>CAMXCT020002928.1:0-81756 GCA_947184155.2 Cladocopium goreaui
TGTCAAATTGGAGGATTGAATCTATCACAGACTATGGCCAGCAGGATTCAAGCAGAGCAAAATGACATCCACCCGGGAAACGAGCAAGCATCGATTGCCTCACATCGAGAGCCATCGAGTGATTGTCGTTGATCAAGGATGGCATGTGATTCTATCCCGGAGAGAGCGACACATCTTAGTAGTTCTGAGTTCTGAGCCATAAAATCACCATTTGTGATCGTGATCCATGAAGGATCAATTTTCTTGGCCAGAAGTTGCCATTCGCAGTACATTAGAAATTTCTATACAGATGGTTCCAATGTGAACATTTAATCATGGGCCTTGGCAGCTGCTTGTTCTTTGTGACCCGGATCTCTTGTATGCGCTCAGCTTTCAAAGGGGCCAATCATTTTGAGTTGTGCGATCGCCTTTCGGCGAGTTGGAGCTCCTGTACAGCTCGGGGGTCCAGCCATTCTTCTGAGTCGCCACGCAGCTGCATGTGTCGTACTACACAGGGTTGGTTGCAGGGACAATGTACAGCAAACACGGGGTTTGCCGTAAATCCTCCCTGAACCAATTCTGGAATGCTCAAAGCCACAAGGGCGTAAAAATTCGCGGAGCGTGGCAGAATTTTGTCTCTGCAAATGGCGGTTTGAGTGACATGAGGGGCTCCAGCCAAAACTCGAAAGAAATGAGTCGATCGATTTGAGGGCCTCTATCGCAATCAGTTTCCTTCCACTTTCAAAGATTCGGATTTTCGATTCACCAGAGATCGACTGTCTATGCAAAGACTTAAGGTTGGCCCCAGCCACTGGCTGGTTCTTGGGGCGACTCATTGGGTGTCAGGAAGACGCAATTTTCCATGTACACCAACGAGTTTGCGCACTATTTGGGCGGCCTTGACCGCAAGGAGAGGTAGCAAGATAGGACAGGATGCTTAGTAGTCTGGGGTAGCTTCATGATATCTGGATAAATTATGATGGTAAGGGAAATCATCCCCAAAATACCCGAACTTTTCAGGGTTTTACACTATTGAAGATGATGTTCTGGTTGACAAAGTTGACAATGGTAGATTTCCAGCCAATACTGCAGGGTAAAAATCACCAAGGTGGTAAACTCTGAAGATATTCTGCCCTGGATAACCTGGTTACAGAGCGGGACACCCGATGATACTTAACTAACTAAACTATGACACACTGAGTAGCTGTTACATAATGTTACGAATAAAGCACGTGATCACAAGTTCCCGATTCGTGGCTTATCCCATGTATGTATATAATTATATATATATATACACAACATCATACAAGTATATGATATGTAGTGTGTGTATATATATGCATATACATAATTATAGGTGGTTGGGACCGACGATCCCAAACCAACAATGGCAGCAGTGACATGATGATGGACCTTGTCCTCAAGGAAGTAGATTCTAAGTCTCCCAAACCAAGATGGGATAAATGTTAAACCGTAAATGGATCACCAAGAGATTGTCCTGAATCTCACACCAAATGATTTCACCTGGAATTTCAAGGATAGCTTCACCCAAGCGCCCAAACCATCAAGCGCACAGCGCTTTACCTTTTTGCTCACCCGTGGCGGATGCCATGCAGTTCAGAGGCTGCAACATCTCTGACCCCTATTAGACAATCGAAGGCTGGAAACGGGACTCAGGCAAATTCACAATTATATAGATTTAAGTATAGATATAAGTACATATACAGTATACATAATATACATATAGGTATAAATATGCATGCGTAAATAACCTACAACCAGTTCCAGGCTCGCTGGGCCCTGCCCGGTGAAGGATGCCATCCTCTTCGGTGTGGAGACGCACGTCTGCGTGCAACAGACCGCGTTGGATCTCATGGACCGAGGAATTCAGGCCTGGGGATGATGGAACCAGCGGTAACCAGCCCCCAATTTGATGTGTTTTCATACTCATCTATGAAATCAAAGGGAATGTTGATAAACTATTGGATTTAAAGGTGTATATACCTTTTTTTCAGACATCATCTGGAGTTGGGAATGGTATCTGGCCAATAACCATGGAAGTGGGTTGAATGTGTTTAAATCTGGTTCACATAACCAATAAATACTAAAACGTCTTTAAGTGTTTTCACCCAGGACATTTTTTCTTTTGAGAAAAAAACAACCATGGGCCATGACCAAAATAGGAGTTTTCACCAGCAACAATTCTGTCTTGTTTAAGATTTTACACTTTTTGAACTGCAAGAACTGGGGGTTTGTCCCATACAGCCAGTTAGAATATGTTACCATCCCCCAAATGAACATTTCGACCCGAGTGGCTGATGAAGTTGGATGAGTTGGTAGTCAATTCCCAACTCATGGCAGGATGTTAAGTTGGATGGAATTCACAGCCTTTCATGGGCCGGATCTGAAAAAATGGGGGTGGTCTTCCCGGTCATAGCACTGCCATGTTTCTGGCTGATTGTAACCAAGAATGTAACCAAGAATGTCGTTTTATTTTGGCAATACTTCTCTGCGGGTGATTCTTGGTGATCTCTTTGTCATGCCATGTTGGTCACAAGTTTGTGCTGGTCTGCTGCTCAAAATATGCAAAGGAAACCCAAATTTACCTAGGTTGCAGATCCAAAAACCCGAACTCAATAATAACTCAGTGTGTTTTTTTGATGTCAAAGAGATCCCCCAAGACACGATCACGTCCTCCAGCATCGCGAGGTCCATGTGTTGGCAGATGGCGTGTCATCCCAACGGCCCTTGGATCGTGAAATCGCCTTGGATCGTTTGCGACAGGTGTGTTGGCCTCCACGGACTCGTGGGGGTACCTTGATGAAATATAGCATAGCTGGGATGAATATGGATGAATATGGATGAATATGGATGAAAAAGGCTACCAGAACATCACATCAACTGGCGTCGAATGAACGTATTGCACAATATTGCGCTGCTGTTGGAATCCCACATGCGACCTGAAAGCAACACAAACTTTGGATGCCAATGAACCATTGCCGGAGGCAGGCTGCTACGTGACCACCATGGAATCGGTCCTCTTCGAGCTGCTGCGCAGCAAAGATGCGCTGCTCGGAGCGAAAAGGGCCACCTGTTGGAAACATGGTGATCCAGTGGATGATGTGGATGGAATGGTCATTTTTTTTTCATCGAAGGAGGTTTAGAAGTCAAACTTCCGACAATATATGGACACATGAAAAAGCAGAGGTGGGAAGAGTCAGAGAAGAGAAGAGAAGAAGAAAGAAGATCAAAGAAAAGAACGAGTCAGAAGACAGAAGATGCAGGTGCGCGAAAAGGTAGCAAAGTCGCGAAACACTGTGTTTTTCCAATGATTTGTGGCTCCGGAGGGTCGAAAAGTAGGCTCACTAAAGCGGCGGGTGCGGAGCCATCTGGCCAGATGAGAGATGAAAAATTGCACGCCGTTTTGGCGCGATGCAAATTTTCAAGTCAAAATGTATTCGGACCACTTTTGGAAGTTGAGACGTTGAAAAAGTGCACGCCGTTGTGGCGCGAAGCACACTTTGAAGTCAAAATGTACAAAACACACCAACATCGAACCACTTTTGGAAGTTGAGATGTCGAAAAAGTGCACGCCGTTGTGGCGCGAAGCACATTCCGAAGTCAAAACGTACAAAGCACAGCATGCTCAGAGCACTTTTGGGAGTTGAGATGTCGAAAGCACATTTGGAAGTGAAAAGTGTAAAAAAACTGACAGTCTCGGACCACTTTTGAAAGTTAGGACGTGGTTTTGCGTGGCATGCGCAAGGGATTCGGCACCTTGCCAAAAGTGCGTAAAACGTGAGGGTTTGTAGCAGTTTCAAAAACGCTGGCAGTCGTGGGACATTTGAAGAGGATCTGCAAAGATGCATTTCGCGTGGCAGGCGCAATACAAGAGACATGTTCACCAGAGATGTTAGGAGGTCAGGGCGGAGATTTCCTGAGAGGGGTTACCGGGTTGCATTTTGGAGCGTCAGGTCTTCAGGTTTGCTAAGATGATTTTGTGTGACAGGTGCAGGGCTTCGTATGACCTGGCCTCACCTTTTCGTGGCAGGCGCAGTACTTCGATGGAATGGAAAAATCGCAAAAAGCATTGGTACGAGGCCGTCATCTTTGCTCTCAGTTTTCCATTTTTGAAGGAAGTCTCGCAGATTTCTTTCGTTTTTGATGTCTTGAACTTCGAAAAATGAGGAAGTCTCGCAGAATTGCTTCGTTTCGGATATTGTCAAGTTCAAAAAATGAAGACGTCTCGCAGAATAGCTTTGTTTTCAAGCTTGCAGAAAGACAGACAGAGAGAGAATGAGAGAGAGAGAGAGATAGCTAGCTAGATAGATAGATATAGATAGATAAAAAGATAGATAAAAAGATAGATAGCTAGATAGATAGATAGGTAGATAGATAGATAGATAGATAGAGATAGATGGATAGATAGATAGATAGATAGAAAGATAGATAGATAGATAGATTGATAGATAGATAGATAGACAACTACAACGGCAACTGCAACTACAAGTACAACCACACGACGCTACCACTACAACTACAAATGCAAACACAAACATATTACGCTACAGTGCGCTAATTACACCACGCTACACTAATTACACTACACTACACTAAGGAGGGCTATTTATTTTTGTTTTTTTTTTCGCGGCAGGTTTTGTTTTTTTTTTTGGGTTCCTGGTTCTATGCTTTCCTGTTTCTCTGAGTTTCTGCTTTTCTGCTTTTCTTCTTTTCTGCTTCTCTGCTTTTCTGCTTCTCTGCTTTTCCTGCTTCTCTGCTTTTCTGCTTTTTGTTTTCCCTGCTTCTCTGCTTCTGCTTTTCCTGCTTTCCTGCTTTTCTGCTTTTTGCTTTTCCTGCTTCTTTGCTTTTCTGCTTCTCTGTTTTCCCTGCTTCTCTGCTTTTGTACTTATGTGCCTTTCTACTTCTACTATTCTACTTTTTCTTTTCTTCAGTCATGTGTTTTTGCTGCTCCACTTCCTGCTCCTTTGCTTCTTTGCTTCCTGTCTTTACTGTCTCTTTGTTTTTCATTCTCTTTTGTTTTTTCTGCTCTGTTTGTATGCTAAATGAAACCCTAGAGAGACCCTAGGTGAAACCCAAAGAAACCCTAAAGAAATCCTGATAGGAAACCCTACATGAAACCCGAGATGAACCCTAAAGAAACCATAAATGAACCCTGAAGAAACCATAAATTAATCCTAAAGAAACCATAAATGAAACCCTAAAACAATTTTAAATGACACCTTAAATGACATCTCAAAGAACCCCTAAACAACACTCTGAAAAAAAATGAAATGAAACCTTAACTGACACCTTTGCTGACACCCTAAATTGACACCCTAAAGAAAAGTTAAATGAAACCCTAAAGAAACCCTAAATGAAACCCTAAAGAAACCCCAAATGAAACTCTAAATGAAACCCTAAAGAAATTCTAAATGAGACCCTAAAGAAACCCCAAATTAAACTCTAAATGAAACCCTAACAAAAATTCTCAATGAGACCCTAAATGAAACCCCAACTGAAACCCTAAATAAACCCTAAATGAAACCCTAAATGAAACCCTAAACGGGACCCTAAAGAAACCCTAAAGAAACCCTAAATGAAACCTTAAATGACACCCTAAATGAAATCCTAAAGGAACTCTAAGGGAACCCACTCGAACGTTTAGAAATCGTGAGAAGAAATCCTGATAAGAAACCCTGGAATGAAGCCCTAAAGAAAGCTTAAATGAAACCCTAAATGAAACCTTAGAGAAACCCTAAAAAAATTCTCAATGAAACCCTAAAGAAACTCTAAATGAGACCCTAAATGAAACCCCAACTGAAACCCAAAATAAACCCTAAATGAAACCCTAAATGAAACCCTAAACGAGACCCTAAAGAAACCCTAAAGAAACCCTAAATGAACCCCTAGAGAAGCCGTAAAGAAACCCATTTGAACGTTTAGAACTCCTGATAAGAAACCCTGATAAACCGGAAAAAAACCCTAAATGGAACTCTAAAGAAACCCGAACCCTAAAGAAACCCTTAATGAAACCCTAAATGAAATCGTAAAGAAATCTTCAATGAAACCATAAATGAAGCCCGAAAAAAAAAAAAGGTAAATGAAACCCTAAATCAAACCCCAAATAAAACCCTAAATAAAACCCTAAATGAAACCCTTAATGAAACTTCAAATGAAACCCTAAATGAAAGCCTAAAGAACCCTCAAGAGACCCACATGAACGTTTGAAGCACCAAAATGTAGCAAATACCATGCAAATGAAAGGTTGGAATGCCAAAATATGACAAATACCATGCAAAATGGAAGGCAAATATGGCCAAATGTAGCAAATACCATGCAAAATGCAAAGTTACCATGCCAAAATGTAGCAAATACCATGCAAAATGACAGGTTCTAGTTCCAAACTGTTGCAAATACAAGGCGAATGGCACCGGGAAAGAACTCCAAAAAAAAAATCGAAAACCTAAGGCAAAAAAAACAAAAACTATTCTACACCCCTACACTAATTACACTACACTACGCCAATTACAGTACACTACACTAACTACACTACATTACACCAATGAGACTGCAGTACGCTGCAGCTACAACGCTACAACTGCAAACACAACTACACTGCATTACACAACACTACCCCACACTAAATACAGTACATTACACTGCAACTACAAATACAACGACAACTACCAATGCACTACACTACACTACACTTCATTGCAGGGCACTACTTTACACTACACTACACTAATTACATTACATTACACTACATTGCATTGCTTTGCATTACATTACATTATGCTACGCTACAACTACAACTACAACTACCACTACCACTACCACTACATTACACTACATTACACTACACTACGCTACACTAATTAATCACTCTACACTACAGTACACTACAACTACAACTACACTACTTTACATTACACTACACTGGACGACGCTACACTATACCAGACTACAGTACACAACACTACACCACACCTACACCACACTACACTAATTACACCACACCACAACTACATCTGCAACTACACTACACTAATTACACTACATTGCAACTACGATTCCACTACACTACAACGACAGCTGCGCTACACCACACTACATCCAGCAGTTGTGGGTGAGGTGACCACTGCAACCATTGCAGCCACTCCAACAAACACAACTCCAACCACCTTTCGGTCCATCAGTGGATTCGCTCTGCCATCCATGCATCACAACAACCAAGCTCTCCTATAGGTTTCCTATCTTTGAAACTTCTGCCGCCGCCTTGTACGTAAACCCTGGTAATTTTCTTCCACGCAAAGCTAGCTATGCCAGACTTTGGTGGGGAATATGATGATTAACTGATTATTTTTTTTGTCCGGAGTTTCTTCATTAGAGAAAGACATAACATTTGTTTGGGAATACAATACTACGAGAAGTAAACTTATTTGGACAACACTATAATAGTAGTTCCAACGATTCGGTTTGGGAATTGACTTGTTTTTTCCATGACCCTGAGAATTTGCTTGTTACTATGGTAATTATAGTTCTGGTAAAAGTCGTGGTACTCTGATCGTAATTGCGATGTCTCCGTCAAGTTGTGGTTGAACCGCCGAAGCTAGCGGATGGTTTGGTATGTTTTTGGTGAATATACATTTGGGTAAGAAAAAATCATCCCATGAAAAACCATTAAAAACTACAGAAATCATCCAACTTGGTGAATGCTTGACCATTGGATGGTGAATTCCTAAGATCTGGATCCCAAACATGTGGCCAGATGAGACAGGACTTTCGGGATTGGTCTCAATCCTTCACCCTCAGGCAAACACATGTGTTGCAACATTTCAAGTTCCTGCTTTTGTAGATTTGTCCTGTCTTTTCAAACCTGGTTTTGGCCATCCCAAATCACCAGAGGTTAGCCCGTGGCATCAACAATTTTCCCATGCCACTGAGGCCGGAGTTCAAAGCCATCTCTGGAATTGTGAAGGCTTATGGCGAAAACCTCAAGAATTTGAAACCCTCTGTGGGGGAGGTGCCGCACGAGTTGTCTTGTTTTTTTTGAATGTAAGTTGACGCAAATCTGTGACAGGGCTTTACCATGTGACACGGGCCCACCAATCAGCTCTTCGGGTCACCCGGTGAGGCAGCGCTTTGAGGGACACAAGACGCCTTGGTTTCAAAAAAGGGGCAGCCGAGTCTCATGCGCAGCTGACTTGGGGCTTGGTGGCATGGAATGACACGGATCTGGTGGTTTCATATTTTTTTTTCCCGGTAAATTTGGGGATAATCGAACAAAAAACAACAATATTTTTCATGGGTGTCAGGGTGACAGTCGGCAAGTCTAGCCTTTGATGGTCCGGCCCTGGATGGTCATACCTATCATAGAACTGCAAAAACTGAGATTCACCAACCAGTCATGAACTGTGGTTTAAGCTTGGCTTCTTAACTTTGGAAATAGATTTCCTATAGAAATGAAACATTTTTTTAAAAAATTAGTATCTAAGATTGACCAGATGTGGCAGGTGACAGTTGGTGTGGAGTTCGGCTCACGCACAGTGGACGTCAATGGGTGTGGGTCCCAGGAGACTCTCAGGAGTCCTCAGGGTTTGGTAGATGGTTGGTGGCTGGTTGGTGGTGCAAATATGCTAAAAGTGGATTTTTTCTGCAGTGCAAGCACGCGTTCAGGTCGAGGATCAAACTTCAGTGTTGGGACACTGCTGGCCAGGACTGGGCTGCGACCATGGGCTAAAATGGATGGCTTGAAACTCCAATGACTCGGTGTGAGGATCGTTTCCGCTCCATTATCCGCAGCTACTACCGGGGTGCAGCTGGAATGCTACTAGTCCCGCTGGCCTGTTTTCATCAGCTGTGATGCACCTGTGCCTCAAAATTGCTGAAGCCCGGGCATTTTCAGCAAACTGTTGGTGAGTTGGTGGTCCTTTGATGCCACATCCTTTTTTCGCAGTGTCGATCAGCCGACCGCGGCCAGGTGTACGACATTAGTCAGCAGCGTGCTCAGCTGTTTGGGCGAAGTTGTAAGTTTCCAATGTTTGCCAATGGTTTCCAATGGTTTCCAACAAGATCCAAAAGTGTGTTTTGAAGAAACAATAAGTCACAATTTATATACCCTCTGGTAAACTAACATAACTATGGAAAATCATCATTTTTAATGGGAAAATCCACTATAAATGGTCATTTTCAATGGCTATGTTAGTCATTACCAGAGGGTAATACTACCTTCCCCAAATTGGCATACCCTGCCATGAGTCGGGGGTTGGAAGATGAGTTTCCTCTAAAAATTGGCAAACATTTTGGGATCTATGTCACATAACCAGAGGGCACACCATTTTACAATTATCAACAGAAATGTCACATTTTGTAACCATTTAATCCATTTAATAGCTGGTAAACCATGTTGGTCTGAAACGGTTTGCCATTTTTTACCAGATATTACACGGTCAAATATTTTCAGCTGGCATTCCTTCACCTGGTCCGACCGCCCCGAAGACGACTTTCGGCTCGAAGTGCGCAGCCGGGCGCTGTGCAGCGCAGATGGGAGTGTGCCTTGGGATGCCTTGGGGGGGTTTCCTACGGGGGTAACCCTATAGCTGGATGGTCATTGGACAATCCCTTGAAAATGGATGCCTGGGGGTACCCCCATTTAGGAAACCTCCTAATATCATTTTTGAGGAATGGGAAATTAGAGAGCCAAATGATGCCAAATGTACTACGACACAAATGTCCAAGATGGATGAATGGGATGACAGTCCGTCTCCGGTGTGGGGAGTGGGACGCTAGAATCAATATGCATCAATGTGAATCAACATGAAGCAATCATACTCAATCATACTATCTCTATATATATATTTATAGAGTACTATAGAGTCCATCCTAGGAGCCGGGACACCGTTCTGTCTTTGAGATACACTTATGAAACAATCATCATTATCCGTATGAAACATAGCCATGAATAGCCATAAATACCCATAAATAGCCATAAATAGCCATAAATAGCCATAAATCAATAGGCATCAAATAATACCCCATTGTCAATCACAGCCACATATCTTGTCAATCTCAGGGGTGACAACGACGCCGTGTCGCTGGAGCGCTTGCGGGAGAGTCCCCCGTGACTTGGGGCCAAAATGGTGTATGGTGAATATATATCATGGTTAATCTATGATGGTTAATCTGTGTTAATCTATGATGGTTAATATGGAGGTGTCCTAAGTCATGGGGGTACCCCAAAATCATCCAGTCGTCATGGATGACCATGACTTACTCGTAGTATTGAAACCCATGGTGACGACTGGGGATCCACCATTGTAAGGCAACGCCGTCCTGGGTCGGTGAGGTCATGGAGTGGTGAAACCAATCGCAACATCCCAACTCCGAAGAGGAAAAACCCATCCGAAATGACTTTCTCTGAAAATAGGGTACCCCCAAATCCTATTTCTGATGTTTGTTGATGATCATTTTCCCATAAACATTGCCACAATTTTCCGGTCAATTCCCTGATATTCGTTCTATCCTGGCACTCCGTTGCTGAGGGCTGGCGCCATGCCCACTTTCCAGGGCGGCAGCCAGGCGCCAACCGATATCACACTGCCTGAAGTCGGTCGGGAGAAGAGTTGACTACTCATCCACCAACCTATGTTGACATCTTCTCCTAAGCATAGCAGTCCCATCCCAACTTGAAGTAAGGACCCCTTGAGCCAATAGTGCGCCACCCAACCTAGGCACTTTAGGAATCCAAACTTGGGCTGAGCCAGGCTGAGCCATTAGCCGCTGTACCAATCTACCAATTTGCCAAGAATAATTACCTGATTTTCCTTGCCTACTTACTCAATTGACAATTATGTTCCACTCATTTACATTCATTTACTAAACCTTGAAGCGTCTCACAACAGGAGGAGGCTCTGGTGGGGGTGGCACAAAGATGTACCTTAGACGAGCCGGTCTCGGAGCACCAAGCCTCAGATTGGGCTGGGCCAGGAGGCACCAAGATCATGTCGGATATGTTCCTCCTGGCATGAATCCAAGGGATTGAGAAGCTGGTTCCTTGAAACACCCTGGCATGTTTTTTTTTTTCGCGAACTTCAAGATACTTGCAGTCCCTAATGTTCGCCATGGATTACCTGATGCCTTGCCGTCTTGTTGTGTCTGAGAAAAGTGGTATGTACATTATAATATCAACACATGACGAACATGTTACACATTACACGCGTACATACTTTTTTTGCCTCTCTCTCTCTCTCTTCCTATTTAATAGTGTATTTGTACATTTACATCTACGTGTAAATGTAGATGTACTGTATAATGATGTATAATGATGTATAATGATGTATAATGATGTATAATGATGTATAATGATGTATAATGATGTATGATGATGTATAATGATGTATGATGATGTATAATGATGTATAATGATGTATAATGATGTATAATGATGTATAATGATGATATAATGATGTATAATAGATAAATTATAGATAATGATATATGTAGATGCAGATGCATATTAGCCGATATTTCTATACCCCATGGCCCCATCGATCAGCCTGTGGCAGATGTCACCTTTGAGGACCATCATGAGAGATCTGCGCTCGGTGGCGCAAAAACTCATGTGCCTTGAGCTTCCCTGAATTTTCCGGGGAAGAATCGGGGGATTGAGAAACTGGATTACTTCCCATATGGGTAACCCATCGGGCATTATTTTTCATATGGTATCGCTGGATTTGATTTGATTTCGTAGTTTTTTTTTGATGAGTTGCTTTGAGATATGCTGAGGGGACGATTTTTGGATTTTTGGGGCCCAAAACAACATGTTGGGCACATCGGCATTGGCTCTTTCAAGGGGGAAGGATTTTGGTAAAAAAGAACTGGTGTTTTGGAAGACCTGTCCAGTGTTTTGCCGGGTTTTCATGATATTGATTCCAATCACTCTGTTTTATGGTCATTGCTTGGTATTGCTTGGTTTCACGTCCCCATTTTGGGTTGTTCTTTGGGCCGAGGTATGTGATGATGCCAGTGAACGTTGCGGATAGAGGCTGGGGCAGCAGATGAGCGACTCTGTGGATCCTTGAAGGAAGCAGTTACTAGCAACGAGCTGCACCTTGGGGTCCTCAAACAAAACCCCCAAAAGAGTCCACACCTAGAATATGGAAATGTCAAACATCGTCAAATAGTCACTAAAATGGGAATCCGGAATACGGTTGACATTTCCATATTCCATATAATTTAGGATGATTAAAACATTACATCTATGTATATATATATATATACACACAAAGTTCAGGTTTAACTCCCAATCTTGAAGTGTTACACTTCCCAATTGTCTCAGGGTCCCAGTTTCGCTCGTCGTCGCCAGGGCGGCGCTTGAGAGATTGGGATCTTTGGGGTCCTCTGCTGCTGTGCTTGGCACTGGGGCTCATCTTGTCCTGGCAGGCGAGCTCCGAATCCGCCCAGTTGGTGAACAGTGAATTCTATGGTGAACGACGAGCCCAATGGTTTATGAATGTTTCTCATAGATAGATATAATCTGTATATATTTATAAACTGTATACATATATATATATGAATATATATATATATATCGCCGTAATTAGTGGGGTTTATAAAACCAACCTCCGTCACCAGCGGCACCGGGGATCTGGAGAACCACTTAGGATGACCCAAGAAAGCAGTGCCATGAATTTCAGCCCCCATCATTTTTTCTGTTGATATCACCAGTATTGTGGGAGCCCCTCACTATTTTTGGTTAACTCACTATTGGGCGATTTCGTGATAACTGCCATCTATTCTTGGTTGCTATATCTGCACAGTGCATGTAGATATGTTATGTCTAAGTCATCACACCGTGTATTGTGGTTATAGAATGCCGACTCCTGGTATGCGCATCCTTCGCCGAAGGCAGCTGACTCGACACAGGCGCGCAATCCCCCAGAAAAAATGGCAAAAGGGGATGCTGGGACATCCCAAGGGTTTATGTTGGTTGTTATGTTTTTTTTATGTTGTTGTTCCATGGTTCTTCCTTACTGTTGATGTTTTTTGGCTTGGGAATTTTGGGACAACTTTGCGCCGAACTTTCATTGATTGTTTGGTTTGAATGAGGGGAGGATTTTTTGTTGCTTCTCTCTTTCTCGTTTCATTTAGAGGTCGTTATTGTGAGTGTTTGTCTTGCTTATCTACCATCTATCTACTTTGGGTCCTTGACACGTTTGCTTCGCCCACTTCGCCCTCGACATCTTCTTCGAACCTGTCTAGCGCACATCCCACACACACATATACCAAAAACAACATATATATATATATATTATGACCATGACAATTCATCATACCCTAGTAGCTCCACACCCAAAGGATGACCGCAGGTTTCACGACGGCCTGGAAGAACCGTTGGATTGGGGCCGGCTGGAGGGATAGATTTCGGTTGTTTAAATTTTGGCATGATGCAACCAAAATTGTTGATTATTTTTTTTCCCACAGGCAACGCCTCTCAAACCTTACCCCATTGTTTGGCAGGAACCGCTTGTCAACAAGTGCCCTAAACTGTTTTTTTTTCCTGAAACCCGGCTCACGACCTTTTAGGACACCTCATTTCTTGAAACCATACGTCCCCAGAAACACTCTTGCGGACATATCATTTTTTGCAATTTTGCCCAGAAATGCTTAAAGACAACCCACCTTATGTACCGTAATTAATTCTGAATTGATGCCCTTTTATTTGATCATTGATGGAAAAAAACAAGAAAGGGATGAGGACATCTTTGACCAGATGGTTGAATCACTCAATCAACCGACAGTCCAAGAACCCCCATTCCCAACATCCACCAGACGGAGACCTGACGGGACTTATGACAGCAAACCGTTGGACCCCGAATGTTTTTCTAAATACTATAAAAAAAAATATCGACACCATTCAAGTGTCCGGACTGCGGACGCACCATTTCGTCCAAATCCAATTTATTCAAACATCGCCAAACCAACATTTGTATGAGGAAAAAATGCAAGTGTTGAAAGGTACTTCAAAACACCTTATGATACCTTTCGTTCAAAGGATTTTTCACTCATTTTTGCTCAATAACAATCATTTTTATAGAGACAGTTTTTTTGTTGATCTCCAACCCCAGTCCCAGAAATTCCAACAGGCAGCCTATGCCCAAAATCTACTCAAAGATTTGCCACCTAATAGGGTAAGGAGTTAATGGCAGAGGATACAAGGTTGAAACATTCAACAGAAAGGTTTTATCTAAAAGTTAATCCGACAACCAATCCAATCAACCCCAACATCAACAAACAATTCACATGGAAAAAACTACAGAAAAGAAACATCCACTAATGATATAGAATATACTGTAATGGACGATAGTGGACGCTTACCAGCAGATTGTTGTTTTAGATTATGGAAGGGAACTCAAGAAACTCCCGGGGAGGTGTATATCTTTGAGGGGAAACCCATCTCAAAAAGGTTGACCAAATTTAACAAAATCAAACAGACTATGGAATACAAAAGCTATGAACTGAAGGAAAAGAGGGATTAGATGGGTCAATCTTGACAAGAACAACGCACTCACAGGTATTCAAATGAGATACAAAGCAACCACCACCAACGTCTGCTTTCAAGGGTTATGTTAATTCATATGCCGTCACCAACATCAGGGTGAGAGGCATCAAGGCACTACAGTATCTAAAATACCAAGGTTTGAGATTGAAAGAGAATTTGAGAAAACATATTGGAATGTAAGTCATTCTACAGGTCTTTGCCACTTTGAAGAGCAAAAAGACCAATGAAGATGTAAGACAAGTCATACATAGTAGAAGATACAAAATTTCCAACGAAGGTGAAATACCCAAGGTTTTGAGCAAGATGGCCACTGATGTCAGGTGATGGAAGCGTCGGAGAGTGGATTGGTCATAACCCAGATTGATAAACTGAAAAGTTCAACTATGATAGATATAATCCAACACGTCGGGGTAAATTCATTCCACTACCTAAATGGGTTTCAAACAAGAAAGCCTGTATCAACTTCAAAAATCAAGATGAGAAGTGTTTCAAGTATTCCGTTCAATGCGGTATATGTAAGGTTTATGAAAAAGAGCACCCTGAAAGAGGGTCTCATTACAAAAGTCTCAATGATGAATTGAACTGGGATAATTTCAATTTTCCGTCATCAGATGTTGATATGGATACATTTGAAGAGAACAACGGAGGTAAAGTAGCAGTCAATGTTTATTTTATTGACCCCGAAGAAGGGAAACAATCCATCCTACTTTACAGACAGACCAAGGTTCAAAGAGCAACTCATCAAATCAGTCTTTTAAAACTGGAGGATGGGGATGATTACCATTATGTATTCATCAAAGACTATGACAAGTTGATAGGATGCCAAACCAACAAACACAAAGCAAAACAACTTCATTGTTTTCACTGCCGACACGGTTTTCAATCGCAGGAACTTTTAGATGAACATAATGAAAAGGGATGTATGGCAGTTGAAGGACAACAGATACAAATGCCTACAATATATAATTTATAATATATTAATATTATATAATTCTATATGATATATGATATATTATATATGACATATGTTTTCTCACATATAATATATTATATAAGATATATGATATATAATACATCATATACAATACATAATATATAATATACAATATATAATATACAATATATAATCTATAACATACCATATATATATATATGGATGATTAAAAATATTTCTATAACATATGATATATAATTTATAATTCAATGTATACATATGACAATTCTTTTTGCCAATTTTATGGTCAGATGAACTAACCAGCTGAAAAAGTGACTTTTGTTGCGATTAGTATCTAAGATTAAGAAACCCATGTCCACTATTCATTGGTGAACGAGTTAAGCCCCTATTTGTTGATGATTAGACGCCCGTGAAAACCAGGAATGATTGAATGGATTGGTTTCAGGTTTTTCGTTCAGGAAACTCCTAGATTTCATGGGAAAAAAACCGTGACTTCTTGCAGATTTTCCTCTAAACCCATGCGTCGAATCATGGGGCGAGGCCAGTTATGCCTTCGCGGACATCTTCGTGACGGTCTGGGTGGGCTCTGGTGTGGTCACCCTCAATGCGGTGCTGCTGCGAGGGAAGGCGCGCGGCTCACGAGGTGGCTTTTTGGCAAGTCGTAGGTTGGAACCCCCCCAAAATCCAATGGGTTAAGACATCATTTTCCCAAAATTGAAATGGGGATAGGTTCAAACTGATGAACTACATTGGTTAAATTAAAAATCCCGATGGTATTGGGATTACACATTGTATATTTGGGGAGTATCCATAAATCACAGGCATTTTGATGTGAACTATTGGGTGCCAGGGGCGAAGCGTAGCCTTCTCGGGCAGGTCTCGTTCTTCCAGACTGTCTGCGTCTTGGGTGCCTATTCCAAAAGATATGGGTCCGGCTGGGTCCAGGTCAAAATTATTGGCCCAAAAAATATCTGCATGAATGCCCTACTTTTGACAGTAAATGCTAGAGAAAGCTCATGTTTTAGCGCTAGAAAGAACCAACTTTGCCCTACTTTGGTGCCAAAACTGAATGTGGAAGCTTCTGCCCAGGGGAGCAATGTCTTTACAGGTGAACCATCTTCAGGTGATGGTGAACCTCCCAACCGTATTGGGGGATGGGAATCATCAATCCATAGGGATTGCATGATGACGATACCACATATTCACCATGAAACTTGACCACATATATCTTGGTAATCATGGTTAGTAAGGGAAATCATCCGCAAATGGCCTTAATTCAGGTTAGTGAATTATTATAATTTACCCAGATATATAATGTTGTTGGTTATATATATCCGATATCTCATCAAATATCCCAATGCTTGGTCAAAAACAAGCATTGAACTTTGTTGGTTAAATCCCCTCATACCAAGAACTGGGAGGTAGCATGTACGTATATATATCATCATATTACTGTGTCATCCATACATCCATTAAATATCAATTATTGATAACTATATATTAAATCTCCATACATCTCCATATTATACATACATATACATACATATATATATATATAATATATATATCCCATTATATATATACTGCTGCGAGTCAAAATGTATAGCCCCATCCATACCCTGAACCCACACCGATCCATACGTCCGGTTCACCGCCAGTCGATCCATACCCGAATTTTCAAGCAACCGCTAATAAATATATATATATCTCCCATGTTCTATCCCAATTCTGAGGTTACTGCATATTTCCGCTGGTTCTCTCCGCCTTTTGCTCCATGCTGCTGCACATCGATTGGCTGAAGGTGCGAGCGACGCGACGCTGTCCCCCATGGGGCGATGGCTGTGTTTGAACCTGGGAATAGCCATCAAATGGCAGTTGTTTTAGAGGAAAAAACCTGCTTTAAACCATGACAAATGACATTTGGAATAAAAACCCCATGTTTCAGACGACAACCCCTTTTTGATGTTTTCGACATGATGGGTTTTTTCCATGGGTTTTCGAAGGACATCAGTGGGGGGATGACCAGAAATGATCCATGGTTGGGGGTCTGTTTTGGTTGATATGATTGGAGATCATAGATATTCTAAACATATTTATAATCATCAGCACTTGGGGAGACCATAGATATACAGTATGTTGAATAATCCATTTACTGCCATGTAATCCATCATATTCTCTGTGTACTCGTTTTGTGGGGATCTTCTGCAGTGAGACAAGCCATTCTGTGGCATGGCTTTACCTGACATTCCGCGGATCATCTGCTTAGATGGGCCATTTGTCTTGGTCAGTAACTGGGTTATAAATCACCCAAAGAAACAATGATGATCCGTTTGGTAAATATGTACTAGTTATATAACTCTATATATAACTATATATATATACTATATATAAATATACTAGTTATATAACTAGATATTTTCCCTCGTTGCCCAGTTGCTGTTTGTGCTCGCTGGCTTGGGATGGTCTGCGAAGGCGGACCTGTGAGACCGGCGAAACTGGATCATTCATTGTTCTATGGGTCAGAAGCCATCATTTCCCATGGAATTTTCTGGGAATTGGATGTTTTTTTTTTGTGTTTCAATGTGGTCTGATACTTTCAGACGTCTAAGAGCAACATGTGTGGTTTAAACATGGCTCTTAAGTTTTGATTTGTGCAAGATATTTTGGTTTGAAACCTGCACTTTCTGAAACTGGCGTTTGGACAAGGCTTTCCTCCAGAAAGCACATGTAGCAACCCCAACGTTAGATGAGTAAATTTCTAGATTCTACACTAATAATGTACCAAATCGCTCTTCGTTTTTTTTTTTTTTTTTCTGGGGGTTGCTATGTGTATATTGATGATATATGTATATATATATATGTATAACTCATAGTTGTATACATTATACATATATATATAGTTATATATATACATACATTTATAGTTATGTATTAGTTATATATATATATCTATAATATAGATTTTCTTCAGCAGGCGGTGCAAATAATCGCCAACGCCGCAGGCTTCGCT
This sequence comes from Cladocopium goreaui, assembly GCA_947184155.2. Taxonomy (NCBI): domain Eukaryota; class Dinophyceae; order Suessiales; family Symbiodiniaceae; genus Cladocopium; species Cladocopium goreaui. The sequence continues at coordinate 18,508 of CAMXCT020002928.1, forward strand.
AGGCTTCGTCACCGAATTGGTACCCGAGGAGATTGATGGTGGATCCTATTGAACTGTGCTTTTTGGCAAGTTTCGGTTGCCATGGAACACAGAGTCATGCAGAGTCCTGAACTTCTATAGCCTGTTTGTTCATGTGAAACCATCACCATTTTTCTGGCTAAACATCCAATTCTTAGTGATTCTAACAACGAGTTCCCAGTGGCCTTGGAGGACAAGAAGCTCTTGGGGATCTATCCGGTCTGGCTCTTCTATTGCGCAATTGCTTGGATGATCCTTTTGGCATGACATAGATGACACAGGCCGGCGACAAGGGGCCACAAGGGGTGGCTTCCCAAGAACCATTTCACTGGACTTTTGAAGTACTACAATGGGTAATTACTACAACTCCAAAGACTTGACGATCAGATCCCATCAGAAACTGCCAGATGTGATTTGTTCAGGTCATCTGAGACAGCGGTTGGAGCACAGCGGACTCCTGCCGTGCAGTGCAGTGGTTAATGACTGGAGTGAAAACGGGGTCACAGCCTCTGGAAAGGTAGAATATTGTAGAACCAGATTCTGAAACGGCTGGTTTTTCTCCATTCTTTCGGGCTTTTGCTACCCGAGTTGTGAACCCAAAATCATGTGCATCGCCCAAACGGCTCCAGTTTCACCCAGCGCGGCTCGCCCGTAGAACCACAGTGACCGTCGGTGAGCACCGCTTTAAAAGTGACGTCTAGACTTTGGAGTTGCGGTTGAATAGCTGCTGTGGTGCCTGGAGATAGACAAGTTTATCTTAGTCTATTCATCCCTGCTATTTTGACGAAGACTTACTTTGTCATCTTTGTTGACAATCCCACGGTGGATATGAAGGAAAGGAAAGGGATTGCTCACTGGAATTTATGACAGCAGTAGCAGCAAAACATGGGAATACGCTGAGGCGTGACAGTTTCGAGCACATCATGCAGTGGCCGGGTAGCTCATAATTGTCCCAATAGAGACTCGCCAGTTTCTTATGATGTTCTGGGTATTTAAGAAATTTGATGGCTTCACAATCTGGAGGTCATAGTCCTAATGAAGAGTGCGTGGCTTTTGTACAATTTTCAGGAACGTCACAGTGGTTGGATATGGTCACCACGAAGAGTCATCCAATTTCTAAAAGTGGATACTGTGTGGTATTTGGGTTGAACATCACCAGGGATTCTTCCGTCCCATAGGTCGATCATTTTCAGGATTCTGCTTAGGTTGCGGGAGGCCAAAGACAACGCAGATCCCGAACTTGTGATCACCTTGATTGGGAACAAGGCTGATAAGGCGTGCCGCTTCGGGCGAGCGACGTAGCCATCTCGGGTCCCTGTTGCCACATGGCCGCCATGGTGGGCCAGGCCAGCGAACGAAAGGTGAGCTACGAGGAAGGTTTGCAGTTGGCGAGGCGGCAGGGCCTGAAGCTTAGTGTTTCTTCAAATCAGCGCGATGATGTTTGATGAGATGATTGTATATGGTAATGTAACAAGAGATGATCATGATAATGATGATAATAATGATGTTTGATGATGTTTGTCTGAGAATATGGCAATATGATGCAATAAATATGGTCCCCCCAAATTTGATTCACGGCGAAGCATCATTTTCTGTACCCAAGCCACGTCCGTGGCATGTTGGATGTTCTTTTTGGGGCACCAGTGACTTTGACACCCGACATGGCTTCAAAATGATCTGATACTTCTGAGGGCTCCGCTGCGAGAAACTAAGGCCTTCTTTTTCTTGAAACCTCCGCAGTGACCGGCCAATCCGTGGACGAGGCTCCAGGGGGCAGCTCCACAGATTGGCTCTGGTTCATAGAACTGATATGTCTGGTACCCCCAACCAGAAATAGCCATGGCTGTTTACCACCATGGCTATTTCTGATTCTTTGCAGTTCCAAGGTGGACAAGGTGGACATGTCATATGTTTCAAAATTATCAAAGCACCAAAAATGGATGGTCTTTACCATCTGGTGATTTAACATAGCCATGGAGAATCACCATTTTTAATAGGTAAACCCTCTATAAATGGGCCATTTTCCATGGCAATGTTAAATAACCAAAGGGTACCCCAAAGTTGAACAATGCTGGGAGCATCTGGGGGCTTCGCCGGGCCGAGGCATTTTTGTCGACCGCACGGCATGTGCTGATAAAGGAGGTGAAAAAACATCAGGTGCGACCGTGCAGGGTTCAAAGCTGGAAGGGACCAGCTAAAATTTGGAGGGCTTTGATCCATGAAAAGTCGGGGTTAGGGTTATTGGATGGGTATGGACATAAACGGGCACCTTGCGAACACCGCATGCACATCGGGAGTCACCATCAGTAGGTGGGTTTGTCTGATTTTGTCTGAAGTTTATGAGGAAAAACATCAGTTCCAATGGATGACTCAATTCCGCCGCACTAAAATGGCAATAAAAGGGTGGGTATCCCTAATTTCAGGTACCACACCCAAATCTATTCTTCATTGGTTGAACATGCTGAAGTTCCCATTTTTGATGCTTAATTCCTAGTTATCTGCCGTAATGACAGTAATGTAATTCAGCTAACTTCTACAGTATTCTCCGCAGGACGAGATGATGCAAGCGCAGAATCCCATGGTCACGCATGGCCAGGACGAACGGCCGATTTTGCCATGATTTTCATTGGATGTTTCCATCAACTTTCACGGAATCGGAGATCATGAACAGGAGCACATCATGAACAGGTCGCCTGTAGAAGTCCCCAGACGTTCCAGGACGGGTACGACTATCCAAGTCTGAGAAGTCATCATCCAGGACGGGGAAGCCTGGAGGAAGTCACACGCCTTAATAGCTGGATGGTTCTCGGTTTTCATGGAAAGTCACACCCCAAAAAATAGAGGATTTGGGGTAGCCTCATCACTTAGGAAACCTTGAGACATGAGTGTTTCTGTTTCCTGAGTAACATCACCATCACTCACTTGCGTCCTCCAGGAAATCAGTGGTTTAACTGGGGATCCCCAAGTTTCAGGGCCAGGTACCAACTTCGCCCATGAAACCATCAAAAGTGAACATTTTTTCTTGACCTCAAAGTGAGTCTGAAACACTTGAACTCTTTTGGAACATCACAAAACAGCACCTTGCGGCCAGTTCACACCAGGGGTACCGGTGACTCTCCAGGATACATGCAGACCCTCAAATTGACTCCTGGTGGTCCTATCCATTCAGGAGGCACGCGGGCCACGCGGGGTGGGTGAAGAGACCACTCCATGGGCTGCGGTGGTGCTGAATCTTCCTCCCTCCATATTCGCCCAGTCGTCATCCAATCAAGCCACTCTCACTGTTCCAAAACGTGGATTTGGCGGTCGCTTGCAGTCTCACACGCCATCATCAGATGCTTGGTCCCTGCTGTGACACGGCTCAAAAGAAGCAGCAACCAACATGTAACCATGGCAAATTCAATGTGGTCGCTACAAGCAAGGTAGTTGCTGCAAGTGATGGCCGTGTCAGTTCCCGAAACAGTCATGGAAGGTTCCCTTTCTTGGGTTGGGACAGCCATAAAAAGGGACCTTTGACAAACTTTGACCAGGACATAGCATCAATTTGGGCTGCCTGACGCTTTCGGACATAATGAGAGGTTTATAAACTTCCAACCGAATTCCTCTAGAAAAAAAAGTGAAAATTATAAACCACGTACCCAAGTTGACATAATTTGACTGGGAGCTGACAATAGAAGATACCTACGCCTTTAAGTGGGTTAACCACAAGGTCGTTTCTCAACCGGCAGCTGAAGTTTCACCGCGTGCACATGGCGGAGCCGGCTGAGTCGGCCGAGGTCTCCACCAGCCAACAGACCCTGTGGGTGAAGATTTATTGCATTTTATGTAGTTGTTGCCATTGAACCCAGAAGTTTCCCCCAGATCTTGGAGGATAGACATTTATGATCATTTATGACCTAATCATGCATGAAATTGATTTCTGGATCAAAATGGAGTTTGACACAGCACATGGAGGCTGGCGAGCGTCCCAAAAAGGAGGGTGAACTACACAGCCTGGCGTCATTTGGGTCCCAAACCATTTTCCTCTGTTCTCAACCCAGGCATGATGCTAACATGCAGCCTCGCGGAGTGCTAAAACGTGGAAATCCACTAGCAGAAGATAAAACACATTTGAATACATGTGAACATCATAAAAAGCCAGAAGGAGTGTTTTCCATGAACCCCTTCCTTTTTTTGCAATTTGCCCTTCCTGCTTCAACCCAGGACCATTCTCAAGTTTCGAACCATCAGAAACTGCGCATCTCATACACACCCCCGTGATGTTATTGATTTGGAAGAGGCACTGGAGGAAGAAGCAGGAGATATGTGGGGAGATGCCTCCATCATTGTGAAGTGTGCGAAGGAGATCCAGACACTACTGTGCACCCCATCTGCATGATATGCTGAAGTTGCAGAAGTGCCTCGGATACCCATGATTTGCGATGGGTGTTCTGAACCAATGGGCACGCCAAAGATGATTTGTTCAGGGCCTTTTTTTTCCGATCTGAACCGACAGTAGACAATGGTAGTGGTATATAGTGGTATGTAGTGTAGCAGTGTAATTAATGTACCTATACATGGTGTCAACCCCGGATTGTTTAACCCTTGTTTATATGGGTTTTATGATTATATAAACATAAGTAGGGATGGCACCCCCAAATAGTGACATATACTTTGCTATTAAAGTCGTACCTCCCTCCAATTACATAGTCCAGGGGTGCCTCAATCCGGGGTTCACATTCATTATTGCACTGCTAGTGTTTACAATTGTACGACGCGGCCTGCAAGTCTTTGCCCCTTCTTACCTTTGTGCTGAGCTATGCAGGGGTCTTGTTCTTGCTCTTGTTGCTGATCTTGCTGTTGTTGTTGTTGCTGCTGCTGCTGTTGCTGTTGCTGTTGCTGCTGTTGCTGTTACTGTTGCCGTTGCCGTTGCCGTTGCTGTTGTTGTTGTTGTTGTTGCTGCTGCTGTTGCTGTTGCTGTTGCTGTTGGTGTGGTTGTTGCTGTTGCTGTTGTTGTTGCTGTTGGTGTTGTCGTGGTTGTGGTTGTTGTGGTTGTTGTTGTTGATGATGTTGTTGTTGTCGTTGTCGTTGTCATTGTTGTTGTTGTTGTTGTTGTTGTTGTTGTTGTTGTTCTTGTAGTCGTTGTCGTTGTCGTTGTTGTTGCTGTTACTGTTACGTTGCTGTTGCTGTTGCTGTTGGTGTTGCTGTTGGTGTTGTTGTTGCTGTTGTTGCCGTGGCTGTTGTGGTTGTTGTGGTTGTTGTGGTTGTTGTGGTTGTTGTGGTTGTTGTGGTTGTTGTGGTTGTTGTGGTTGTTGTGGTTGTTGTGGTTATTGTGGTTGTTGTGTTGTTGTTGTTGTGTGTTGTGTGTTGTTGTTGTTGTTGTTGTTTGTTGACCACTTGGTGGAGGTTCCGATAATGTTCCCCGAACTGATGTTGGGTGCAGCCAGGACTTGTCGCATGGCAGCATCTTCGATGTCTTTGAAGCCGTTCGATCTTGCGCACATGACATGGCCAGAATGGAAGCGCAGCAGAACTGGGGACCAGCTTCGGGACAAATAATCTGCGCCATGCGACGAGTTGAGGAGATGCTGAAACCATTATTGCTGCTGGAAGAAGTGCGCAAAAGCTCCTTGCCAACAACCCGGCCTCGTCATCAAGGCCCTCATGTGCAAAGTGTCACAGATGAGTCATGGACACGAGGGCACCCAGAGGATTCAGACCTTCCGGAGGCGATTGTGGGAGGGAACCTGACAGCCGAATTGCAGAAACTGGAACAAGAACTGCTGGAGCAGCAGAACAAATACGGAAACAGAGTTCACCCTGACATTGCCGCAACACTGCATGAGCTGGGCGAAGTGAGCCGAGAGGCCGGAGATTTTCCAGAAGCAAAGCAGTATTTGGAGGAGTCCTTGCGAATGAATCGCTCCCTGCACGGTGATCGGGATCACCCCGACATTGCCGCAACACTGCACGCGCTGGGCGGAGTGAGCCGAGATGCCGGAGATCTTCCAGAAGCAAAGCAGTATTTGGAGGAGTCTTTGCGAATGAAGCGCTCCCTGCACGGTGATCGGGATCACCCCGACATTGCCGCAACACTGCACGCGCTGGGCACAGTGAGCCGAGATGCCGGAGATTTTCCGGAAGCAAAGCAGTATTTGGAGGAGTCCTTGCGAATGAATCGCTCCCTGCACGGTGATCGGGATCACCCTGACATTGCCGTAACACTGCATGCGCTGGGCGGAGTGAGCCAAGCTGCCGGAGATCTTCCAGAAGCAAAGCAGCATTTGGAGGAGTCTTTGCGAATAAAGCGCTCCCTGCACGGTGATCGGGATCACCCTGGCATTGCCGCAACACTGCATGCGCTGGGCGGAGTGAGCCGAGCTGCCGGAGATCTTCCAGAAGCAAAGCAGCATTTGGAGGAGTCTTTGCGAATGGAGCGCTCCCTGCACGGTGATCGGGATCACCCTGACATTGCCGTAACACTGCATGAGCTGGGCGGAGTGAGCCTGGATGCCGGAGATCTTCCAGAAGCAAAGCAGCATTTGGAGGAGTGCTTGCGAATGGAGCGCTCCGTACACGGTGATCGAGATCACCCTGACATTGCCACAACACTGCATGCGCTGGGCACAGTGAGCCGAGCTGCCGGAGATCTTCAAGAAGCAAAGCAGCATTTGGAGGAGTCCTTGCGAATGAATCGCTCCCTGCACGGTGATCGGGATCACCCTGACATTGCCGCAGCACTGCGTGCGCTGGGCACAGTGAGCCGAGCTGCCGGAGATCTTCCAGAAGCAAAGCAGTATTTGGATGTATTTGGAGGAGTCCTTGCGAATGAAGCGCTCCCTGCACGGTGATCGGGATCACCCTGGCATTGCCGCAACACTGCATGCGCTGGGCACAGTGAGCCAAGCTGCCGGAGATCTTCCAGAAGCAAAGCAGCATTTGGAGGAGTCCTTGCGAATGGAGCGCTCCCTGCACGGTGATCGGGATCACCCTGACATTGCCGTAACACTGCATGAGCTGGGCGGAGTGAGCCGAGCTGCCGGAGATCTTCCAGAAGCAAAGCAGTATTTGGAGGAGTCCTTGCGAATGAAGCGCTCCCTGCACGGTGATCGGGATCACCCTGGCATTGCCGCAACACTGCATGCGCTGGGCACAGTGAGCCAAGCTGCCGGAGATCTTCCAGAAGCAAAGCAGCATTTGGAGGAGTCCTTGCGAATGAATCGCTCAGTGCACGGTGATCGGGATCACCCAGACATGGCCGCAACATTGCATGCGCTGGGCGGAGTGAGCCGAGCTGCTGGAGATCTTCCAGAAGCAAAGCACAATTTGGAGGAGTCTTTGCAAATGAAGCGCTCCCTGCACGGTGATCGGGATCACCCTGACATTGCCGCAACACTGCATGCGCTGGGCAGAGTGAGCCAAGCTGCCGGAGATCTTCAAGAAGCAAAGCAGCATTTGGAGGAGTCCTTGCGAATGGATCGCTCCCTGTACGGTGATCAGGATCACCCTGGCATTGCCGTAACACTGCATGCGCTGGGCGGAGTGAGTCGAGATGCCGGAGATCTTCCAGAAGCAAAGCAGTATTTGGAGGAGTCCTTGCGAATGAATCGCTCCCTGCACGGTGATCGGGATCACCCTGACATTGCCGCAACACTGCATGAGCTGGGCGGAATGAGCCGAGATGCCGGAGATCTTCCAGAAGCAAAGCAGCATTTGGAGGAGTCCTTGCGAATGAAGCGCTCCCTGCACGGTGATCGGGATCACCCTGGCATTGCCGCAACACTGCATGAGCTGGGCACAGTGAGTGAAGCTGCCGGAGATCTGCCAGAAGCAAAGCAGCATTTGGAGGAGTCCTTGCGAATGGATCGCTCCCTGTACGGTGATCGGGATCACCCTGACATTGCCACAACACTGCATGCGCTGGGCGGAGTGAGCCTAGCTGCCGGAGATCTTCCAGAAGCAAAGCGGCACTTGGAGGAGTCTTTGCGAATGAAGCGCTCCCTGCACGGTGATCGGGATCACCCTGGCATTCCCACAACACTGCATGCGCTGGGCGGAGTGAGCCTAGCTGCCGGAGATCTTCCAGAAGCAAAGCAGTATTTGGAGGAGTCTTTGCGAATGAATCGCTCCCTGCACGGTGATCGGGATCACCCTGGCATTTCCGGAACACTGCATGTGCTGGGCGGAGTGATCCTCCAGAAGCAAAGCAGTATTTGAAGGAGTCTTTGCGAATGAAGCGCTCCCTGCATGGTGATCGGGATCACCCTGGCATTGCCGCAACACTGCATGCGCTGGGCGGAGTGAGTGAAGCTGCCGGAGATCTTCCAGAAACAAGATGAAACAAGTAGAATTTGGAGGAGTCTTTGCGAATGAAGCGCTCCCTGCACCGTGATCGGGATCACCCCAACATTGCCGCAACACTGCATGAGCTGGGCATAGTGAGCCGAGATGCCGGAGATCTTCCAGAAGCAAAGCTGCATTTGGAGGAGTCCTTCCGAATGGATCGCTCCCTGTACGGTGATCGGGATCACCCTGGCATTGCCGCAACACTGCATGCGCTGTGCGGAGTGAGTCAAGCTGCCGGAGATTTTCCAGAAGCAAAGTATATAGTATTATTTGGAGGAGTCTTTGCGAATGAAGCGCTCCCTGCACGGTGATCGGGATCACCCTGGCATTGCCGCAACACTGCATGCGCTGTGCGGAGTGAGTCAAGCTGCCGGAGATCTTCCAGAAGCAAAGTAGTATTTGGAGGAGTCTTTGCGAATGAAGTGCTCCCTGCACGGTGATCGGGATCACCCTGGCATTGCCACAACACTGCATGCGCTGTGCGGAGTGAGTCAAGCTGCCGGAGATCTTCCAGAAGCAAAGTAGTATTTGGAGGAGTCTTTGCGAATGAAGTGCTCCCTGCACGGTGATCGGGATCACCCTGGCATTGCCGCAACACTGCATGAGCTGTGCGGAGTGAGTCAAGCTGCCGGAGATCTTCCAGAAGCAAAGTAGTATTTGGAGGAGTCTTCGCGAATGAAGCGCTCCCTGCACGGTGATCGGGATCACCCTGGCATTGCTGCAACACTGCATGCGCTGTGCGGAGTGAGTCAAGCTGCCGGAGATCTTCCAGAAGCAAAGTAGTATTTGGAGGAGTCTTCGCGAATGAAGTGCTCCCTGCACGGTGATCGGGATCACCCTGGCATTGCCGCAACACTGCATGAGCTGTGCGGAGTGAGTCTCAAGCTTCTGGAGATCTTGCAGAAGCAAAGCAGTATTTGGAGGAGTCTTTGCGAATGAAGTGCTCCCTGCACGGTGATCGGGATCACCCTGGCATTGCTGCAACACTGCATGCGCTGTGCGGAGTGAGTCAAGCTGCCGGAGATCTTCCAGAAGCAAAGTAGTATTTGGAGGAGTCTTTGCGAATGAAGTGCTCCCTGCACGGTGATCGGGATCACCCTGGCATTGCCGCAACACTGCATGCGCTGTGCGGAGTGAGTCAAGCTGCCGGAGATCTTCCAGAAGCAAAGCAGTATTTGGAGGAGTCTTTGCGAATGAAGCGCTCCCTGCACGGTGATCGGGATCACCCTGGCATTGCCGCAACACTGCATGCGCTGTGCGGAGTGAGTCTCAAGCTTCTGGAGATCTTGCAGAAGCAAAGCAGTATTTGGAGGAGTCTTTGCGAATGAAGTGCTCCCTGCACGGTGATCGGGATCACCCTGGCATTGCTGCAACACTGCATGCGCTGTGCGGAGTGAGTCAAGCTGCCGGAGATCTTCCAGAAGCAAAGCAGTATTTGGAGGAGTCTTTGCGAATGAAGTGCTCCCTGCACGGTGATCGGGATCACCCTGGCATTGCCGCAACACTGCATGAGCTGTGCGGAGTGAGTCTCAAGCTTCTGGAGATCTTGCAGAAGCAAAGCAGTATTTGGAGGAGGTGTCCTCCCGCTTTGATCAAGATGATCGCTGCCAGACTACGCAATGGCTTTTTGAATTGACAGTTCTTGTTTGAACTAACTATCACAGACAAAATCAGGAATATATAAAATTAGGAAGGTTAATTTTTCGATAGTTTGACCTGCGGCCACCTTGTCATTTGAGCTGGGCTTGGCCATGCTTGGCCACAATTGTTCTAGCATATGCTGCAGCAATGCAATATGCCCTTCATATTTTGGTCCTTGGCAACCCCAGCAGCCACAGTCAAAGACACAAAAGGCATTCGTCAACCAAGAGGAAAAACTCGTTACGGTTGGTGAATGGGTGCAATTCCATACCTGAAGTGTTTGCTGAAGCATATTGCTGTCGATGCATCTCTTGAAAAACATACTTTGCGCCCCCTTTCAAAAGGAGTATCGCTGGTTTGTTTCAGGCAATATGTCCACTCTCACCGTCAACAAGGACATTTTCCCAATGCTGGGACGATCTGAGCGTAAATATATAGGCAGCCCCAAAGATTTTGGCGCCAAAATGAGCAGGTTACTAGAAACATCTAGAAACTAAAAACATCTAGACACATCAAAAACAATAAAAAACGAGGTAAAGCACTGTACTAGAAGAACGAGAAACTAGGCAAAAAACATGTGTATATATATAATATATATATGTATATATTATATTATATGTATCATGCATATAAGAGCATATTTTTTCCAGTACTAAAGATGCAACAAAAGCAGCGAGTCCTGCAGGTGCTCCGCCTCCCTCAGACTCTTGCTGTGGATGAGGCTGAGACTCGACTGGTTCTTGGGACAATTAGCCTGTTGGTAAACAAACATAGCTATGAACAATCACCATTTTCAGTAGGTAAATCAACCAACTAAATTGCAATTTTCAATAGCTATGTTAGTTTACCAGGGGGTATGGGACAATTGTCTGACAATTATGTCTTCAAATTCATGATTTGTTCTGAAATTTATGTGATAACCATGGAAACCATGGAAAACTGCGAGAATCCACTGGTTCATCATCATTTTCCTGATGAAAGTTGCCATAAGTCTTGGTTTCTGCCCCATTCTTGGAGAAATATGTTGGATCTCCAAGTCAGCAGTAGTGGTATCACAAGTCTCAACAGCGCAGGTCGAGAGATCTAATTCAAGTGCTCCATGCTGCGGATTTCGACTTTCTGAGTTTTCCAAGCGTGGCATCTGCCGATTTTCAGGCCCAGGAACACTAGAAATGACCATCCTGGATATGAGCCCAACTATTTGGGGGTTTCCTAAAATGGGGGGGTACCCCCAAATCATCCATTTTAACAGGATTTTCCAATATAAAGCATCCATTTTGGGTACCCCCATTTTAGGAAACCCCCATTTGTTGCTGATGGGCCAGTCCTTCAAGGACGTGTCAGAGATTCGTATGACGCGCTTGGTGCATAGCTAGTGTGCATAGTCCTGCACAGACCTTTCCTTCAAACGGGAAGGACACAAAAAAGACCTGACGTGGGAAGTGTTGGATGGGTTCCGGAAGTCTGCAGATGGTTAGTAGCTGGGGTATATCCTGGTGGATCCCAGTAAAGGGGGTTATAACATTTGCAATCCACTTAAGCACTTAGCAAATGAATGATCCAGGATAGTGCCATCCCCTTTTCTCGGGATTGGTTCAATCTTCACTATGTTTTCATCTCTTTCTGAATCTTGCAAGGAGAAGGGTTGCAGGATCACAACCTTGGAAACTGGCGAGGCGTTTTTTTGTTGACACCTGTAACACCAGCACCATGATAAGATTTGTTTGGGACACTTCGAATGTAACTCCTGCAGAGAATCTCGGCCCAGTCGTGGGGAGGGTCCACGACCAAAAAGCGCAGAAGAGAGGCCTTGGGGGCTGATTTGCTACATGATCTTTACTATTTTCGCAGCCTGGTTGCTGTCACAGACCATGTCTGCGATGTTGATCTATTGCATGCTATTGTATCAAAAGTCAGCGGCAAGCTGACACGTAGAAGCTAGCTACGCATAAAGCCAACGAAAGAAGTTCCAAGGGCAATCTTTGAGGAAAGTCCATGAAAGACCAGGTCGGGTAGGAAAGTGTCTGAGACCGTGGGTGATCATTCGTGTTTTTGATGTGAATATGTGATTATTCAGATACATACAGGTAAGTAGCTACCCAATTCACAAACCAGCTAAATAAATGGATAAACAACTGACTACATAAATACATACATACATACATTCATACATACATACAGACAGACAGACAAACAGACAGACAAACATACCTACGTATCCATACATACCTACGTATACATACATACCTACGTATACATACATACCTACGTATACATACATACCTACGTATACATACATACCTACGTATACATACATACCTACGTATACATACATACCTACGTATACATACATACCTACGTATACATACATACCGATACATACATACATACATACATACCATCCATCATATACATACCATACATACATACATACATACATACATACATACATACATACATACATACATACATACATACATACATACATACATACATACATACATACATACATACATACATACATACATATATACATACACACATACATACATACATAAAGACAGACAGACAGACAGACATACATACATACATACATAGATACATACAGGCAGACAGACAGACAAACATACATACACACCTACCTACCTACATACATACCAACGTATACATACATACATACCAACGTATACATACATACATACCAACGTATACATACATACATACCAACGTATACATACATACATACCAACGTATACATACATACATACCAACGTATACATACATACATACCTACCTACATACATACATACATACATGCATACATACATACATACAAACATACAAGCATACAAACATACAAACATACATACAAACATACAAACAAACATACATACATACACACATACACATTATACACATACACACATACACACATACACATACACACATACACATACACACATACACATACACATACACGCATACACATACACACATACACATACACATACACATACATACACATACACACACATACATACACATACATACACATACATACACATACATATACATACATATACATACATATACATACATATACATACATATACATACATATACATACATATACATACATATACATACATATACATACATATACACACATAGACATACATAGACATAAATATACATACATATACATACATATACATACACACATACATACACATACATACACATACATACACATATACATACACATATACATACACATATACATACACATATACATACACATATACATACACATATACATACACATACACATACACACATACATACACATATACATACACATATACATACACATATATATATACACATACACACACATATACATACACATATACATACACATATACATACACATATACATACACATATACATACACATATACATACACATATACATACACATACATACACACATATACATACATTTATATATACATACATTTAGATATACATACATTTAGATATACATACATACATACATACATACATACATAGATACATACATACATACATACATACACACATACATACATACATACATACATACATGTATACATGTATACATATGTATACATGTATACATATGTATACATGTACGTACATAAGTAAATATATATATATATGTATATACATACTTGTGTATACATATATATATATATATACACATCTACTGTATACATATCGGGAGGTAATACTTACTGACAAGTGGTGAATTCTGTAGCTCCACTAATTTGGTCAGGGCGGGGCAAGACGACCATGGCGATGCGCGCAGTGATGTGTGAAGCTGAACTGAAACGAAACAACTGGGGTGGAAGCTGAAACGCTGTGGGACTTGATAGATGGATAGGATAGGATAGGATAGGATAGGAATATGACTATGATGGCTTTGTCACTTGGGTTGTGACCATCCATCCTGTGTAAATCTACTTTTATTTTCTTGTATTTACGTCGTGTACAAACCTACAAACATGCAATAAGAGACGTAGAGTGTGGTAAATCCAATGCCATACACCATCCTAATAGCCAACCATAAGGGGGGGTCGTTCTACTTCATCCCAGAGAATTTCGAATTTTGTCCACCTCAAGAAACTGTGAAAAGGGTACAACAAAAAGGATATGGTTGGACACTGGGGTATACCCTCCATTTGGGCCACTTTAATGGGAGAAATGATGACAAACCATCAAAGTACCTGAGGTAGCCTAGTCCCAGACAAAGCCAAACGGGGAACATGTTTCACTATAAAATCATCCCATATTACATAATATGTTATCCCGTAAGAATGCCTATGTTATCCCAGAAAAATGCGCCACAATAACCTCTGTTATCCCAATAGATACTACCGAAACATCCACAGAGGTCATTGTTCTGGCGCCTGGTGCGTCAGGTCGCGAATGGCAACACAAGGGCTGCGAAGTACTCTGACTCGGCCTGGGACCTAGCGCAAGGATCGACGGGATAACTTGGGTATTGAGGTTGAATACTAAAAGCTGCGGATTTTACCAACATAATGAACAACAGTATGAAAAAAACTGTTGGGTTATGTTGGGTATGATTCTTCCACAATGATCAATCTTAAAAAATGGATAGTTGAATACAAACAAATGATGGGTCTTGTTGGTCCATTGGTAAATTCTGGACGCTTCAAATCCTCAGTCCATGGCCCAGGTGCCGACTCTGTGGTCTCAGGGAGAGCTGTTTTTTTCCAAGGTACCCAAAAGATCCCAAAAGTAACATTTTACCATCGGATTTGGGGGTAGCCTATTTTCAAAATCATATACTACTAAGGCTACTAAGATATACCCTCTGGTAATGACTAACAGTTTGCGAACTTGAAAATGGCAATTTATAGTGGATTTACCCATTGAAAATAGTTTACCAGAGGGTATCTATACTAGTGTTTAGTATCACTATGGATCGAAACTTCTACGTCCCTGAGGTCACCCTTGACCTTCAAGCCAATGCAGCCGCGATGCAATCTGACGACTTTGACGCGCCCCACCTGGAGGTACGGCCTGAAATCAGCCAGAGGATCTCCCAAAGATCATCTGGGGCTTTCCATAAATGGTGCTACCGAGTGCTACCCCCTTTTCGCTGGGATGGTTTTCATGGAAAATCCCAGCCCAAAAAATGGATGACTGGGGGTAGCCCCCATGACGAAACGGAAACCTCCATGTTTTTAATGTATTGGATGAGTCAACGCGGTGCTTTTCTGGGTGATTTTTCTAGATTCAACCGGACAGTTTTTCAGCAGCAGGACATTGTTCATTGTATCTTGATTTATAGCACCCCAGGAAAAGATAGAACCAGTCAAATTTGAAACTATTTTAGAACAGGACTTTAGAGTTGTATATCTATTTGTTATTTTTTGATTTTTAGCCGCTTGATCCGCTTGTTAGTTTACTACTGTACTGGTAATATCCCAGTAATATCCCAGTAATATCCCATATAGTCATATAGTCATATATATTCTATTTCCCAGTAGTATCCCAGCAATAACTATGACTATGACTACTGTAGTAAACCCAATAACAAACCATCTCCAAAATCATAAATGGGTGGTCTAAACCATTACCAAACGTTAGGACTATAGTGGGGTTTACAGCATTATAACTACAACTATGACACTATGACACTATGACACTATGACACTATGACACTATGACACTATGACACTATGACTATACGGGGGGCTTCTTAAAGTGGGGGATACCCAAGTCACCATGGGTTTCAATACTAAGTCATGGCCATCGATGACGACTGGATGATTTGGGATACCCCCATGACTTCGGAAACCTCCATATAGTTGGATATAGTTGGATACAAACCAGAACTATTAAGTGTAACAACTAGCTATGACTATTAACTACAACTATTAAACTATCAACTAGTGACTATCAATTCCAACCACTATGGAACTATTATGGTACTATTAGCCATAACTATTACCCTCTGGTTATTTAACATAGCCATGGAAAATGGCCCATTTATAGATGGTTTACCTATTAAACATGGTGATTTTCCATGGCAAACTGTTAAATAACCAGATGGTAACTATAGATATTTGTTAACTACAACTCTCAGTTCCGTTTCGGACCAGGCCTGAGGTGCGTGCGGCCACTGCTCTAATCCGACCGCGCGAGGAGAAGGTCCCCGGAAAGGCCATGGCCGGAGACGGTGGAGCTGGGGGAGCCCCGGGGACCCCGAGGTCGATTCTCATCCTTTTCGCATTCGTAAGCTGGGTACCCTCTGGTAATTTAACATAGCTATTGAAAATGACCATTTATAGTGGATTTTCCCATTAAAAAAAATGGTGATTTTCCATAGCTATGTTAAATTACCAGAGGGTACAACTTGGGGAAAATCCTCATTTTTGGACAAACACGATCATTCACGATCAATTGTTTTATAGAATTCTATTTGAAATCTGTATATCACGAAAGGTAGCTCCAGAGGGGCTACCTTGAGTTTTACTTTACGAAGTAAAGGGGAGGGCGGCCAGCCCCGTTACCTGATTCTTCAGGAGATTGCTAGTCATTTTAGTACCCCCCCCCCCTCCACACCTCCCACGCACCCTAAGAGCAGACTCAAAATACTGTAATTTACAGTATTTTTGTTCTTTTCGGATCAAGAAACCACATTTTGCTACATGGTGAAACCTCCGTAAATACCAGTGTTTTTGCTAGGTGCTGGCCAAAAAACACTGTAAATACCGTGCTTTTTACTACCAGAGGCAAAAACATCGTAAATACTGTGGTTTTGGGCTTCCGACCCGCCAAAAACATCGGTATTTACGGTGTTTTTTGCTCCGAGAGTTGCAAAAACACGCGAAAACACCACCGATTTGACGATTTTCGGCCACTACGGAACCGAGCAAAAACGCTGCAGGGGTAACACCAACACCAACAACAACAACAACAACAACACCAACAGCAACAGCAACAACAACAACAACGACAACAACAACAACACCAACACAACACCACGCACAATGCACAACGCACAACGCACAACGCACAATGCACAACGCACAACGCACAACGCACAACGCACAACACACAACGCACAAAACACACAACACACACACACAACACACACAACACACACAACACACACAACAACACACAACAACACACAACAACACACACACAACCACACACAACAACACACACACACACAACAACACACAACAACACACAACAACACACAACAACACACAACAACACACAACAACACACAACAACACACAACAACACACAACAACACACAACAACACACAACAACACAACAACACACAACAACACACAACAACACACAACAACACACAACAACACACAACAACACACAACAACACACAACAACACACAACAACACACAACAACACACAACAACACACAACAACACACAAACACACAACAACACACAACAACACACAACAACACACAACAACACACAACAACACACAACAACACACAACAACACACAACAACACACAACAACACACAACAACACACAACAACACACAACAACACACAACAACACACAACAACACACAACAACACACAACAACACACAACAACACACAACACACACACACACACAACAACACCAACAACAACAACACACCAACAACAACACACAACAGCAACAACAACAACACCACACACAACAATAACACATCAACAACACACAACAACACACAACGCAACACACACACAACACACACAACACACACAACGCACAACACACAACACACAACACACAACACACACACACACACAACAACACAACACACACACAACACACACACAACAACACACAACAACAACACACAACAACACACAACAACACACAACACAACAACAACACACAACCACACACAACAACACAACACACACAACAACACACAACAACACACAACAACACACAACAACACACAACAACACACAACAACACACACAACACACAACGCAACAACGCAACAACAACACACAACAACACACAACAACACACAACAACACACACAACAACACAAACAACACACAACAACACACCACAACACACCACAACACACACAACAACACACAACAACACACAACAACACACAACAACACACAACAACACACAACAACACACCACAACACACAACAACACACCACAACACACCACAACACACCACAACCCACAACAACACACAACAACACACAACAACACACAACAACACACAACAACACACAACAACACACAACAACACACAACAACACACAACAACACACAACAACACACAACAACACACAACAACACACAACAACACACAACAACACACAACACCACACAACAACACACAACACCACACAACAACACACAACACACACAACACACACAACAACACACAACAACACACAACAACACACAACAACACACACACAACAACACTCAACAACACACAACAACACACAACAACACACAACAACAACACAACATCATCAACAACAACAACAACACCATCAACAGCAGCAGCAGCAACAACAGCAACAGCACACAGCACAACAACAACAACAACACGAACACGAACAACACCAACACCAACAACACGACCAACAACACCAACACCACCAACAAACCCAACCACACCAACAACACTAACAACACTAACAACACCAGAAACACTACCACCACCAACACCAACAACACCAATACCAACAACACCAACAACACCAACACCACCAGCACCACCAACACCACCAACACCACAACCACCACCACCAACCCCAACCACATCGCCGAAGCCTTTCAGTCGCTTTTACCAGACTCCCCTTCATATTTTTGGAAAGAAAATGGCCGCGTCGCTTTTACCAGACTCCACTTTATGTATTTTTCCCTCCCCTCTCCCCTTCATTTTTTCTTCGGTTCCTTTCTTGCTTACCTACCTTTCGTGTTCCCCCTCTCAAGTTTCTATGAATATCTATTAGCTGCAGATGTATCTATGTCTCTGTATGTATAACTTCATTTCCATCTCCATCTCTATCTCTCTCCCTACAGCCTGGTAATCCAGTGACACGACATGGTGGAGCGATCAAGTTAGTGAGCAATTTGAGGCGTAGCATCAAGTAAGTCAGAAAAATCGTATTTTCGCTGCTAAGAATAGATGTTCTTTCCCATCCTTACTTTGTTGAGCCCAACTTTTGAGAGTAAATCCCAATTTTTCATCAGTGAATCCAAAGTTTCCATGGGTAAATCCCAACTTTTTGCAGGTCAATGATGGTAAATCCCCAATTTTCCTGGTCCCAGTTCCGTTGCCAGGCAACTCCCCCCCGTGCCGTGAGCGGCCTGCGAACCATGTCCACCTGGCGTCTGCGGCCCTATGCTGCAGCAGGCACTAGAAGCCACTGGAAATGTGGTGTGAAAGGGGGTATCAAAGCAGCGAAATTTGGGAGATCATGTGAAGATATACTATTTACATCTATTTACATGAAATGTATAACCAACTGATATTTGGGCTTCACTGCGAATCACTACACGAAATATTCAGAGGTCGAGTTATGGGGATTTCAGCATCGCAGGGATCCCAAGAATGGATACATACATAGTGGATTAATAACCGGGAATGGCATGGCATGGTACCATAATATTGGAATGGCCATTCCCAAATATGGTAACCATAATAGTGGATTAACAACATATTACTGTATGGTATGGTAAACTGATTCAGTTGCAACCCCACCCCATGAGGAAGAGAACCACAGATGACGCCATGTCGACAGGAAATGAGGGGTCCCACATTTGGTGTTTGAGAAGGCAACGCTGCTGGCAACATAAATAGGTCTATCACTACAACACACACACACATATATATATATATATACATAATATATATATACACAGATATATACATATATATATATATACAGATTATATATATATACAGATATATACAGATATGTATAGATTTTGATTGATGTAGATACACACACACAATATATATATATATATACACATACACACATACACACATACACGTCTTGCACTATTCCATCCAAAGTTTGTCGCTCAAAACGTTTCAATTCTGGCACGCCAGGAGCTGCCGGCGCCGCAGTGCCTTTGACCTCCCTGAGCGCCGGCTACAGCAAGGTGGGACGGGGATGTTGGGACGGGTGAACACTCAAAACATGGGGAAAGCATGGTGTTTTAATTGAATATCATGGGGATATTATGGATAATGCGAATTGGATATTATTAAATTCATATATTATGGGGATGTGAATATTATTAATGATTTATATCAATATTGATTTTCATGTTATTGATGGAGTATTGGATACATGGATAGACACTCATGCTACTCATTGGATTGATATGATCCAATTATCCAATTACAGTATCCAATAGTAGGAACTGGAAATAACATTGAATTATTATAAGCCAGCATAAGTCAGACAGATTGATGGATGTTGATAATATTGGTTGATGATACTGTAGTTGGTAATAGTTTATTTATATGGATTTTTCTTAATGAATTATCAAGATAAATTTGATCATTACCTCACGTCGGGGCGGATTTCTGGAAGCATGAGTGAATTGGATAGATTATGATGGGTTGATTATTATTGATTATGATTGATGAATACCAATATGGGTGAATTGGTGAATTGATGTTTTGATGGGGTTGATTGATGGGTTTATGGATGTTGATTGGTGATATTTTTGTCCATTTTGATGAAGATCATGTATATGATGAAAAACATGCACTTGATAAAGTTTAGGAGTATGGGTTGATGGTGATGTTTGTAGGCATTTTGATGGATCATATGTGTCACCGGGAAAACCTTGGTCGGATTCACGGCCGGATGTTCTGCTACCTCTGGATCCATTCCCACAGAATTTTGGGGGTGTCCCACATCTCAAGAACTTTGTAGTTGTGGAGTCAGGTGTATTCGCGTTTTTCTTGGCTGTTGCTGATTTATATTTATACAGATGTTGGTTTCCCACCAGTTGGTTAGTCAATAAAGGGGTCTTTCGTTGAACTATCACTGGGTAAAGGATGGTACACAGTTTTCCCTAGCTAGCTAAGTTGGTGTATAACTAGTTCAAATTAGGGCAATATCTATAGTTGGATGTGGCAACACACATAACTGAGGGGCACCACAGTCATACTGAGTCATACTGTTGGCTGTATATCCCACTATGTCATATTCTATTCCAATGATGTTTGGTCATAAAGACAACCATATTATATATATATATATCCCATTCTAAACAATCATATTGTTGATGAGACACATATATATATATATAGATATTTATCCCGTTAGAAAATCACAGTTGATGATATATGGTACTTCATACCCATATAAACATGTTTTTATGATAGTTGATGATACAGTATGATACAGTATATGATATGATATATATATATACATACATATGTATATATATATATTCCAGTACATATCATATTTTATCCCCACTATGTTTTTTTTTTAATAAACTCATCAACGGCTTCCCCATTGCCATGCCCAGGTGGGCCTCTCATTGCTGGTGTTACCATGGAAGGCCCGTTCGGCCGATTTGGTGGTGCAACCAACATGGAGGTTTAACCAACAAGTCATAGGGAGATAATCAGAGATAATGGTATATATATACACACATTTTTTTTTTTTTAAATACACTTATCAAACAGTGGGATCTCATCATCAGACATGGTGAAACATTGGGATGTAGCCATATCAAATTGAGATTTAAACATATTGAAGCAATGAAATATGATGGATGTGGGTATGGCTGGATTCTTTTTTCACCGCAATTCATGAAAACAAATAATGGTACTAGTAAGATGATGATAAGCCATCAAACTTGGGTATACCCATTTTTAAGACACATTCAAATGGTGACATTTTCTCAAAATACATGGCAAGTGTTTGAGGTTCCTTGAACTAACTACCAACCCCTGTCGGGCTTTGTCTTTCTTGAGTAGCCCAAGTTGAAACCCTGGAGGGGTGTATTGGTTGCTTGCTGGTCTTCAATACGTTGAATTGGAATATGCAGCAACCAACTGGCCGTACTGTTTGGAAGAATATGGGAATGGGGTAAACTTGTTGGACGTGAAAATCCCCATCTTTTTTGCAGCTGAAATCTCCATGGTCGCCGAGGCACTGCCCATGGCCTTGGCGATCGCACCGACGGTGTGGGTCTTGCCAGCGGCCTATCGCATGATCTTTCAGAACTCCATGAGGTCGGTGATGGTCGGTGGATCTCTGGGTCCCGGCCTGGAGACGGGGGATCCACGCATGATGACAGAATCAGGGCTCCCCAATGAATTGAGGGCTCAAATTGATGGATCCCCAAATTCAGATACACCCACATTTCACTGGCTTAACTGGGGTGTGGGGATTCAGGCAGTTTTCAGCAGCTAAACTGGGGATATCTGGTAATTTGACCAACCACACTGCTCATATATATATATATATATGTATGTATATGTATATGTATATGTATATGTATAATCTTTTATACCCAAACAAACGATTGGTAGGGCTGTAGCGTGGTGGTGAGTGGGTTATATATTTGCTGCCATTAATGTGTTAGTTTCTTTCGCCCTCTTTCAGCTCTTGGCCTTGCACAACCACATGGAGACTGGTCAGGCATACGACCGCCTCGGTCTTCACGGTGATCTTATACCTGGTGCTATCCTTCATGCCGGTGCCATGCTGCTTGGCATGGAATGAAGCCAAACCCTCAATCCCCATGTCTCTCCTAGAAAAGAATGAGTTTTTTGGGGTAGTCGGGTAGTTTTTGGAAACACACAACTTTGATTTGCATGTTTTTCTTCCCTGCGGGGATCATTATTTGTCTTAGGATCAGAATGTGAAAAGAGGCACGTACTGCCACAATCGGGTTATATATGGCCTACAGAGTTGCAGGGACCACCTGGACCGCTGTGCAAAACGCGCGGCATGAGGAAGTATGGAGACTGAAAATGAGGTAGTCTCCCCAAATGGGTATGGGTCAATACCTATAGATACATTTTTAGTGGGATGAACATCCATTTACCAGCTATTTTGGGGTTCACTAGGTACCAGGGTTTTGACCCATCCCCAAATGACAATCTTAATTATTGGAATAAATGATGAAAACCACCAGTGGATTTAGGTGGTGGTTTTCCCATAATCTTCAAGTAGTTAGTGGGGGTTCCCTGAATTCAGGGCTCTACAGCTCGATCTCAGGCTTTGAGAATCTGTTCTCCGAACTGGCCTTCTATGGTATTGCCTTGGTCTCCACATTCTTCATGCCACTGGCCTCCAAGCAGCGCCGAATGCTGGAAATTGGGAACTCCCGTAGGTGATAGGATTCACTGCATTCTATCAGCCTCACTGGGGGCCCACTTACTTGCCTTTTTTGGTTTAACTATGTTTTTTTTTGGGGGTTGTGTACTTTTGAGCCGTTCACATGTCATGGTTGGATGTTGGCCCTGGTCTGATCCACAATTGACCTCCAGTTGAGGACGGTGATATTTTTTCATGGCCATTTTTTCATGGCGATTCCAAGGTACACCTTCTTCCCGGAGGTGCTGCTCCATGACTTTATGCTGCTCGGAGTTAGCGGCAATGGCTAAGAAGATTATGGTTGTCATTGGGACATGGAGGGAAGGGTGATGTTCAAATGGGACATTCACCCGTTAATAGTGGTTAAGAGTGGTTGATGATAGTTTTCATCGATCAACAGCTGATTTTTGGCCTAAAAACCAAGGTTTATGCACTACTTGGCCCTCTTCACCATCCCATTGATCCCCTTGGCCTTCGCTTACATGCCGATGTTTGCAGCCAGGAACGGGGGCTTCTCAGCAGGGGAGTCTTCTGGAAGTTTAGTTAGCGATGCTGGGGACGATCTTTTTGATGTAGACATAGCTGTTAGGGGATGTTAGGGGTGTATCAATCTCTCACGTTCTTTTTTCTTATTGTTTTTGATAAGGAATGATGTGGATTTAGCGGTTACTGCCAGAGTTGGTGCTGTCAAAGATAGGCTCATATCTCTCGGGACTTGGCTCAACCTCGTTTCAAAAATCCCAGTTGTGATGACAGGAGCTATCTATTCCTCTAGACGCGGTGACGACCGCTGAACTATCAGTGCAGAAAGGGACGGACATGCACGGACTGCAGGGACCCTCCTGAAATCTGCCAGCAACTAATGGACATGCATACAGATTTCAAGTAGATAAGTCAATCATCGCAGCAACAATAATTGCTTTGATGTTACGGCATACCAGGTGTAGCTTGCGCATGGATGCATCATTTTCACAGTAGTTGTGTTGCTTTTTCTTGTGCATTTATTTTTATTTTTTAAGTTGGCAGAAAACGCATCGCTTGGACCCGGAAGTTTTGCGCATCCGCGGAGGGTCAAAAAGAGTCTTTGACTCGAGCATTGACGACGATTACACAGTGGGAAGGCAGCAATGATGTATATATATATATATACACATATGTGCGGAGCAACCATTACATATCAGAATTCATAGCCAACACATAATCTTATCCTCCTAATATTCAATACCCCCCAAGCGCAACCCTAGTTTAGTATTGGATCTATTCATTTTCTGGAACCATATGGGGGGTATTTATCACCGGCAGCAATGCGATGTCAGGTGGCAAGGAACTGGTGGTTTCCTGCGGTTTGAACCAGAATATCGACCCTAAATTGAAAACATGGCAGGCGTGGCAGAAAATGAAGATAAACACGCTGTTCCATGGGGGACAGGGTCGCGCTGTCTACGTGTTTACATTGGACTGGGGCCAATCCTAATTTGTCTAGTACAAACATTCGGATATGGCCAATTCTGAGAAACTGTGTATCTTCTGGTACCCCATCAGCTGATCGCCATCAAATTTGAAGCGCATTTGCACAGCGATTTGAAGCTGCCTGCCGTGTCATGCTCAAGTCCTGCAGCGCAACCTATCAGGTAGATTATGTGGCCATTACAGCCTGCAGTGATGATTCAAAATGGTTTGGGATGCTTGGGATCTAGCCGGTAGATTTGGGTACCACGCTTTTTCTTATTCACTTCCAAAAAAACTGGCGGCCAGTGGCGTGGATTTTTCCTGGGGGTGCTCCCTCTCAAAGCCATGGCTTCAAGCAGCGCAGGCGCCGTGGAATGGCTCACTGGCTGACCAACTGGAATGTACCGTAATGTACCCCTAATCTATTGGTCTACGGATTATCACTTCATCATGTGGTAGTAGGATATAATGAAGAATATTACCTAAACCCATTACCTTAAATGGTAATAGTAAGATACAATTGGTAATGTACCCCTAATCTATTGGTGATACAATGAAGAATTGGATCACTTGGTAAACCTCCAATTTGGAATTCTTTTTCCATTCCGGGCAAGTTCTTGGGGATGCCAGGGGCGACGGTGAACCGGGAGGACTTTGAGGACGGTGTTCCTGCATCCCCAGAATCCGTAGCTTTTCCTAGCCATGAATGGCACGTAGATGTGTAAACTCCCCAAAGTAAACATGGACCCCCCTTTTTTAAATTGGGTTTTGGACAATTTGCAAGATGATCTCTGCACTTGGATATGGCTATCTTGGATTCCATGTTGAATTTTCGGGCTGACTCCATCCACCATTTTTCTGAAGGATGTTTTCCTGCTAGCATCAACTTTAGTCATGAGATATGCCAGATTTCTACCAGTTCGCAGGTGAATCCATTCATTTTGGGTTGCCTATTGGGGCTATTTCATACTATATAACCTAATTTTTATTGGAAATTGATAGAATACCGAGGTATATTTTGTTTCCAAGAATCCATGAGGCCACATATTCACCGTATATCATTTAGGTTTACGGTCTACTCGGTCTACTCACCCAGTGTCAATTGCATATTCGTAAACCTGCACATGTGCCGTAAATTTGCCGCGCCTGTTATAAGTTGATTCTGAAACCCATTAACCTATATATACATATACGCATTATAAACCTCAGGTAACCAACTTAGCTGTCATAAATCAACTATAAATATCCCCATTGTTACTTGGATTAAATCCCATGTTTTCATAAGTTGTCCCTGATTGTTTCACCATTTTTCTCAACGAAAAAACCCATGACATCACCATTTTTTGATGGTGAAACGGCTGCAGGAGCCGGGACGGCCCAAGCAGATTGGCGACTTCAAGGTCCAACGGATCCTGGGCGTCTGGGGGCCGAGCAGCCGTGCAACATCCGTGGAGAACTGGTTGGTGGGTTGGCACATCTTTGATGACCAGAGGGTAAATGGTGCAACTATGGTTACTAACCAGTTTAATGCCACAATTTTGAATGACTTTCAGTTGGGAATGGAATAACCATCCCAACTGACGAACTCCATCATTTTTCAGAGGGGTAGGTATACCACCAACCGGAGAATAGTCATAGGATAATATGGTCATATATGGATTTTAGCTCGAACGGTCTGCTTGCTGGCACGGCAGGGCAGTGCGGGTGAGGGTGGAGTCACTTGTACAACCTTAGGAAAAAGCTGCGCAATTTGTTGCAAGGCAAACTGAACAGGCCTCAGCAACGCATATATGGACTTTAATATACTTTATTGGAATTTATTTGAATTTACTGGATTTTATTGGATTTGAGGATCATCATATTAAGAAATGGAAACGTTGGAAAATTGGATATTGGATACCCTCTGCTGTCATCAAACGTGGCTGGAAAATACCCTATAAAGGGTGTTTCAATGGAACAATTGTCCAGCAAGCCATGTTTGATTACCATAAGGCAATACAATGATGTACCGTTATGGATTAATTTGGATGATATTTTCTTAAATTGGTATAATCCCTCATATCTATCTTCATATAAATATTGATTTTGAATATTGATAATTGGTAATACCAAGTATATATTGAGATAATATAATGATACCAATATATATATATATTGTATTAGAATAATGACCATTGTATAGTTGGACAATACAACTTAAGACTTAGATAATGTGGTGGATTGAAATTCATTCGCAATTTTTCCAATTGTCCTGGTCAGAATTACCAACTGGAAGTCATGGTTGACAATCAACATGAGTTTGATCATGACCTCACGTCGTGATGTGACCGGAATGATAGTTTTAGGAAAATCTTGGGCCTGCAAACATTGGAAATTCCAAAATAATTATTTTGTCATTTTTTTTGCATTTTTGTTGCATTTTTTTGGCATTTGGGTTTGTCATTTTGGATTTGTGGTGTCATTTTTTATCATTTTTTTGTCATTTTTTTGTCATTTGTTTGTCATTTTATTGTCATTTTATTGTCATTTTGGGAACGGGAAAATGGAGAAAAACAAATGTTAAAAAATGACTACCATGACAGA
Source organism: Cladocopium goreaui (assembly GCA_947184155.2). Taxonomy (NCBI): domain Eukaryota; class Dinophyceae; order Suessiales; family Symbiodiniaceae; genus Cladocopium; species Cladocopium goreaui. Next base: position 45,922 of record CAMXCT020002928.1, read on the forward strand.
CCTTTTGTTATCTCGTGGCAGCACCAAATACAAGGAACAAGTGCAGAAACTCTTGGAAAGCCAGCGTGAAGAAGGATAGGGCAGGGGAGCTTGCCCTGGGGAATTCGTTTTTGGGCCTGCCTGGACGAGGAGTTGTCTCCCGGCTCGGGGTGCAGGGCCGGCTCAAAAACCGGGTGCGGGGTGAAATGGCCCGGGGGGGCGGCTCAGGCCCGAGAAGCGGGGCCGACCTGGAAACTCCAAAAACGCAACTTTACCAGCACGCGAGTCATTTTTTTTGCATTTTTTTCGCATTTTTTTTGCATTTTTTTTTGCATTTTTTTTGCATTTTTTTGCATTTTTTTTACATTTTTTTTTGCATTTCCCAGACTAGGAGTCATTTTTTTTGCATTTTTTTTGCATTTCCCAGACTGGGAGTCATTTTTTTGGCATGTTTTTTGCATTTCCCAAACCGGCAGTCATTTTTTGCATTTTTTTGCATTTCCTTCACCGGGTTTGCCACCTTCACCGCTTGCCTGATCCTTATGAGAAAACGACAAGAAAATGAACAATGCTAGAAAGTAGAAAACGACAAGAAAACAACAAAAAATGACAAGAAAATGACAAAAAATGACTTAACAAATGACAAACAAATGACTTAACAAATGACAAAAAAATGACACCACAAAACAGGAATGACAGAAAAATGCAAAACCAAATGACAAAAAAATGACAAAAACATGACAAAAATAAATAACCAACAACCCTCAGAGTTTGCTGGTAAGATTTTCATAATGATAGTTTTTAGATAGGGGAATCATCCCCAAATGGCGGTATGATAAAACAACGATTTTCAGGGTAGTGAATTAGCATAGTTCAGCCCGATGATCATCTACGTTTCACATATCCTCTGGTGATTTGACTGCCAAACATGGTCGTAGAATGGGATATTAATGGACATATAATTGGAAACAGTGGCATGGTAAACCCTATGAAACTGGTCATTTCCCATAGCTATATGATACATACATATATAACCATATATATATATATATATCTAGAGATAGTGGTTGCCCTCATCAAGAGGTATATGAATGGTATATATAATTAGTATATGATATACCATCTGTTAATTTAACTGTTTACTGTGGAAAATTGCCCATTTAGTTCGATGGTGTACCCATTGAAAATGGTGATATTGCACAGCAAACTGCTACACCAGCAGAGGGTATCATTTGTTTTTGTCCTGTATAGAAATCTTTTTCCATCTACATCCATATCAATATGCATCGCTCTTTCTCTTTCTCCGTATTTTTTTTTCTCTCTCTCTCTCTATCTCTGTACAGATATATACATGCATCACGCGCACACAACATGAATACACTTGGATTAGACATGTACTACTTTCATATACACATTATTTCATATACATACACGTACGCACAGTGTATATATATAAATAGTTATATATTATGATCTTATATATTCATCTATGTGTTTTCAAAACGCATACATATTTGCGCGTACATATGATACACATATCATCCATAGACTCCATACAATGTTGGTTGGAAAACCCTGGCGAAACTGTGCCGGGAATCCCTTTGCAGCTCGGTACAGGTCCAGCTCAGTTGGGGGTCTGAAATTTGACCCAACCCCAAAACCATCCAAAACCAATTTGTTGTTAGTGATTGACCCCTATGTTTTTCATAAATGTGTGTTCTCAATTCCCAATTTTGGTGGGCTGAATCAACAGCTTTTTTTGAGCTGCGAAGACTGGAATCCCTTGGCGACAAGGTCTGGAAGGCAGATCACATCCTCTGCAAGCGCTGTGGTCAGGCTCTGGGAGCGACCTGGACAGAGTGGAACTCCCAAGAAGTGGCTGGAAATCATTGAAGATGTACCTCAGTACACAAGACATCACAAGACTCAGCAGATTTGGGGAACATCGAAGTTTAAGATCTCAACAAAGATACACAGCCAGTCACTCAGTCACCCCATCTCCCCTCCATGGAGCGGCAGATGTTCGACTACGGAGATATCTCGGGACCCGAGCTGGTTTGCAGCGGCTGCGGTTTCCGGCAATCCTTTGACCCCGAGGTGGGCAGTTAGTGCCTTGCTGTTGGGAGATAGACGGCTGGATTGAACAGCTTTCCAAACTAGCTAATGTCAACCCTGGATTAATAAACCCCGTTTACGGCTGTTTAATTGGGGTGGATATCATTTATATCTCATTGGCTGTGACTATTTGGAGGGTACCCCCACAATTAATAAACCATGGTGGATCATTTTCCTGAACCAGTGGGTTGGGGGTGATTCCTTGATATTGAATGGCTGTACATGGACCTATGGCTATAGGCTAGATAGACTGGAAATTTTAGAAATTTTATAAGCACCCTCCAGGAAAGTAAACATGGCCAGGGAAAACCCGACATTATGACATTTACATCTGTTCCTGCAAGGATTTAGAAGTGGGAATCAATAAGTTTCCTTTTCATGCAAGGATTTAGCAGAGGGTATCCTCTGGTAAACATACAAAAAGCTATTGAAAATGGCAATTTATAGTGAGTTTTCCCATTAAACATGGTGATTTTCTATAGTTATGTTAGTTTACCAGAGGGTACCTGAAATGTGCCCTGATGGCTGGCGATCTTCGCCAGAAGCCCCTCTCTTCCGTGGCCACGATCTACGAGAGGGCCGGGATACTCTGCGGCGGTGCTGGTGACCCCCTGAAATGGATTTGTATGGCAAGGAGCCTCTGGTAAACTAACATAACTATGGAAAATCACAATTTTTAATGGGTAAATCCACTACAAATGACCATTTTCAATAGCTATGTTAAATTACCAGAGGGTAGCCTCTAGCAATCAAACGTAGCAATGGAAATCATCTATAAATGGTTGATTTTCCAGGAAGCCATGTTTGATGACTGGAGGGTTTGGGAAAACACAAGAATCTCATGCTTGAAAACCTGACTGCCCACATTTTCGGATTGCAAAATATGGCTGATTTTTGCGCAGCATCTGCTTGCACTGATATTTTGACTCAGTATCCCACTTCAAGGTGTCATTCTTGCTGATTAAATCAAGTAAATCTCCATGTTTGTTGGTTAGCTATAGAAAATTACACAGTGTTATACATAGTTATAGCAAGTACGACCAGGAAAATCCAATGGTGACCTGCAGAATTTGGGTAGGCGAAACCGCCCTGGTGGAGCACCACCGCGGAGGCGGGAAGCTGACCTGGGCGACTCCGGTGACGTACGTTAGGATATGTTGGTTGAATGTCAACCCCTGAAAAAAACCACAGGCTGTGAAATTACGATCTACTACTGCTTTAGTATTTATTGGTAAATATGGTCTACTATGTTTTGGCAATTCTACAAATTATGATCTACTGATGTGCTATTTTTATTTATGGTCTACGATTTTTTGGCCAAAAAAACATGTCTGGTGAATGGACTCATCGTTGGCCTTCAAGAATCAGCCACCCTGTGCAGCATGGCAGATGGCTTCTTTCTACACCATTGGCCGAAGCACCAACCAATTACCCGTGAAAGGTCACATATCCCTGTTTAGTGGCTTCCAACTCAGGTTGCAGATCCCTTTCTGGATGTTTCTGGGAGGTTACACCCTTCCACAGTGGACCTGTGGCTCTGTTGGGTTCCAACGAGAGGACCCACATTTTCAGGGTTCCATGTTTCGTTATTGACACTCTCTAAAGCAACCTTGTCAATGGACAACCAGCATTTAGACGGTATTTTCTGATCAAAAATTGACGTTTCCCTTTGCCGAATTCTTTACCAGAAAATCAGGATTCGCGATTTTCAATCATTTTGAGGACCCAAATTTTAGGGTTCCTTGTGTCCGTGTGTCAATTGGGTCTGCTTAATTATAAATTTGCCTCAAATCCACTCATCGCATCATGTTTCCTATTGAAATGACCGTTCTCATGGTTTTCCAACCCCCCCGCCCACTAGGACAAACTCATTTCCATTATTCACAGGTGAAATCCCAATTTTTGATGGTTAAATACTCATCCTTGCGCCAGGTGGACTTTGAGATGGAGGATGAGGCAGTTTGGCGGAAACTGGGGTGTAAATCCAACCAGTTTTGGGAAACAAAATGCAGCCCATCAAAAATGGAGGTGGAAGCAGTCCAAGTGGGCATATGACCTAGTTAACCAACAAACATATGGAAGTACTCAACACAAATGGGTACACGATATACGGGGCGAACTTCCCCACCATCCCATAACATTATTACCTTGAAATTAATGAAATAGGGTATGCGAGATCTTGGAATACAATTAGGTATACCAGCTGTATTATCAATGACAGTTGGGTTCCCCATAAACTGATACTGAAATTTGCGGCCAATGGGATTTTTTGCAGTTTTCCTGCAGTTTCAGCACAGACGAATCCAAATTTGGTAGATTCATAGGAGTTGAAAAGGGCCTCCAATTTTTAACCCATGACCTTGGTGCAAAATTGCAGTGCAAGATGCAAGATTCGCTCCATTTGTGCCCCATTTGTGAGCTATGCCTATGGAATCACCAAACAGGATTCAATCATGCGCAAATCAGAAGGTCTGCCACCGTCGCTTCATTTTCCCAACAGAAACTAGATGAAATTTTATCAACCATCGATTTCAGTTGACCACCATAGGTTTTAACGTCTAGCCAAAACAAAGGAGGATCTCACCATTTTTGGGGGGAGGGGGGTACAGGGTGTTTTTCTGAAACCAGCTGGGAGATGGTAGGTCACTGAACACCCGGAGATTGACCAAGAATGCCCCAGTGGGGAGACCCAGTTGGATGGAGTGGCTGATATCCAGCAGACCTTTTCGACCTGGGCTGGGCCAAATTGTGAGGTCATTTCAAGTAATGCCAACTCCAATCCCAACCAACTCCAATCAGCCCCCCAGTTCTGGATGGTTCTCCCAGTTATGTTGGGCAAATCCTTAAGCCTTATTTTTCAACATGGTTCAAACACCATGTTTGCAGGTTACATTTAAAAACATGGATCACTCTTCGAGATTGTCTTCAGTAAGCCCAACATATCCTGGGTTCAGGCTGCGGCCACGACAAGTTGCAGTTTTGGACGCGGCAGTTGCGTTCGGCCGACGAGGGGCTCAGCGTGTTCTTTCTTTGCAAGGAAACTCAGTGCTCGGAGACCACATTGGGGAGGATAACCTTCATGGATCATGGATGATCATGGTGAAAATGATGATCAACTGATAAACCATGGTATTTTAGGACTTTGGTACCAAACATAGTTTGAGATAGATGATTTCTCTGGAACTATCAAGGTAGGTATCTTTGGAAATTGCAGGATGGTTTAGTGCCATGTCGCCAGGCAAGAAGTGTGGCTGGCGGACGGTGGAGAAATGAGGTGGTAAAAAGAGTGCGTGTGCATCAAGGGCAAGGGCAGGGAGACGCACTTGCTTAGACTGGGGGTTTGGCGTACTCTCCAGACCAACAGTTTGCTGTGGAAAACGTTTATCATATTTGTTAGGTCATGAAAATTGAACTCAATGGGCCATTTTCCATCGCTATGTTACATTACCAGAGGGTATTCAGGTTTCCGGTGTCCCTGTTGCTGTACCTCAGTGCCCAGTATCAGCTACCGGTCCGCTGCATCAGACCTCAAGATTTCTATCCAACGAGTTGGAAAACCACAGATCAAACCTGGGACTTTTGGGATGGCACCGATGCTTGAACTCAATGGGCCAGCTACAGCTGCTACAGCCGGAAGATCGCCCACGGTGGCGATCTTCAATGTGGCAATGATTGGACATGTGAATCCAGCCTTTGCTCTGGTCCAGGATACGCATTGCGGGGTGTCACCGTTCTTGCTGTGGCAAGAGGGAAATGAGTGATCTACAATGGCCGACCCCTAAATTTTGGTACCACTGGATGTGCAAATCTGGTAATCTATAGAATTACATGGTACAGGTAAGTCATAGTCACATTGTTTTGATATGTTTTGGTGCATTGCCGCATTGCCACAGTTGTCAGAGGGTCAAAGACCAAGTTGCTATATAGAGTAATCCCTACACTTTGCAAAGATCCAAGCTCGCTAATCTTTCAGAATTCCGTCCCCACGGAAACAGGACCAAGATGCGACTTCAAATCCAACTATAATTGACCATAATGTACTATTTTTGTCTGTTTTGAATGAGTTTCCTTTTTATAAAATTGAATGACATGTGTGAATTAAGGCACATTACGGATATATTACGGGTATTTAAACGGGTATTGACGGGTAATTTGCAGATGACCCCACATATTTTAGGGGGTAAATTAAAAAATCTGCTAAAAGAGTTGTTGGACAGGTTTTCTGACAATGTCAACCCTGGATTCATAAACCCCTAGGCTGTTCAATTTGGGGGGGGGTACCAATTAAGTATCATAGTTTCACCCTTTGGAGGGTACGTCGGCATGCCCATAATTGAAAAACCACGGGTTATTTAGACATCCTTCCAGAAATTATAAGGTAAAATTTAAAAGAGGCCAATTGGTACCAAAGTGAATTCTTGACTTTGGACGGCGATAAGTTACATACCCGGGAAAGGACGAAACAATAGAGAAAGGCAACTTCAAATGAAAAGAGCAAGATGAAGCATACAGAACAGAACAATATCATATGATATCATATAATTATAACATTTCGATAGATCAATTGTATAATCATAATGCATGCTGTTTTCCCTTTCTTGAAGCCACTGTCAACTTAGATGACTTGTTGCGGGTTCACTCTCGCAGCTTCGAATATGTCTCGGAACAATTAAAGGATCCCAAAATGATTGTTTTATATATCCACACTCCAGACAGTAGTTATAGGGGCCCATATCTCAACTTTAGAGGTGCAAATTCTCATGGGAAAATATACCCCAAGTGCACCTCTTTGCGACCCCAATGGCTTGCCATCAGGAGCTAGTCAGGAGAGGTTGCCGTGTTCACTACTTCCTGCCAGCTGTTGAGCAGATCTGTTCAGCTGCCAAGGAAGAATTGAGTCAAAACGTCTGTTGGTTGATGATCACAGCCATTTAAGTCGGGATTTTAAACATCAAAATTTTGGGACACAAGGGGATATACTTGATAAATGATGCTTGATCAAAGGGTTCTAGACTCCTTTCCAGGAATCCATAAACTGGGACATCCGTTCTTAACCAACATGAAGAGACGACAGAGCCGCACCAGGAGTCAGGTGCCGAGGTGGAGAGCTACCTTCCTGACATGCCAGATCTGGTGCTGGAGCACTGTGGCATCGAGGCCATTCTTACGTGTCGTGTCAAGGTGAGAAAACGGAGACAACGAAAAACAAAAAAAGGCAAGATACCATCTGGTTATTTAACATTAACCATTAACCATGAACTACCAATTGGTAACCATTGGTAACCATTAACCATTAACCATTGTACAACCACTGATAACCATTAACATCCATTAACCATTGGGAATGCCATAAATGTTCCAATGTAAAATTAGTAAAGAACTCATGGATCCGCGACGGCTTTGCCCGGAGGTTTCCTCATGGAAGGAGCGTTCTTAGACAGTGTTTTCCTATGTTTTCCTAGGGAAACCCATGGTTTTAGGATCATTTCAAGTGATGTTTAATATTTCAAAGAGGGAAACCAGTGGGGTCCGCCATCTTCAGGAGCCACATGAGGAGATTCTTCCAGATGAACAAGCCCTGTGGGAACGCGCAGCTGCTCGGAAGCTTCAGACGTTGCACATACTGTGGATGAGATTTCCTGTCGAGTTCAATGGCTTTCACTTTTTGTTGACATTTAGTGAAGATGATTGGTAGTTCAATCTATTGCATCTCCAGCAATAGTTCAATAATTGGTAGTTCAATGGCCCTTCATTGATGATTCTGATGGCTCCGAATTTCAATCGCATCTCCACGAAAAAAGGCTAGTTGGACCTGCAAGGACCAGCGGCACCGACCTGTCAACGACTCATCCCAGGGTTGTTTGAAGAGTCTAATACGCCCATTTCATTGAGATTCATCCCATGGTCCCATGGTCTTGTCATTTACCCTCTGGTAATTTAACGTAGCTATTGAAAATGGCCATTTATAGTGGATTTTCCCATTAATAATGGTGGTTTTCCATAGCTACGTTAAATTTCCAGAGGGTATCCTATTTTCCCACTGTTTAACGTGTAGGAAATCCGGAGGTAGACGACAGGCTTGCTCCAACGAAATCATTCTCCAATATTCTCCATGTTTTTGATAGCCATGAAATGTAGGCCAATGGGCCAATCCCCTGTTTTGAGACATAATCATAATCATATTCTATCCATTGTTCATTGGTTAACTCCTTATTTTCGAGGTGTAAATCCTCATCTTCACAGGTGAAATACCCGTTTTGGGTTGGTGAAAACCCTAATCTTGATGCTTGGATCATGTGAAATCACCATGTTTGGCAGGTCAAGTACCACTTTTTGATTGTTGAGCCCTCAACTTTTGATGGTGAACTCCCTAATACGTATACATACATATATATATATATTAATTATATGTCTATATCGTGTCAAATCACCATTTCTGGCTGAGTCCATAACCAGGTATGGCCACTGGCCAGCACCCTGCTGTGTGGTGAGTACCTCATCCAGCGCTGCCGTGCGCTGGGCGTCTCAGTGGTGTTGTACGATCCCATGACGCCCCATGGCCTCCTGGTGGCGCAGAAGTTAAACCTTCCCAAGGCATGGGATGGTGAAAAAAACACTGTTAAATAAGGATTTAATTAGGTAATATACTACTGATGTATATATATATATATACATACATAATTATATATATATATGGTCACCGCCTGCTCTAGGGCCTACCTTTTGATGTCTCACTGAAATAACTTCACTTAAATGATACCAGTAGTACCGCACAAGGCGGTGGCGGAAGTTTCAAAAACAGGAAACCGATAGGAGAGGTTGGTTGTGGTGAATCAGGGATGGCAGAGCGAAGCCACTGATGGATCGAAAGGTGATTGATCTCTCTCACTCTCTCTCACTCTTTCTCTCTCTTTCTCTGACTACCTATCTGTCTATCTATTTATCTATCTATATATCTATCTAGCTATCTATCTATCTAGCTAGCTATCTATCTATCTGTCTATCTGTCTGTCTGTCTACCTGTCTAACTGTCTATCTGTCTATCTATCTATCTGTCTATCTGTCTACCTGTCTATCTGTGGTGCAGTGTCATTCAGTGTAGTGTAATGTAGTAGAGTGGAGTGGAGTGGAGTGGAGTGTAGTGGAAGGTAGCGGAAGGTAGTGGAAGGTAGTGTAGTGTAGTGCAGTGTAGTGGAATGTAGTGTAGTGGAAGGTAGCGGAATGTAGTGTAGTGTAGTGTAATTGAGTGTAGTGTAGTGGAGTGTAGTGGAATGTAGTGTAGTGTAGTTGTAATGTAGTGGAGTGTAGTGTAATGTAGTGTAATTGAGTGTAATTGAGTGCAGTGTAGTGTAGTGGAGTGTAGTGTAGTGGAATGTAGTGTAGTGTAGTTGTAATGTAGTGGAGTGTAGTGTAATGTAGTGGTGGTTGTAGTTGAAAATGCTACAAAACCCCGTGAGTTTTGCTCACTTTTGACAAGGTCCACAATCCCTTGTGCCTGCCACGGGAAACGACATCTGAACCTCCAAAAATGGTCCGTACATGGTGTGTTTTGTACATTTTGACTTGGAAATGTGCTTTGCACCACAACGGCGTGCACTTTTTCGACATCTGAACCTCCAAAAATGGTCCGAGAATGGTGTGTTTTGTACATTTTGACTTGGAAATGTGCTTCGTGCCACAACGGCGTGCGCTTTTTCGACATCTGAGCTTCCAAAGTGGTCCGAGAATGGTGTGTTTTGTACATTTTGACTTGGAAATGTGCTTCGCGCCACAACGACGTGCACTTTTTCGACATCTGAACTTCCAAAAGTGGTCCGAGAATGGTGTGTTTTGCACATTTTGACTTGGAAATGTGTTTCGCGCCACAACGGCGTGCACTTTTTTGACATCTCAACTGCGAAAAGTGGTCCGCACCCCTAGTGTTTTGTGCATTTTGACTTGGAAATGTGCTTCGCGCCACAACGGCGTGCATTTTCCATCTCTCATCTGCCCAGCTGGCTCCGCACCCGCCGCTTTAGCGAGCCTACTTTTCGACCCTCCGGAGCCCCAAATCATTGGAAAAACACGGTGTTTCGCGACTTTCCTACCTTTTCTCGCATCTGCATCTTCTTTCTTCTTACTCTTTCTCTTCTACTCTTCTTTCTTCTAATCTTTCTCTTCTCTCTGCCTCTTCCCTGCTCTGATTTTCATCTGTCCATATTGTCGGAAGTTTGACTTCTAAACTTCCTTCGACCAGTCAATAGATGCCGCTATGCAAAAAAACACTGTAAAATATAGTACAAAATGGCATATTGAAGATCTATACAATAAATGTAATCTGAAGGAGTAAAATATTGCAATAACACACATAATTAGAGAGTGCCCTGTATTTTTTCGTTCGCATGAAATTGTCACCAGGCGTCCCTGGTGACCTACCCGGGCATGGGCAGCCTAGCAGATTTGATGAAGATCGGCTGCTGCGGGCTGCAAAGATCCGGGCGCCCTACGGACGCCAGGTGGGGGCTGGTTGGTTGGTGGATGCCATGCCTGGTTGGTTGGTTGTGGGATGGGGTTGGGGTTGGGGGATGGGGGATGGGGGTTGATGATTTTGGAAACTGATTTTCATCATGACTGGATGACCAGATTCTGAGAGTTGCAGCTACCGCGAGGTCTATGAAAAGTTTGGAGTCGACTTGGAAGTGGAGCTACTCACGAGAAGGCACTGGGTGGACGCATATGCCATGGCCTTCAACAAGACCTAAAACTGGGAGCACAATGGCATAGATGAATATAGATGAGACGTTGAAACAGCATGGAACAAACCTGTTCAAACTTTTCGTTACAACCACAGCTTTTGGTCAACATTTTACAGGGTTTTGTTAAAACATGAATTTGGATCCCACTAAAGCAGCCAACCCCCATTCCCTATCCCCAGGCAATACTTCGCCCCCGTGAACTTCATCACCACCTGCGATGCCCTGGTGGCGCCCTTACCGGATGCCCCTTGGGCCATGGAGCTGTCGCAACGCTTTCGTTTCGAGCCCGTGGGGTGCCTCGTCTCCCCGCAGGCGCCCCACGTGGCGCAGGCGCGAAGCGCCGCCTCGAAGGTGCCGAAAGTGCTGAAGGATGGCTTGCCGGTGGAGGAGTTGACTCACGAGTGGCTTGGATGCCTTGGAAATTGGGGGATTTTGGAGATCTGATTTATTTGGTGGTAAGTTGAAGTTTGAAGGACATTTTAAAGTGCTTTTTTGGATGTGTTTTTTTGAGTCTGAAGTTGAAGTTTTCATGTTTTGGGCAGAGAGTTTTGACGCATGAGATGCATTGAGGAGGTGAGCATGCTATGATCTTTGTAGGGATTACTGTAATATGAGAAGAGAAGCGCAATTTTTCCTTTTGAACTAGATGCTTTTGGTTGACTTCCTAACTGGTTGCATCCCAGAAATTGGATCTCCTCCATTTTTCTCGGAATTGGTTGAACGATAATTTTCAGGAACCAACTTTTTCCCAACATGAATCCACTGATTTGCCATATCCTGTCATTTGTCAATAAAATCACCATTTTGTTAGGGTAAATCCGATTCCCAGCGTCCTAAGTTTTGATGGTTAGATCCCTAATTTTCCTGATTCAAGCAGTGAACTCCCCATTTTTGCCAATGTTAGTGCCAATGTTTGAGGGTTTAGGCACCATTTTGATTGTTAGTTAACCATAGTTAACTCATTTTTGATGAAAATCCATCATCTTCCCTGGGATTTTTGATGAAAATCCCCGGGTGCCAGGCTGGCTGCCGGGCACAAGATCATCTTCGCAGCCCTTGGCACGATGGCCCTGTCGGATCGCTGGAGCATCGATTCGGGCCGCGCCTCGGGTGGCAATCTGCCGCCGGGCACCACAGGGAAGGAGTACTGCCAACACGTTTGGAGAGCGGCTCGGACGTGACATTCTTGGGACCCCAAGTGTTAAGGGAAATCATCCCCAAATGGCCGAATCGTTCAGGTTAGTGAAATATTTTGATTTACCCAAATTCTTGGAAGTTCTGGGGAGTTTTTTTTTTGGAGTCTTTGGGAGTTTTTCAGTTACAGGAACTGGGGAGATGGAAGGTGTAGCCAGTTTAGCAACAATCAACTGGTTGGTGGCTCCGATTTGGGATTTTCTGGGTATGGGGGGATGCTCATACCATTTTTTCCAGAACTATATTTTGGTCTGAAAATCAGGAATGACCAAGACACATTCAGACACCTGTTTGGTATTTTCTAGTGGTTGAGGGAATCCCCGCATGAAGCATATGGGCGGTCAAATTGGATTGAATGTGTATATATATATACATACTTTTTGACATATGAAATATGTTTCGGATCATGGTATGACTATCTTGAATGAAAACATCGAGTTATACAACCATGAAAAGATTCAACCACAAACACGTGGTAATTCATCAAGATTTGCCCAGTCAGCTATTGGGTCTTGGGGTATTCAATCAACAAGGGACAATAACCATACCTTGTCAGTCACTCAATAGAATGATCAGCCCGTAGTCCGGAGAAATACCCATTCTGGAGTAGAGAGACTGTCAAATTGGACGTATGGCGAAAGTGGTGCACATTCCATACTGTGTGTATATATATATACATATATATATACATATATATATATATATACACATATATATATACATATCTATGTATATATATATATATACACACACTCCAGGATGCTTGAGCATTTTGGGAGTCTCTAAATATGAGGGATCCGGATAGCCCAAGCCGAGTCACGTCTCGAAGTCATGGGACGTTGGAGATCTGGAGATCGAGGAACCTCTCGATGTTTCCACCATTTTGCCATCATCATTTTCAACATATATGGCATATGAGCCATTAAACATACCATAAAATACCCCTGTCCCATCCCATGAAAAAACGGGTCCTTTAATAGATTCGAAGAAATATCCCGATTTGGCTTATCTGAATCTCCAATAAACTAGGAAGTATAAGCCACTTTCATAACCAACAATGGCATTTTGAATGGCTCATATGGCGCTGTGAAAACCACCCCCAAGCAGCTCATTTTGTCAAGGCGTTGCTCGAAGCCATGGAACTGCTGGGGGAAGAGTACTATTGTGTACTTTGCGCTGGCAAACAGCGACCTGGTTTGATGATCCAAAGGGATCCCAAAGGGTTCACCTGTGTACCTTTGGCTTTTCACCCGTATGTGGAGATATCTCAGAAAGGTTTCCAACTGTTGTTTCGGATCACCGGCAACACATACATAATCCTACACGCATGATGAAATGTGTATATGTATATATATATATGTATATGTATATATGTATCCCAAATCCAAATCTAAGTCTAAATCTGTCTTTGCGAATTCACCGCACTTCGCAAGGTCCGATGCCCTCGACTTCCTGGAGAGTGAAGACGCTTTGCCATCCAATGTGATTGTGCGAACCTGCGTGCCGTGACGCGGTTTCAACGCGCTTGGGTGGTTCAAAAAATGGTCGTTAAAGTGGCTAAAAAGTGGTGAGTTAACCCACACATTTTTTTTTCTTGGATTTAAACCACACTTTACTGTTTCATTGAGAAGTTCCAGTGATCTAAACGATGCATGCAAATAATGCATTGGCAGTGATGTATAGTGCCATTTTTTCAATCTGGCAACATGTAGCAGAAACCCTTCTTCTTGCATGAACAAGAATTTTGTTCCTTGATCCGAGCGTGTCCAGAGGCAAGTGGAGATGCTTAACGACTACGCCAGCTGTTTCTTGTCGCACGTGGGTTTCAACAGTTTGCAGGAAAGCCTCATGGCAGGCCAGGACCGTCCACGGGGACTTTTTCAATCGGCAAACAGTTGGATTTCACGCACTGTCAGAAGTCCGATTTTTCAGAAGAAAAACGTGGATTTATCTAGCAACAAATTGGGAAATTTAAGTGTCAGACAGTGTGATTGAACCCACAACGATGGGGGTTCAACAAGCAGAATGGCCACAGTATATCTTTGTGCACAAATATGGGATAGAAATTGGAGATGAATGCATGAATAATCCAACGAAAATGGGGGAGACCCCTTTGGTCCTTTCACCAGTGGAAGATTAAAATCATTATAATATATATAGATATATACAGTAATTATATATATATATATGTATTCAAGCACTCAAAAGATAGCAATTTGTGGATCCAATGTATGTATTTGGACCTGCTTTGGTTTTGATTGTGATGTGTGCTGGCGCAGGCGTTCCTCTGGTGGCAGTGCCGCAGGCAGTAGACCAACCCGCCAACGCCATGAAAGTGCAGTGGGGAAGCTCAGGGGGGTCGAAGGCACCAAGGATGATTTGGCTTGGAACAACAAAAATGGGGATTTAACCAATGAAAAAATCATCGTGATGATGATGATGATGATGATGATGCATAGTTTTTTTTGTGGGAAGCTCGAGGATGTGAAGCAACACTAACTTTGGGAGTTGGCCTGCGAACGACGGAAATGACGCTTGCACATCTTGGGCTGTGCTACCGAGGTTAATAAGAATCATGGATGAACATGAAGCTGCCCCGATTTTGCTTGCTTGACATCCCACTTGAAAAGCAATCAATATTATTTCATTTACTGTATCACCATAGGGATTACATGTTTTGTTTGGTTTTGTTCCGTTTTGGCTGCTTCACATCCATATTTTTATGGATCCAACAATCCTGGCATTGTTGTGTTGTGTCCCCAAACACGAGTGCTCCGTCAAAAAAACAGTCACCTTTTTTGTCCAACTGCTCTGTGTTGTTGACCCATTCTTCCCAATTTCCCCCATGTTTCCTTCATTTGTCTTTTAGATTTCAGACCTCAATGCCCCGAGGTATGTCAAACTAGTTAATGGGGGGGTAAGCCAACAAACATCCGTGGGTTAACTGCTTAGTAACTGGATTATATCCATTTATCCCCGCACAAAAAAAAGACTTATAGCCCAGTGGTAGGGTAAATATCACATAATCTATAATCCACTTTCACCAAACTGCAGTTTTCCTGAATATATTCCAGATGTTTCCATGTTTCCTCCATTTTTCCTTGGTGTTGGACCTTTCACCAGGAAGATGTCCTGGGGCGTCTCCTTCCTTCGTCCCATGGCGAGCGTCACCAGCACCGCCTTGGCGGTGGCCTTGGAGGACGTTCTCCAGGTGCGGAACCGGCGCTTCCGCGCCGCGGTGCAGGCGGCGCAGCGGGACCTGGCCGGCGGCGTGCAGCGCTTGGCGGAAGAAGTGCTGGAGTTGTGACAGGCGGATGGGTGGAATGATGGAAGGTATGTTGGGAACCGCAAACTAGATATATATAGGTATCATAAGTTGTAACTATGTATATATATGTATGTATGTATGTATGGATGGATGGATGGATGGATGGATGGATGTATGTATGTATGTATGTATGTAAGGTAAGGTAAGGTAAGGTAAGGTAAGGTAATGTAATGTAATGTATTAATGTAATGTATTAATGTAATGTATTAATGTAATGTAATGTAATGTAATGCAATGTAATGTAATGTAATGTATGTATGTATGTATATTATTGGATATATGTTGTGAAGTATTTTCAGTACGGATATCTATATATGATCTATGGATGTCATCTACACAGTCTGAAAATTATATATAGGAATTATGGGTTTATACATGGCTATATATATATACATGCATGGAGGATATTTGAGTTATTATGATTAGGATAGATGATTTACAAACCAAAATAGCGGGGAATATCACACTCCATTGGGGACTATCACAGTTATATGGGATACATGTTGGGAACTATAAACTATGGAGATGATAATCATAATTGGGGATATAGTGATAGCCATCTCATGATAGTTACCCATATCCAAATATCCATCTATATGTACGACCTATTGTAGGATATATATATATATATATGTGTTTAATATTGTAGGATATATATATATATATATATGTGTTTAATATATATATATACATATACACACACTTGTATATAGTTATATAGTAATCCTGAAGTAAAAAACACAAGTTTCTTAACACCGTTTCCATTTTTATAATGTGTTTTTTCAAATTTCCATATTCTATGTACTCCAGGATGACGATATATATATA
The DNA here is from genome assembly GCA_947184155.2 of Cladocopium goreaui. NCBI lineage: Eukaryota > Dinophyceae > Suessiales > Symbiodiniaceae > Cladocopium > Cladocopium goreaui. The sequence continues at coordinate 62,101 of CAMXCT020002928.1, forward strand.
TATATGTATAATATCCATAGTCATATCCAGATATCTGATTATATATAGTATATATATATATCCATAGATGATATAGATGATATAATGATGGAAGTTATATGGATAATGGGGACAGCTATGATGATCATGAGTAGATAGATAGTTTATAGTTCCCGACATATATATATTGTTGTGTTTGCATGAGCAGTGTTCAAAACCCCAGTTGGGTGATGATTAGTTCGGGGATTTACCAACCAAAATTCTGGGGAATATCACACTCCATTGCTGTAAAAGGGACGACAGGGGGTTTTGAACACTACTCATATGAGATGGTTATAAACATGCCAATCATTTTACCAAAACTACAACCATGCAATCATATAATATGGATGTGATCTATAATAGGTAAATCGTAAATCTCGAAAGGTAGCGGTGAGCTACCTGAGTTCCCCCTTGCGTAGCAAGTATTAGGGGGCGAGCGGTGCAAGTGCAAGAGTTTGGGCCGGTTATGTCTCGGTCCGCCTTTCAAGGGGGGCCCCCCCCCCCCCACCCTTCGATTCCCCCCAGGTCCGCCTCTAAAGCCGGGTTTGCAACATAGGCGGACTACAAGGAAACGCCAACAGCCGCACATGCACTTTCATCCACCACGTTTACATACATCCCCACCCCAACCGAAGTCAAGACCCGCACTGAAACTCGACAATGTCAGATTGCTCAAGAACTTTGTTTCGTTCACCCTAACAACCGCGATGAACAATGTCGTAGCAAGAACGTTGCGACGGACTGCGTTGCAGTAGTCTCAAAAATCGCACATGATATACCAGTAGTACCGCACAAGGCGGTGGCGGAAGTTTCAAAAATAGGAAACCTATAGGAGAGATTGGTTGTTGTGAATCAGAGATGGCAGAGCGAAGCCACTGCTGGACTGAAAGGCGATTGATCTCTCTCACTCTTGTCTACCTGTCTATCTATCTATCTATCATATCTATCCATCTATCTATCTATCTATCTATCCATCTATCCATCTATCCATCTATCCATCTATCCATCTATCCATCTATCCATCTATCCATCTATCCATCTATCCATCTATTTCTCTATCTATCTATCTATCGATCTATCGATCTATCGATCTATCGATCTATCGATCTATCGATCTATCGATCTATCGATCTATCGATCTATCCCTCTATCCCTCTATCCCTCTATCTATCTATCTATCTATCTTTCTATCTTTCTATCTATCTATCTATCTATCTATCATATCTATCCTATCTATCCTATCTATCCTATCTATCATATCTATCCTATCTATCCTATCTATCCTATCTATCATATCTATCATATCTATCATATCTATCATATCTATCATATCTATCATATCTATCATATCTATCATATCTATCTTATCTATCTTATCTATCTTATCTATCTATCTATCTATCTATCTTTCTATCTATCTATCTATCATATCTATCATATCTATCATATCTATCATATCTATCATATCTATCATATCTATCATATCTATCATATCTATCTATCTATCTATCTGTCTATCTATCTTTCTTTCTTTCTTTCTTATCTATCTATCTGTCTAGCTGTCTACCTGTCTATCTTTTGTGCAGTGTCATTCAGTGTAATGTAGTGTAGTGTAATGTAGTGTAATGTAGTGGAGTGTAGTTGTAGTTGTAGGTGGTAGTGGAGTGTAGTGTAGAGTAGTGTCGTGAAGTGTAGCGGCAGGTAGTGTAGTGTAGTGTAATGTAGTGTAGTGTAGTGGAGTCTAGTGTAGTGTAATGTAGTGTAGTGTAAGGTAGTGTATTGTAGTGGAGTGTAGTTGTGTAGTTTTAGTTGTAGTGTTGTGGAGTGTAGTGTAGTGTAAGGTAGTGTAGTGTAGTTTAATGTTGTGTAGTGGAGTGTAGTGGAGTGTAGTTGGGTAGGTGTAGTTGTATTTGTAGTGTAGTGGAGTGTAGTTGGGTAGGTGTAGTTGTATTTGTAGTGTAGTGGAGTGTAGTGTAGTGTAATGTAGTGAAGTGTAGTGTAGAGAGTGTAGTGCAGTGTAATTTAGTGTAGTGGACTGTAGTGGACTGTAGTTGTGTAGTTGTAGTTGTAACCTGTAGTGTTGTGAAGTGTAGTGTAATGTAATGTAGTGTAATGTAGTGTAGTGCAGCAAAGTGTAGTGTCATGTAGTGTAGTCGAGTTAAGCGAAGCAACATCTGAACCGCCAAAAGTGGTCCGAAACCCTAGTGTTTTTAACATGTTAACTTCCAAATCTGCTTCGCGCCACAACGGCGTGCACTTGTTCGAAACTCGACATCTCAGCCTCCAAAAGTGGTCCGAACATGGTGTGGTTTGTACATTTTGACTTCGAAATGTGCTTCGCGCCACAGCGGCGTGCACTTTTTCGAAACTCGACCTCTGAGCCTCCAAAAGTGGTTCGAACGCCTGGTGTTTTGCACATTTTGACTTCGAAATGTGCTTCGTGCCACAACGGCGTGCACTTTTTCGAAACTCGACCTCTGAGCCTCCAAAAGTGGTCCGAACCCCTAGTGTTTTTAACATTTTGACTTGGAAATGTGCTTCGCGCTACAACGGCGTGCACTTTTTCGACATCTTAAGTGCCAAAAGTGGTCCGCACTTGGTGTGTTTTCTACATTTTGACTTGGACATGTGCTTCGCGCCACAACGGTGTGCACTTTTTCGACATCGCAACTTCCAAAAGTGGTCAGACCCTGGTGTGTTTTGTACATTTTGACTTGGGGATGTGCTTCGCGCCACAACGGCGTGCACTTTTTCGACATCTGAAGCGCCAAAAGTGGTCCGATCCTCTGGTATTTTGTGCATTTTGACTTGGAAATGTGCTTCGCGCCACAACGGCGTGCAATTTTTCATGTCTCATCTCCCCATATGTCTCCGCACCCGCCGCTTTAGCGAGCCTACTTTTCGACCCTCCGGAACCACAAATCATTGGAAAAAACACAGTGAATCGCGACTTTCCTACCTTTTCGCGCATCTGCATCTTCTTTCTTCTGACTCTTTCTCTTCTGAACTTTCTCTTCTCTCTGCCTCTGCCCTGCTCTGCTTTTCATCTGTCCATATTGTCGGAAGTTTAGCTTCTCAACTTCCTCCGACAATATAGTTAAAGATATGTATCTATATATATATACACATAATAATTCCATGATATATATATTAAGGGGCTACGCCCCCTGCCGCCGACCCCAGGCAGGGTAGCTTGGGGCGGCGAGCGGGGGGCGGTAAACTGCTAAATACTCGTCTAGCTGATTTACCTTGTTCTGTTTTTTCTATCCAATCTTTTGGAGATCCCTAAATTTATATAATTTGCCGCCTGTGACGCGTCTCCCTGAAGCACTGGCCAGACTCAACCTGAGGCACCAGGGCCAAGTGGCCAAGAATAGAGACTTCACACCCGCAGCCCCTACTGCCAAACGTTGCTTTCTGAACTCCCTAGAAACTAGCTCCAAACTTGGACTTTGCCCGCCCTTCATCGGCCACCTGCCAGCTTGCTTGTCTTCTCTTGGCGGACCCTGTCGCAGCACCAAAACACCATGGCAGCGAAGGACGGATCGGGCCCGCGGCCGGCAGCCCATGGTGCCAAACGTTGCTTTCTGAACTCCCGAGAAACTAGCTCCAAACTTGGACTTTGCCCGCCCTTCATCGGCCACCTGCCAGCTTGCTTGTCTTCTCTTGGCGGGCCCTGTCGCAGCACCAAAACACCATGGCAGCGAAGGACGGATCGGGCCCGCGGCCGGCAGCCCATGGTGCCAAACGTTGCTTTCTGAACTCCCTAGAACCTAGAAACTAGCTTCAAACTTGGACTTTGCCCGCCCTTCATCGGCCACCTGCCAGCTTGCTTCTCTTCTCTTGGCGGACCCTGTCGCACCACCAAAACACCATGGCAGCGAAGGACGGATCGGGCCCGCGGCCGGCAGCCCATGGTGCCAAACGTTGCTTTCTGAACTCCCGAGAAACTAGCTCAAAACTTGACTTTGCCCGCCCTTCATCGGCCACCTGCCCAGCTGCTTGTCTTCTCTGGAGGACCGTGTCGGAGCACCAAAACACCATGACAGCGAAGACAGATCGGGCCCGCGGCCGGCAGCCCATGGTTCCAAACGTTGCTTTCTGAACTCCCTAGAAACTAGCTCCAAACTTGGACTTTGCCCGCCCTTCATCGGCCACCTGCCAGCTTGCCCGTGTTCTCTTGGAGACTTTGCCCACCTCTTGGAGGACCGTGTCGGAGCACCAAAGCACCATGGCAGCGAAAGACGGATCGGGCCCGCGGCCGGCAGCCCATGGTTCCAAACCTTGCTTTCTGAATTCCCTAGAAACTAGCTCCAAACTTGGACTTTGCCCGCCCTTCATCGGCCCACCTGCCAGCTTGCCCGTGTTCTCTTGGCGGACCGAGTCACAACACCAAAACACCATGGCAGCGAAGGACGGATCGGGACCGCGGCCGGCAGCCCATGGTTCCAAACGTTGCTTTCTGAACTCCCTAGAAACTAGCTCCAAACTTGGACTTTGCCCGCCCTTCATCGGCCACCTGCCAGCTTGCCCGTGTTCTCTTGGAGGACCGTGTCGCAACACCAAAACACCATGGCAGCGAAGGACGGATCGGGCCCGCGGCCGGCAACCCATGGTTCCAAACGTTGCTTTCTGAACTCCCTAGAAACTAGCTCCAAACTTGGACTTTGCCCGCCCTTCATCGGCCACCTGCCAGCTTGCCCGTGTTCTCTTAGAGGACCGTGTCGCAGCACCAAAACACCATGGCAGCGAAGGACGGATCGGGCCCGCGGCCGGCAGCCCATGGTTCCAAACGTTGCTTTCTGAACTCCCTAGAAACTAGCTCCAAACTTGGACTTTGCCCGCCCTTCATCAGCCACCTGCCAGCTTGCTTGTGTTCTCTTGGCGGACCGTGTCGCAGCACCAAAACACCATGGCAGCGAAGGACGGATCGGGCCCGCGGCCGGCAGCCCATGGTTCAAAACGTTGCTTTCTGAACCCCCTAGAAATTAGCTCCAAACTTGGACTTTTGCCCGCCCTTCGTCGGCCACCTGCCAGCTTGCTTGTGTTCTCTTGGCGGACCCTGTCGCAGCACCAAAACACCATGGCAGCGAAGGACGGATCGGGCCCGCGGCCGGCAGCCCATGGTTCCAAACGTTGCTTTCTGAACTCCCTAGAAACTAGCTCCAAACTTGGACTTTGCCCGCCCTTCATCGGCCACCTGCCAGCTTGCTTGTGTTCTCTTGGCGGACCCTGTCGCAACACCAAAACACCATGGCAGCGAAGGACGGATCGGGCCCGCGGCCGGCAGCCCATGGTTCCAAACGTTGCTTTCTGAACTCCCTAGAAACTAGCTCCAAACTTGGACTTTGCCCGCCCTTCATCGGCCACCTGCCAGCTTGCTTGTGTTCTCTTGGCGGACCCTGTCGCAGCACCAAAACACCATGGCAGCGAAGGACGGATCGGGCCCGCGGCCGGCAGCCCATGGTTCCAAACGTTGCTTTCTGAACTCCCTAGAAACTAGCTCCAAACTTGGACTTTGCCCGCCCTTCATCGGCCACCTGCCAGCTTGCTTGTGTTCTCTTGGCGGACCCTGTCGCAGCACCAAAACACCATGGCAGCGAAGGACGGATCGGGCCCGCGGCCTTGGCCACCTGCCAGCTTGCTTGTGTTCTTTTGGCGGACCCTGTCGCAGCACCAAAACACCATGGCAGCGAAGGACGGATCGGGCCCGCGGCCGGCAGCCCATGGTTCCAAACGTTGCTTTCTGAACTCCCTAGAAAGTAGCTCCAAACTTGGACTTTGCCCGCCCTTCATCGGCCACCTGCCAGCTTGCTTGTGTTCTCTTGGCGGACCCTGTCGCAGCACCAAAACACCATGGCAGCGAAGGACGGATCGGGCCCGCGGCGGGCAGCCCATGGTTCCAAACGTTGCTTTCTGAACTCCCTAGAAACTAGCTCCAAACTTGGACTTTGCCCGCCCTTCATCGGCCACCTGCCAGCTTGCTTGTGTTCTTTTGGCGGACCCTGTCGCAGCACCAAAGCACCATGGCAGCGAAGGACGGATCGGGCCCGCGGCCGGCAGCCCATGGTCCAAACGTTGCTTTCTGAACTCCCTAGAAACTAGCTCCAAACTTGGACTTTGCCCGCCCTTCATCGGCCACCTGCCAGCTTGCTTGTGTTCTCTTGGCGGACCCTGTCGCAGCACCAAAACACCATGGCAGCGAAGGACGGATCGGGCCCGCGGCCGGCAGCCCATGGTGCCAAACGTTGCTTTCTGAACTCCCTAGAAACTAGCTCCAAACTTGGACTTTGCCCGCCCTTCATCGGCCACCTGCCAGCTTGCTTGTCTTCTCTTGGCGGACCCTGTCGCAGCACCAAAACACCATGGCAGCGAAGGACGGGTCGGGCCCGCGGCCGGCAGCCCACGGTGCCTAACGTTGCTTTCTGAACTGCCTAGAAACTAGCTTCAAACTTTGCTTTTCCCTGCCTTCCTGCACTGCCAACTGCCAATTGCGTCGGCTTGCGGCTAGCTTGCCCGTATCTTCTTGCAGCTGGCGTGCGTCCTGCACAGGTCCGGTCAAAGGACCCCTCCGCAGGGCCCAAACACCATGGCACTGAAGGGCGGATCGGGCCCGCAGCCGGCAGCCCATGGTGCCTAACGTTGCTTTCTGAACTGCCTAGAAACTAGCTTCAAACCTTGCTTTTCCCTGCCTTCCTGCACTGCCAACTGCCAATTGCGTCGGCTTGCGGCTAGCTTGCCCGTGTCCTCTTGCAGCTGGCGTGCGTCCTGCACAGGTCCGGTCAAAGGACCCCTCCGCAGGGCCCAAACACCATGGCACTGAAGGACGGATCGGGCCCGCAGCCGGCAGCCCACGGTGCCAAACGTTGCCTTCTGAACTGCCTGGCCACGGCCGTGAGTGCCTAACGTTGCTTTCTGAACCTACAACAAAACCTAGCTGTCTGACCCAAAACGGCGCCTGCGCCACAGCCAAACAGCAGGGCCCTGAGAGACGGACCGGGCCTGCGAGCCACGGCCGTGAGTACCTAACGTGGCTTTCTGAACCTACAAGAAAACCTAGCTGTCTGACCCAAAACGGCGCCTGCGCCACAGCCAAACAGCAGGGCCCTGAGGGACGGACCGGGCCTGCGGGAATTGCTTCTTGCTTCTTGCTTCTTCTTTCTTGTTTTCTTGCTTCTTGCCCTTGCTGCTTGTAATCACTTCTTGGCCCTTGCTGCTGGTAATTCCTCCTCTGACGCGCTCCCCCTGCTGCAAGCGGGGTCGGCGGATATCAGATAGTATCAGATGTGTTGAGGTTGGATCATTCCTAGTTTTTTTTTGCACAGATTGGTTGGTGAATTGCGAAGGACTTCCCTTGGTCTTCTATGAGGAAGTCTGCAAGAATTTCGGAGACAATGAGGAGCAGAAGGCCAGCTTCACTGCACCCCGGTATGGGCACATTTTGGAAGCTGTTGCCAATTGTGTGCATACACTCCTGAGAGAGAACACAGAACTGCAAGATGCCAGATCTAGTTTGGATGATACATCATCGCTTGGTCAACTCCCTCCCCTAAGCTTTACGTCACTGGATGATCTCCGCCTAAGCCGGTCCACATTGCGCTCCCGGGATCGCGGAGATCGGGATACAAGAGATGCACCTGAACTGCACCGGGAAGTCTTCGCGATGCATCAGGAAGTGGCCAATTTCCGTGAAGAGATGCGACAGCTGTCGGTGCAGAAAGAAGTCGACCGAGATATGCAAGAAGCAAAGCTTCGCAAAGCAAGAGGTGATATGTCCGACTTGCAGCTGGAAATGCAGGAAATGCAGCAAGCTCATTTGCAACAGCTCTTTGTTTTCCAGGAAGAACTTCAGAAGTTGAGATCGAAGACAGCTGCATCCATGAGATCCTCATCGCAAGAACAAAGACCAGTTGAGCCTGAGCCAGAGGAAACAAGCCCTTTTCCGCGGTGGCGCTGGCAGAGTTCACAACGGGATGCAAAGCCAACCAGTATTGAGGACCTGTCCGCATTCCCAGCAGCCGATCACACGCAAAGTGCTGGTTTCAGACGGCCAGACCTGGGAAATGCACATCCGAGCGATGCATCACCCCCAGAGGAGATGCAGAACACAGTTTATGCCGATTCACAATACAGTTTCCGCAACATGGACTCCGGCCCAAGTCGGGCCAAAGCTGCACGTGAGGAAGAAAGAGTGGAGTCAAGAAGCCTCCTGTTGCATTCAGTGGAGGAAACCAACAGTGCTAACAGCTGCAAGAGCTCTCACGCGTTTGAAGACCTACCAAGTTGGCAGAGAGAAGAGCTTCCAACCTTTGGAAGTCCTGAGACAGTACCAAGACGCCACAGCAGTCATTCGAATGCCGAGGGAGATGCAGCAGCCTTGAAAAAGGCATATTCGTTCGCTGAAGCCTTGTGTGATGCACAGCGATATCGAGATGCTTTGCCACTTTTGGGAAAGATCATAGATGTCGGGCTCTCAAAGCCACATTGGTTGGAAGCTGCAGGAATAAGACCAGCAGATGTGTGGGCATACACCGGAGTTGCAAAACAAGGTGAAAGCCTCACAGAGGAATCCATCAAAGCCTACTGTGAAGCCATTCGCTTGGATCCCTTGTTGCATGTTTGTCATGCCAACTTGGCATCACTCTACAGCTTCCAAGAAGATGATGCAAAAGCCCGGCATCACATTGGCATAGCTCTGCGCTTGGATCCTGAAAGCCAAGCCTATGTGGAACTGGCAAAAAGTCTGGGGTTCTCGTAAGTTCTCATGAACTATTGCTGTTTGCTAAATCAGGAGCTGAGGCGAAAAAGCGACAAGCGACGACCGCCCAAGTCGCCAACGAATCGTCGAGTTTCTGAAAGGCGAAAATGATTCGTCCAGTTTCTTGCCATTTCTCGCAGCTCGCAGGTGGATCATCTGGACTTGACAAGACCTGCGAGGCAAACTTTCTATGCTGCGTTCGTTGGAAGCCTGACAAATACCTGACACTTGGGGCGAAAGAACCGAATCCAGCAGCGGCTTGCAGTCCAAGTTGCCAGCCAGACATCCCAATGAACAGCCAATCCTCAGCAAAGAACAGCGAGGAGCAATGGAAACCAATGTGCTGTGTTGCACTTTTCCTCTGTTTATAAACCAAACGGCTGGGAAAACAATAGAAAATCTACAGCCGCCGCTCAGCCTCCAGTGCGGAGTCAAAAAGTGTGTGCCACATTGTGCCACCACGTCCCACCACGTGCCAATGTACCATCGCTTGGCTAAGAGTCATCGCCAGGGTAGAAGAGAGAAAGAAGAGAGAGAGAGAGAGAGAACAAAGAGAGAACAAAGAGAGAACAAAGAGAGAACAAAGAGAGAACAAAGAGAGAACAAAGAGAGAACAAAGAGAGAACAAAGAGAGAACAAAGAGAGAACAAAGAGATACAAAGAGAGAACAAAGAGAGAACAAAGAGAGAACAAAGAGAGAACAAAGAGAGACGTGAGAGAGAGAGAGAGAAGGCATCTTCACATCCTCACATTTTCACATCTGCATATTTGCGCATCCTCACATCTTTACATGCTTCACGAACACTTTTCATATACTGTAGTACTTGTTTCATGTTTAGGAAACTTCGGCCCCTCCTTGTCCTGGATCTACTGGGTGTACTTGTTACACCAAACCAGAACTGGTAACGACATCCTTACAAAAAAGGCAACACAATCCGAATCCCCGACAATAAAGCCAAGCGTAGGACTCCTACACCTTGCACGAAACCTACCCTTGTCCAATACACAGCCAGCCATCCTCGAAAAGACCCGACTTGAGCCGTGTTTTTCCCCAAACAGTGTGGCCACACTGGGGGGTTCTTACGGTAAGTGTTAAGGCCGGGAGCTCATTCGAGGTGGTATCCGGGGCGTTCTGCGAATTTGGTGACCCTTACAGCACAAAAGCTCCCTCATCTTCCGTTTTTGACGGAAGTCCCGCACGAAACGGTGGCCCGGAGACCTCTCGCGCAACCCTCTCGTCACTTTGGGCCTCTCAGATCGCGGCCTTTTCTAGGGAGCTTGCGCAGAGATCTTGCCACGGAGAGATCTTGCACAGAGACACCTATAGAGATCTTGTACAGTACAGAGATCTTGCCAAGAGGTCTCTTACGGAGATCTTGCCAAGAGAGCTCTCAAAAAGAGATTGCGCAGCGATCTCTGCAACAGGCCTTGCCAAGAGACCTTTTATAGGGAGCTTGTACAGAGATCTTGCCAAGAGACCTCTTATGGAGATCTTGCACGGAGACATTGCATAGAGACTTGTTGAAATCTTGCCAAGAGGTTCTTTGCAGAGATCTTGCCAAGAGAACTCTTTTAGGCATCTTGTACAGAGACATTGCATAAAGATTTGTTGCGGTCTTGCCAAGAGGCTCCTTGCGGAGATCTTGCCAAGAGACCCCTTCTAGACACCTTGTAGGGTCTCTAACAGAGATCTTGCCCGGAGATGCTTTTTCGAGAGCTCGTACACGGGTGTTGCCAAGAGACCTCTTGTAAAGATTTGGTACAGAGACCCCATGACGAGAATGGAGATCTTGCTCAGAGATACCCTAGAGCGTTTGAACAGAGATTCTACTTTGAGATTCTGTACAGAGAGCTTCTGTGGAGACCTCTTATAGACACCTTGTACAGATAGCCTTACAAAGGGATCTTGCACACCAGATCACACCAGCTTCTACACAGAGCCTGTCACGGAAACCTCACACACACGATCTTATATAATTAGAGATCTTCACAAAGGGCACTTGCAGAATTTAACCTGGCATCTCAGTATCTCTTCTTCATGTTCCTTGCAACATTGTTTGGGGTCTCTTGCCGGGATAATTTTTGAGATCGCTTTCGCGGAAGCTACGCGAAACCATTTTTGCTGAAGAGTAGGCTGCGCGCTTGCTACGCGGCACAGGGAATTCCGCGAGAGGCTACGCGAGGTTGCTTCTACTGCGCAGGCAGCTACGCGGTGCCTACGCGTAATACTTCCCCTACGCGAGAGGCTAAGCAAGGCTACGCGGACTGAGAGGTAGTCTACACGAAGTGTTTCCACAACAATTTCAAAAAAAACTGCTCACTTGGTCAGCCTTGCATGCTCTTGGATTTGTGGTCATATGTGGTCATTCTTTCAAGCTCTCTCCCTGCAGTGATCTTGCATGAGTCTCCCACATACTGCCATTGTCTTCATTATGCTGTCGCGAAATGACCGCAAACAGTGTGGCAGCCACTTTACCAATTCGTTCAAGGTTGTTGGGTGTTGGGTGCCTGCAGGCGTAGGGACGTAGGGGGCGCAGATGGCACTTTCGAAAGCCGCTGCCAAAAAAGACAGCAGAGCATGCGTCCTGGCCTTTGTCGGCAACTACGATTATCTGGGGGAAAACAAGATCAAAGATGATGTGGTGAAAAATGATTATGAGCTCATCAAGAAGGCGGTTCGGTCAAAGTTTGGAGACCAAAATGTCAAAATCGTGCCGCCGATCTATAATCTGACGGTGAAGGACATGTCCACGTTCGTGAGTGACTGGAAGAAACACCTTCAGAATTACATCAAGAATGGAGATATGGTTCTGGTTTGGGTTGAAGGACACGGCTTCACAGCAGGGGGTGCCTCGCTTCTGGTCCCTGTAGATGTCGACCTTGAGGAGCACTTCGGCGAGTGGGAGCAATCTTCGCGCCTGAAACATCTCATTAATGAGCTTCAGATCCTGAACAAGGAAGGAGTGAATCATGTGGTTTGGAACCTTTGCCGCGAGTCCAAGATTGACGATGTGCCGCTCATGGACAATATGGCGATTAAGGGGTCAAACTTCGTGATCTTGTTCGGCTGCCAAGACAATACATTAAACTCTATCGGGAACAACTCGGTGATGAAGGATGGGGCTGCAATAAGGGTGTCAAACGTGGCTTATGCCTATGCCCAAGCCCTCAAGGAGGAGTTGACCTTGCTTGAGACTTGCCGAAGAACACGAAACCTGGTCATGAAGCTGACGTCAAATCATCAAATCCCCCAGACCCTTGAGACCCTTACAGAGCCTCCCAAATCGTTTGGCTTTCTCGGCCTCCTTGGGCAGTTCATGTGGAACGTTGTTCTCAAGCCGGCTGTCAAGGTTGTGGCGCATGCTGGCCTGGACATGGTGAACTGGGGTGCACAGCAACTAGTCCGTGCCGGACATGAGGCAGTTGACAACTTTAGTTTCTCTGCAGGCGGCGATTCTGTGGGGCCTTTCCTTCTGCAGCAGCTCTTTGACATGCAGCGGAAAACCGGGTTGACTTGCTTGGAGTTTGTCCTTCCGGACATCAACCATGTTGTGGACTTCAAAGCTCCAGGAGATACCCACATGCCAAAAGGAGCTGCAGCCTGGAATATCATTCACGCATCCACGCCTGCAGTGCTACAGATAGTGGATACCTTCTTCTCGGGACCTGTGTCTGAGTCAGATCAGAGTCCAAATTTGAAAGGTATGGACTTGACATTCGCCTCTGGAGAAAAGATCCATGTCGGATCCCATGGGCCAAACCCAGGTGGCACCTGGAATGTTCCAAGCACTTTGCCGGGGAATTTCAGTACCTTCCTCGAAGGCACGAAGGGCTTCCAGGTCTGGGACCAGGGGCAGCAGCAAGTTCTCTTCCAAGCTGGTGGAGATCAGTGCTCGAACACCCGCACCTACAACTTGACAGGACGCAGTCTCATGGGTTTCGTCGTTTTGTGGGGCGCTGACATTGACTTCCTGGCTCCGATTGTCTTGAAGCCTGGACTTCCACCAGAGCTGCTCCGGCTTGTCTTAGGGCAGGGTCCGGCTTCCAGCTGAAAGGCTGCCGCGACAAGATCCAATGCATTGGCTGAAATCTTGGGGTCTGTAGGCACTCCAGCTGTTTGAATTTCTTGTACAGGGTTTTGGGCAGCAATGCGCTGCATCAGCCAGTCATAGGATATGATAGGACAGGAATTTTGACCGACAAAAGGATGTCTGGAAAAGATGCCCTGGCGAAGCGTTTCTATCCTCAGTTGTGCATGTATGCGTTCACTTTCATTGTAAGACTGCGTTACACATGGTGAAACGGCGTCTTGGTCGTTGTTGGTGTTGCAACATGTTGCAATGGCCCCGTTGCCTGGCTCAAGCTCTTCCCCATTGCATTGCTTGGTTTCCGCAACTTGGCTCGCAAGGGGATGCAAGTGGGGTGCTTGCCGGGAGGCATGATCCACGAACCGTGAAGACTGCCTAGTGAAGGCATTGTTACAAAACAGCGAAAGATATTTCCGCTGACGCAAGGTTTTGATTCGGAGCAGAAGCAGGCGCCTGAGCCAGTCCTTTCGATATTTCATATTCAGATTATTTCAGTTTTCTAAGTGAAGAACAGATCATCCATCAATCCACAACCGCTCTGCACCATTCTGCAACAAATAGCGCAAGCGAGAAGCGAAACCTAGCCAGGTGACGGAAGTGAGATCATGATACACACCAGATTGCATCGATGTCTTTCTATGACAGGCGAAACATGACGAGCACAAAAGAGAAGGTCTTCAGTGCTGGGCACCTTGATGCTGTCAACGCTGCCCATCCTCACATGGTGCGCTCTCCCTCTCCCAGATGCATCACAGATCGCACTTGGCACATGGCAATGGGAAATCCCCGCACTAAATGGAGGTTTTAATGGCAAAATCATCTATACATACGTATATAATCGTATATATATATATATATACATGGGGATGTTCCATTGCCATGTTTGATTACAGGAGGCTAGTTACGTTCTTCTCAGAGGAAGAATGTGATGTGCTTTCCTCGCACAGTTGATCCGGATGAAATTCCCAAACCTTCGCTGTGGAACCTGCTTGAATGAGTTGAATGGAACATTGTGCATTCCTTTGACGTGTGAATTGAGTCTTTGAACACGCAGTGTTTTTTGGTGAGGTGACAGTTTTCTTCAGGATACGGCCGAGTTAGCTTGGCTCAAATCCAGCTTTTATAGACTTCATGAGGTGTCAGGTGGAGGTGTTGCAATCACAATGAGTATTGCGAGGCGGGGTCATAGGATTGGCGCCAGGAAGACAACCGGTGTCGCAGAAAGGCAAAAAACGATCATGAAATGTTTCAATGTAGGCCTTTAAAACTCTTTCAAGACAATCTATGCCAGGATTTGGGGTGTTGTTGTTGTCCCTTGTGTTGACCAGAGTTGGATTGCTGCATTCAGCTCCAGGCTCCATGGGCGAAGCCCACTTCAAGGCCTTGTAAGGTGCATCAGTTGCAGCCGCGACAGCAGTTGAATGAGTTGCAGTATTTTAGATTTTAGTTGGATGTACTTATGGGTATTTATCTTATTTGGATGCATTTATTTAGATAGATTTAGTGTTCTACAAATACCCCCCAGTATAGATGCCAGGTGCCGAAAGCTAGCGCGAAGTTTTTCTTCGGCCGAGTGGCGAGGGGCTTGGTCATGGTGGAAAAAACATGTGAAAGAAAATGATGGCCACGATCAATTTCTGAAAATAATCAGTTTTTCTTTTGTGGTCTCAGGAGCCAGTATGCCTCTTGATTGCAGCCAGAGCAATGCCATTCAGCGTCAGCGTCATGTTGGAAGTCTCTTGTGCTAAGCCTGAGAGCAGCTAAATGCGACAAGCCCAGGCATACAGCACTCCACTTTTCCGAAAGACCAGGACTTTGGAGACCAAGAAACTCTCAGTGGAGCACACTTTGCCTGGTTGGTTAGTGATGTTAGTGTTGAGTCTCCATCTTTGGACGCAGGAGAGAAGAGCTGGCAGAGAAATGGGACAACCTGGGTTTTTCCATTCGGCCAATGAATGGACACGTGAGGCCAGCAAAATCGACAGACCTGTGACACCGATTTGAAGACACACTTTGCAGTTGCTGTTGCTAATGAGGTATACCTATGCAGATGGCAACTGGGACTCGGGTGTTTTTGTTCCAGCTCCATACCAACTGATGCACATCAATGCAGGAGCCTTGACAAAAATAGTGGAGATGAATTGCAGAAGTGTGTGAAGGTGGTTTTTTCCTGGGGAAGGAAGAATTACACCTTGGTGACCGATAGTCGATAGTCAGGCTCTGCAAAGTTCTTCCTTCCAAACCACAATTTCAGCCTAAGGAAACAGAGCAAACAGCCAGATTAATTCCAGCAGAATTCACTTTGGCCGAAGAGGGTTTTTGCGGATCACTATGCTTGTTTCCCATCCTTTGCCAGAAATTTCAGTTCAGACGCCCAGTGCTTCAAGAACTAAGGAGCGCTGCATTATGGTGTGTCAGTATTTGAAGGCATGAAGGTGCCACCGACTTTGGGCACAACCGAAGATGGCACTGCCCAGGCATGGCATGGCATGGCTCATCCGCACTGCCAGGCCTTTGCTTGTAAGGATGGCAAGATCCGCTTGCTGAATCCGGAGCTGAATGCCCAACGAATGCAGAAAGGTGCTGATGCCCTGCTGTCCCTGAGCTGCGGATTGGGGATCCAGCTTGCGCAAGTCAAGTTGAAATATACATGAAACATCATGAAACTAGAATAATGCGGGGTGAAGCACTGGATTTCTCAGCCAAAGATGGTGGACACCTATGCCTGAAACTGAAGTTTAGTACTCATCAATTGCCTTCCATTGCTATATTGTAAACAGGAAAAAAGATGAAAAAAAACTAGCCCAAGGGGTACAGTACCTATCCTTTCTTATCCTTTATGGGTCAACAAAGTCTTGGGCAGCAAACAGCCCCAACACATCAGCTGTAGCATCCGTCGCAAGATGGTAAGGATGCCCCAAGTGCCGACGGACATGTTCATCAACGGGGTGATGGAAGCCATCAGACGAAACAGAGAATTTGTTCCACCTTACGGTATCTCGGTTCATTAATGGTTCATTATGGCTGATTGGCAAGCAGACCAAACCAACAATTAGATGTTTTGACTGTTTTGGCATGTTCTTGCCGGTTTCATCCAATGAGCAGCTTGTTGTACAAGGAAACAATGCATCGCTCTACGTGCGGCCATTGCTCTTTGCAAGTGGCCAGATGTTGGGTTTGGCGCCGTTGGCGAGCGAATATACCTTTTTTGTCACTGTCCTGCCAGCTGGTGGATATTTTGGAAAGGGCAGCGAGGTCGGCGTGAAGGCACGCAAAGAAAGATCGTGATCGCCATGCATTTGATTCCATGTGTTTCAAAGAGTGTGGTAGTTCAGTACACAAGAGATGTTTAATTATCAATCATTATCAATGATTATCATGCTTTCGGGCTCTTTCAGGGACTGTCTCAAGTCTCGTGGCCTTTGGTCAGGCTCTAGTGAGCAACAACCACGACCGTGCTGCTCCCAAAGGGCTGGGTGCCGTGAAGGCTGCTGGCAACTACGCCGCAGATATCGCTCCAGTGCATTCGGCCCATGCAGAGGGCTACAATACCACACTCTACTTAGATGCCAAAGAAAGGAAGTTCATCGAGGAGTTCTCGGTGTGCAACTTTGTTGGAATTACCAAGGCAGGGCTGGGAGCGAGAGTGGATTATTTGATGATCTTGTATAAACTTGTATATTATTATGATTTATTTTGTAGATTTTTCATTTTTATGTAAAGCTTGTTTGCGCATGTACGCCAGGGTCCTCGATGTCCACGTAAAGTAAGTTTAAACTTTAAACTCACTGGATTGGGCATTCCGTTGTTTTTTTTCCTGCAGAGGACGGCCGCTACGTGACGCCCAAGTCTGACACGATTTTGCAGTCAACAACAAACATCATGCTTCAGCAGCTTGCACGGGACCGCGGCATGATTGTTGAAGAGAGACCCATCGACTTTGAGAAGGAAATCGGAAACCTCAAAGAAGTGGGTGTTTTGGCTGAAAGTTGGATTTAGGTTCATCATGGTTTTGGCCTAATTTTGCTTCAAGCTTTGTCGAAGCTGCTCCTATTGAATCCTATTGCATGCTGTGAAATGACGAGGTATGTGCGGAACCGCAGCTGTGGTGGTGAAAGTGAACTCCATTACTCATGGAGAGACGACCCTTACGTTCGATGATTTTGACGCTGGCATGCACTGCGACCTGTGTGGTTGACATACATTTGTCGCAGCGCAGTCCCTGTTGCTACATGAGTGGGAAACTGTGTGGAAGCATGCTGTTGACAGACTTCTTTTCCCTCCACCTGGCTATGCAAAGGATGTGATTTCTAGCTTGCGAAGTGAGCTTACGGCAATTCAGTGTCGGAGTCCAAGCTGCTTCTCAGTGCGAAAGACAGAATTGTTGAAAATCTTACAACAAGGTCATTGTAAGTCAGACACAGACCATTGGAGTGGAGACATCTTTTTTGTTGGCCGAGCTGCTTCTAACCCTGCCATTTCGTTACATTGAGGTGGAGAAGTTGAAGATAAGCACGGATGGATGAAAGAAGTCTGTGACGTTGTCAATGATAGCATCCCTGAGGCAAGACGTTTTCTTCCTTTACTCTTCTTTCTGTATTCTCACTGCAGAGAAAAAATGTGATGATTGCCCTCTTCGCATAGCACGTGTATTTGTCGTTTTTTTCTCCATTGCTGCAGTGCTGCATTTGTTGATTTTGTAGTTCTTGCTCAGTACTTCTCACAATGCAATCCGTACTAGCAGGTCTTCCCAGTTCAGCCTCGTTCCTTCGCACCTGACATGGTCACCGCAGAGGCACTGGGATCATGCCAAAACTCCATTGGCTCATGTTTGAGTAATGTCGTATTATCGTACTCATAGCTACTGGGACAGCAGTTGTCATATTCTGTCATATTCTGTCCTGGATTCCCCCCTTCAAACGCCAAAACCCGCGGAGGCCAAAGGACAGGTCCAACGTATGGGCAGCCAAGCCATGCACGGCCTAGAAAGACTCCTTCTGGAACATGTCGTGGCCAATGCCGAGCCTGGCAATCCCGACAGCGTGCCATGATGTGGCAATTTCAGACCTGCCACCTGCATTTTGGATGAGGGAGTCAAATTTTATGAAAGTTTAAGACCCTGATCTTAGATTTGGGTCAGCTTTGGTACCACTTAGCATCCCTATTTTGATCCACTTTTTTCGTGCAGAAGGTCCTGGCAGCAATGGACGCTTTCTGGAACAAGACATTTCAAGCACAAGGCATGCGGCATGGTGGTCTTTGGTGACTTGTGATGATTACCTGCTGTTTTGCTGCGAAATGCTGTGGACATGAATAATAATATCATCTGCCGCATGGGGGTGCAGAATGTTGCTGCCAAAATCTCGTAGGTGCAGAGAAGTGGAATGTGCGTGGCCTGAAAATTGAAGAAGCCGTCAGAGAAAAGGTCCAAGCCAAGGAGAAGACTTGAACATAAGTTGAACAAGTAAACACGAGCCAACTGAGCCAACACTGTGCATGCAACTTGCAACTTGTATTTTTGTTTGAAACCGTCGCACGGAGGAGGGAAAGAACACTCCTGTTCGATGTCTTGAGATGGGCACCTATTGTCTTCCAGCTGCAGTGGTCGAACGTTTCTTCCTTTACAACATGTTGGAAATCATTGCGGAACTCAGGTGGCTACAGTGCCCTCCGAATAGCTAGGAATTTGCCTGAGGGAGGAAAGCTCCTTAGCGTTGAGAAGGACAGGAATTGGTTGAAGTAGTCGGGCGCCAGTCTTGAGAGCAAGAGAGTCCAAAAGAGTCCAGAGAAGGTGAAAGGATGTGAAAAGATAGCATGATCAGTCCTGAGGCATGACATTCCAGCCACATGAACAATCCTCGCTTTGGCCTCCGTGAGGATGAACTGTTTGCTGCCATCGCAACAAAAATCATCGAATTTGCTGGGCTGGACGACAAGGCCCCGTGGATATCCGTGATGTTTGAAGCAGCTTGGTAGCTTGGCACGACTGTGGCCCGCAAACGACCGAGGTAAAGATTTGGATGGGAACGGTTCACTCTGAGATTGCCAACATCACAACCAGGCGGAAAGATGTCACCTTTTTCATTTTTTACCTGCAAGCAAGGAAGTTAGATCCTGGCAGGTTGGAGCAAGAACCAGCAGACTTTGTTCTGGTCGACCACTCCAAGGAAAGAGAGTTGCCAACTCCCTTTGAGCCTTTGACATTGTATGCTGCTGGACACTGCACGAATCCGGCGTTCTTGCACACTTTTGCCTCGCACAGGAGAGATATGTTCCAGACCTGAAGCTGCTTGAAGAGTGCGGAGTTGTCACCAAGCAACTTGATCTTCTAGAACTTAGAGGCATTAGACGCATTAGAGGGCATGCTCACACGTCGCAACCGTTGCCTGTGAGTGCTGCTTCACTTGGATGCAGAATGCTGGTGCTGAAAGCCAATCCTTTGTGAACTAAGGGACACTGCCGTGGTTGGTGACGTGGAAGTGTATCCTGGTGATGAGAGGCCTCCGTGAACTGCCTCGCGAGCAATTGCTATTATACCACAGTTGATTGGGTATTATAAGGGGTTATAGTGTGTGTGTGTGTGCTAGCTGATCTATTGGGGTGTGTCTATATCTATACAGTAGTCTATGATAAATAGACATGTATAATGTATGTATGTATGTATGTCTGTCTGTCTGTCTGTCTGTCTGTGTGTGTGTTGTATGTATGTATGTATGTATGTATGTATGTATGTATGTATGTATGTATGTATGTATGTATGTATGTATGTATGTATGTATGTATGTATGT
>CAMXCT020002929.1:0-81735 GCA_947184155.2 Cladocopium goreaui
TCCAAAAGCTTTAAAATCTTATATATTTAAAAGAGGGTGATAATTGACCGTCCCACACCTGCCACACAAAACGGACTTGAAAATGTGATCCGCGGTTGACCGAAATGGATGTTTTGTAAAGCTTTCAAGAAGCATAAACTTTGTTCCTCCTGAAGTATTCCAAGAAAGTTTCCCAGGTAAGGGTTTTCAAGCAAGATTCCCAAGAAAGGTTCCAAAAGACGGTTCCCAAGCTACGTCAGGAAACTTCCAAGGCAAGGTTTCCAGATGCCAAAGTTCCGAAGCAAGGTGTCCATTGCCAAGTGGGATTCCAAAGCAAGGGTCAGCACTGCTTGCAACTTGTCAGTTCAGTCATGCTACGAAATCGTAAGCCATAAATCTATTCAGAGATGTTGATGTCTTTTAACGAGATATTGTCTTCGAAAGACATATTCGCCACTGTTGGGGATATTCTATATACTGTGGCTCTTTTAGCAAATCAAGGATTCAGACAAAAGCTCTTCTCGGAAGATGGTCATGAGATTCTGGATGACGAGGTCTTGGGTTCTGCACCACTGAAACTACAGGTGTTGGTGCTAGAGTTTTGGCCACCAGATGCTGAAAACAGCCAAAGCATGGTCACTGCGTGTGCAGACAATGATTCGCTTGCGCTTGAAAAGTTGCTTCAGCGCCCTTTGACTCCCAACCTGACAGATGCAGAAGGCAGGACACCCTTGTACCATGCTGCCCTTAATGGAAACACAAAGCCTATGCAGCTCTTGCTTGAGGCAGAAGCAGATAAAGATGCTGGAGAAATCGGGGTTGGGGCGATGCCCTTGCATGCAGCAGTTTTTGGTGGCCATCTTGAGGCGGTTCGCCTCCTGCTTGAAACTGGAGCCAGCAAGGATAACCTCGCCTTTACAGATGGGGCAACGCCCCTCCATCTTGCTGCTGAAGCAGGACATCTCGATGTTGTTAGGTTGCTGATTGAAGTGGGGGCCAACAAGGATCAACCCACAACTTTGCACGGGGCAACGCCTTTGCATCTTGCTGCTGAAGCAGGCCATGCTGATGTTGTTCAGTTGTTGGTTGAAGCCGGTGCCAACAAGCATCATCATACAGCATATGGGGCAACACCTTTGCATCTTGCTGCTGAAGCAGGCCATGCTGATGTTGTTCAGTTGTTGGTTGAAGCCGGTGCCAACAAGCATCATCATACAGCATATGGGGCAACACCTTTGCATCTTGCTGCTGAAGCAGGCTATGCTGATGCTGTTCAGTTGTTGGTTGAAGCCGGTGCCAACAAGGATCATCCCAATACAGCAAATGGGGCAACGCCCCTCCATCTTGCTGCTGAAGCAGGACATCTCGATGTTGTTGGGTTGCTGATTGACGTGGGGGCCAACAAGGATCAACCCACAACTTTGCACGGGGCAACGCCTTTGCATCTTGCTGCTGAAGCAGGCCAAGCTGATGTTGTTCAGTTGTTGGTTGAAGCCGGTGCCAACGAGGATCATCCCAATACAGCAAATGGGGCAACGCCCCTCCATCTTGCTGCTGAAGCAGGACATCTCGATGTTGTTAGGTTGCTGATTGAAGTGGGGGCCAACAAGGATCAACCCACAACTTTGCACCGGGCAACGCCTTTGCATCTTGCTGCTGAAGCAGGCTATGCTGATGTTGTTCAGTTGTTGGTTGAAGCCGGTGCCAACAAGGATCATCCCAATACAGTAAATGGGGCAACGCCCCTCCATCTTGCTGCTGAAGCAGGACATCTCGATGTTGTTGGGTTGCTGATTGAAGTGGGGGCCAACAAGGATCAACCCACAACTTTGCACGGGGCAACGCCTTTGCATCTTGCTGCTGAAGCAGGCCATCCTGATGTTGTTCAGTTGTTGGTTGAAGCCGGTGCCAACAAGGATCATCATACAGCATATGGCGCAACACCTCTGCATCCTGCTGCTGAAGCAGGCCATGCTGATGTTGTTCAGTTGTTGGTTGAAGCCGGTGCCAACAAGGATCGTCATACAGCATATGGGGCAACACCTTTGCATCTTGCTGCTGAAGCAGGCCATGCTGATGTTGTTCAGTTGTTGGTTGAAGCCGGGGCCAACAAGGATCATCCCAATACAGCAAATGGGGCAACGCCTACGACTGAAGGTGCTGGTTGAAGCCGGGGCCAACAAGGATCAACCTACGACTAGCTACAGGCCAACCCCTTTGGATTTGGCAGCTCAAAAAGGCCATCATGACATTGTTCGGTTTCTGTCTTCAGTCGAAGTTGCCTGCATTCTTCCTTAGTGCGAGCGGGCCAAAGGCCCAATTTGACTGAGTGGAATGTGAAGGAGAAAGAAATTACATCGCATCTTGGATCAAAGATGGAGGGTGCCAAAGGGGATTATTCTCAAATTGATTGCAGCCTTCTTACGTTCATCATGCATTGGCGTTTTTTTTTTTTGTTTCCTAAACTCTGCACATTCTCAACGATATCGTTTTGATTCATTTCATAAAACGCGAGTGAGTCTTGATATCCCGTTGATTTATGTAAGTGCCATTACCATTGTTGATTTTTCACACTTTTGCCACCGCAGATGCGACGCGGCAGGCATCGACCCATTTGTTCCACTATTGGTTTGTTCCACTTGGAACTCAAAACTGCCTGAATGCATACATTTAGCATGTTCCTAATGTTCTAAACCCAATAGACCGTCCCTAATATTGCCATAGATGGGCAGCAAAAACCATACCCAAATGGTAGGTTTACTATTGAGCATTGACACCACATCACATGTTTTTGGTATTCCCAAATGAAAACCGCTATTTTCAGGTTAGTGAAAAAAATTATACTTCAGCCAGATCAGTGTAACTCAATTCCACTCGGGTTGGAGGAGAAAGGCCGACCACTTTTTGGACATGGATCTCTAGTGAGATTTACCAGGGGTTGGTAACTGTCCCATTTTGGGAATATTGGACATCACCTGAAAAAGTAGCCATCTAGTAGACCATATACCTAATGGTTGGGTGATGTTCAATGGGGACATTTAATGACCCATGTTTACGTCGATGAAGGTTTTTTAGCACCTCCCATCATCGCTTCCATCCTGTATAGGAGAAGGATGATCGCCGCAGGCGCTTGGAACAGGCGTGACCTGAACATGTTTGGACCTCACTTTCTACCGGGCTTTTGACATATTTTTCACAAGAACTGGGTACCCTCTGGTAAACTAACATAGCTATGGAAAATCACAATTTTTAATGGGAAAACTCACTATAAATGGCCATTTTCAATAGCTATGTTAAATTACCAGAGGGTAACAGGCATGATCTATGCCATTGCATGCAGGAATCTATAGATAATTACTTTACAAACGGTACACCGTACACCCAGGTGTCCAATCCATAACCAAGAAGACTGGGGATGCTATTGGTGAAGTTCTGGGCAAATTGGGACGGCCACAAGTCCATCAGCGATAGTTCGGGCCCCGTTCGGGCCTGCACCTGCTTTTGTAACAGGGTTTTTTGATTATCATCATTGGGATTAACCACCTCAAAAAAACCATCAGTTGGGATATAACCACCTCTATAACTATGGTTATATAGTGTATAGGTATGTATAGGTTATATATATATATATTAATGTATATATATATATATCTACTGATAACTGGAATGGGATAAAAGAAACACCACTTAAATTTTAAATGGTTTCAAGATCATCAAAACAAGGCCCTATGGCCCTACGGGTCTTTGCGGCGCCTCTTTTGGCTTTGGGAGATACCAACGGGAGATCTCAACCATTCCACTTACCTTGGGATCTAGGTTTCCCTACTATGGGTTGCTAGTCATAGTCCCCAATAAATTGAGCCTATTAACCAGGGTATTAAGCCAATAAATTACATATGGTCCCAATATATATATATATATACACACAAGCCAATATAATAAATAGGTTTCCCTACTATGGTCCCCAATAAATTAATGGTGTGACTCCCTATATTAAGCCTATTAACCTGGACCTGATGGTTGCGAAATCCTGCACCACTTGGTCGATGGTTTAACCCGTCATAAGTTATTAATCCCATTATGTACGGTGTTTCATAGTTACCAATACTTACTGGTGAAGGATTTCTTCCATCCACAGTGGGTTAATATAACTAAGGTGATTTTTGACCTAGGGATTTTGGGGTTGGTGATAAGTCACCACAGTTATTACTGCCCAATATTATCTGACAGGGTCTGGAAAAAGATCCCAGATTGTTTGGGCCCCAAGTGGTGAGTTATGCTCAAAATAAATCCTGTTTGTCCCACCATCCAGGCTCGTTTGCGGCAGTTGGAAAAAGAGGAGGAGGACGTCGTCTTTTTTGCTGCCGCTGCAGTACAGAAAGTAGGTGACAATTTGTTGCTCAGATCTACCAGCGATGTTGCCCATTTCTGAACTGAACCATGGCAAAACATTCAACTGGATGGTGCCAAATCCTTACAGATTCATTAGAGATTTGGGAAAGACCACCCATTGTAGCTGGATGCAAGCTTTTCGGCTAGGAAGAACATAGCAATATTTCAACAGGGAACTCCTTGTTTCATGATACGGGCCTGATTCTTTTATAGTCTGGAGCCTCGTAGCAGAGTTTTTGGGCTTGAACTCCACTTTCGTTAGCCAGATTCGCATTTCTTAGTGGTTAAAGCTTCGAAGAGGTTACCCCCCGTTCAGTGGCTAAACCGCTGCAACTCTGACGCTCATGTGGCCATGGCAGGACTTGAGGGTGGCTGCACAGAAAGCGCTGGGACGACAGCCCAGCCCCTCGAGTCTCTTGGCGGATTTTTTTTAAGGATCGGTCAAGGATTTCAGCAACGTCTGGTGAAACACCATGTTTCACCAGGATACATCTGATCCAACAACTATCAAATTTCAGCAGTTCAACTTGGGAGAGTCACACCAAAACTCATCAAAACTCATCGTCTTAGTAGGAAAATCCATGAAACACTCCCCAGGCCATTTCTCTGCAGGTTGCATTGCTTGGAGGCTCATCCCAATTAGTAAATGCTGAAGAAACGTCCCCGATGCCTGGGTCCTAAACCCCTATATCAACCCTTCAAAGTTTGCCTCAGGAAGACGCGATCCCAGCCCCGGTGTGGAACCCGAAAACCACTCCGAAAACCCGCTTTGGAGCGATGATCCAGGATCCATTCTGCGGATTTTCATAGGGATTCATAAGGGATTTATAGGGATATAGCCGGGATGTAGGTGGTTAATAGGGATAGAATGGGAATATACCCTCCAGTAAACGTGGCCAGCTGGACAATTCCCTATCAAACTATTCCTGGGGAAAACTCTTCGGCATCTTTGCCAGGACTCCCTACTAGTGTCTGTCAGTTAAACACTGGACATTATCCAATCATCTCCAGCATATCCAATTCAAACATATCTCACATTTGGAGATTTGCCGATTCTGATTCGCTTTTAGCATTTAGACCGTAGCTTTAGGATCTTTGCACAAAAGGTACTTTCTTTCTGGGAGATGAAGCTTAATTTTCTTCTTGCCGAGGTGATAGTTTGAATTCTATCGCAACCCACGTGTTGGAGCATGCACTTGTGGGGAAGTGGCAAATGGGAGATATTATTAAATATTCGTAACCCACAGGTAAGGGTCATGGATTTGTCTGTAGATTGATGCTTTCTATATTTTATTGGAAGCCTAAAGACTGGAGATTGCTGGATTTGTGACCAAGATGTATCGGAAAGTAGAACATATATGTCAGCTATGTCAGCTGTCAGACCATGTGCCATACCATCCATCTATGGAATGTTCACTGTATTAGTTTCAGAGAAATTGGTGAAATTCTACAGAAAATCATGATTTTTGATGTCCCATATCTTCCCGTATCCAGATGAAATATCCGATAAAAGGGTTGGTTCTATACCCATGTGTTCGAAATGCTCATATTTTCAGCTTTGATCTCTATTTTTGTTGGATAAAGCATGATAAATCATCAATTTATAGGTTCTTTCCCCATTCAAACCTCCATTTCTAGGAGGATTTTCCCATATTTCCCCACATGTTGCCACAGTTTTCTATCCCCCGTCGCTATTCCTCGCGGTTCCTCGCAACCGCGATTCCGGAGGTCCTGGGTCCGAGTCACGGGCAGCCTGGTTGATCTGAGTGATCTGAGTGATCCGAGGGGATAGCAATGGAAAATGGCCATAGAAATAGTGGATTTTCCCATGAAAAATGGTGGAATTTTCCATTGCTATGTTAGTTCACTAGAGGATACCCCCAAAATGATTGGTTCTGGGTAAATTTCATCACGACCGAACCCTGTTCTCCCGAACCCTGGGAATCATGGTTAATAATAGGGGGAATCATCCCCTTTTATGGCCGCAAGATTCAGGGTAGTGAAATATTATAATTTACCCAGAATGTGGGTATCCCAAAATGATTGGTTTACAATTTGATTAAGGGATACCCACATTTATGGAATCCCACATTTACTAAATAGATATCCACTGGTGGTGGTTTTAGTGGGTATCCATACAATTCCACTAAAATGGATGATTTAGGGCTAGCCCGATTTCAGGAAACCTCCATATATGTTTAAGGGTCAAAAGCCTGGTACCGAGGTCCCTAGGTACCCTAAAATTGCTGGTTAATGGATCTAAAAATTCAATACCCTGCTACCATGTTGGTTGGGGATGAAATTGCTGGTTAATGGATCTAAAAATTCAATACCCTGCTACCATGTTGGTTGGGGATGAACATCCTTTTTACCACGAACTATTTTGATGGTTTCAACAAGGGGTACAAGGTTGTGTCCCACTATATATATATATATATATAGTTTTTTCTTGGGTTTTGGAGTTTTGGAACCACAGATTGGGGTTAAATGTTGATAAATGATGGTGAGTTGGTTCAGTCATAGAGACTGATACTACCTAATTCATCGGGGATCATGATAAGCCATAGGGAAACTTATCAACTAAAGTCAGAGGGGGATTGGCCGACATGTCTGGGATGGAAGTATCGGCGTCTGCCAAAGGGTCAAGTCATTTTTCACACCGTGAGAACCCATTTCTCGATCTCCAAATTCCATGGCCGCATGCGACTGTTTAAGGCTTGAGAATTGATATCCAGTGCCCATCCTGGGATTGCCGCGCTGCGGCGATTCCAGCTGATTCCCAGGCGGTGGACCACAGCATGGCCAGTAGCCAGCCTGTCCGCGGCAAGCCTCCCATGCCAGTGAGGCACGTCAGAATTGGTTAAGAAATGTTAAGAACACATCTCAAAGATGGGAAGATGATCGACCGGACATCAGGAAAAAAGAGGTATCATGGGGTGTCTCTTTGGTGACCGAGCTCCATCTTTTGAGAAATTTGGCATTGAGCCTGGCTAGTTTGGTCGTTGAAGAGTGGCTAGCCGGCTAGCCGATAGAGGTGATGGTTCAGTAGTCTGAAAAGGACATCTAAGGACCCTTATTGACTCATAAATGATAAGCCTATGATTTCACCAAATGAATCATGAACACCGAGTAGTTTTGATGGTAAACCAAGGCGACCAGGGCAGATTTTCTACACCTGCCCAGGTTTCGTGATAGGATCTTTTTCCCGTGCAGTTAGAGTGGCACATCCCCAAAATCTGCTAGTTGATGCCCTCATTTTTGGATATTTTTGGTGGCTCTCCAATTGTCGATGATCCTCATGAATCCTATCCATTTCTCATTTCTCATCATTTCTCTAAATATACTGGCTGGTTGGTGGTGACTGGCACATGGCTTTTATTTTTCCATCATTTTTCAGAGGGGTAGGTATACCACCAAGCAGCCATAATTAACCAATGATTAACCATCATTAACCATGCTCTTAACCACGTGATTAACCATTATCAACCACCAACCAGATGGTATTTCGGTATTTCTCTGGTTGGTCGTTTCGAACATTTTTTTTTTACTTTTCCATATATTGGGAATGTCAATTTACCCAACTGACGAAGTCCGTCATTTTTCAGAGGGGTAGGTATACAACCAACCAGTTAATGTACATGATATATTACTCACTATAATAGTATAATGTACTATAATATACTATACTATGATATGGTTATTACTTGTATCTATAGATCTTACCTGTATGACTCAGGTAAGTCTCCATTTCTCCATTTCCAAAAGATCCAACCACGGTGTGAAACGAAGGAGCCATGACAGCCACGGGAGATCCAAGCCAGCGAGGCCGGGATTTCCGGCCGGTTCGTTGTTCGTTGTTAGTTGTGGCGTCTCGTCATGGACGAGATGTCAGGAATTTTGGATGTAGACATCGTATATGAAATCATAGGAATATCCAGGAAATCAGAGGAATATCCAGGAAGAATGAGAAGAATAAGAAGAATAATATTTAGAATAAGAATGGTTTGATGGCATGTTTTTTGGCACCATGCCCAACGTCTAAATAGGTTTATTACAGAGCTTCCAAAGTCCAGAATTGAAGCATAACTAAGTCCCTGACTCCTGAGGTAGTTTGCCATTCATGTTCTTCAGCTGCTTGCCCAAACAGAATACACAGGGGCTCCACGTTCCCTCGCCAGGAAGTCTGTGCAGAGCTTAGCTGGAAAACTGACTGTCAAACACTTGAAGGCGTGAATCGAGTCCCAGAAAAATAAACGATCCATGGCGGGGATCAGTTCAGTTCCAACAAGACATGTACAGCAGCGGTATCGGCAGAATCTGAGCATTGGAATAACATATTAACAGTATATATATATATACTGTATCATATGATCAACGAATATCAATGATGTCATGACATTTATGTCCCCCAAACAAGTCCTGGTTTCCGAACAAGTGCTGAATCTGAAGCTGACCCCATCGTTTCAAGGTGGATGGGCCCGAGAAGTTCTTGTCATTGTCGCCTGGCGACAGTTTTTAACCGCCCGTTTGCCATTCGGCCTCGGCCACCATTCATGGTGGGTTTGCTATATGTCTTGCGGGACCAGTGTGCCATTTGGCGTTTGAAAGTTGACCATAAGCCCTGAAATGGGCATTTTAATGGGGAATCTGATGATTAGCCAGCAAATTGTGTTGTGTGGGCGGGTTTCCCAGCATTTTCAGAGTTTTTTAGGCAGTTAAAGCCATTGGCAAATGGGTAGCTTAGAAACTTCATGGCTCAGTTGGGTGGGGCTTCACCCACAAAGAACACACATTTTTGCGTTGATTGTTGGTACATGTTGGTACAGGGTCAAAATCCACTCTTTTTGGCCAACATCCTGTGTTTCTCTGATTACTGAAAGTCATCCTTGTTTCTACTCTTGATTTTGGTTGAACAACCTTGAACTCGAATGGGTCATATCAAGTTGTTATTTGTTGTCACTGTATTCGTGTTGGATGTGTAGTTGTAACCCTGGGTTACCACCCCTCCTGGGCTGTTTGTGGGTGACCCCGCCAAAATCACCAAAGCGGGCTTGACTAGACACTGTGTATTGAGCCCTTACCAGGCCCAGTAGTCATAAAATGCATTTCTTCAAAACATGCACTTTCTCAGTACTTGGTCTTCAGTATATATAAATATAAATATAAATATATATATATATGTATATACACATTACATATGTATGCATATATATATATATACGTGTATATATATATATGTATTTATCGTATTGTATACCTACCGTATATAATGTGATATTATGTGTAATTATGTATGTATGTATATATATATATATAATACATATACATACACATGTTATGTATAAGTATCGCAGTGCTTGTCGCCCTGGCACCTGTGAGGCCCCAAGGAGCCGCGATTGAGACCTCTAGCGTCGGAAGTCATGAAGGAGGACCTTTGGGTTCCTTGGGCTCAGATAGCTATGGAACCTGTATTTTGCTGGGAAAATGATCTGCATTGTGAGTTTTAGAACATCTATGCTTAAAAACCCAGGCTAGATCTTAATCAAATCCTAGTCAATTTTGGTAGTTTTCACTGTTTTCATTGATATGTTGTTCACAAAATCTTTTGAGGTATACAAAACCGTGGCCCCCAAACGGAATCCGGATGAATCCGCATGTCCATGGTGACTCATTCCAGCTGCATTTTGCCATGGCAAAAGACACCCCTGCTTTTGTCCAACCAGATCCAATCGCCCAATCGCTTCGCGACGAAAGAAGCGGTAAAAACATTCAGCAATGGTCGGTTTGTTACGTCATGCGGTAAAACGCAATAATAAAAAAAACACCATACCGAATACCTACCTAATACACCTGAATATAATCCTAGTATAATTTTGGTGATTATATATTATGATCAATCATTATAAACTGTGGTCCTTCATATTCCTTCATTGCCGTTATCCATTTTGGATATGCTAATATAAACTGTATTACATTGACGGCTAATCAATGAGACTGAACCACTATTGCAACCATCACTATTATTGTTATTGCCACTATTAACTATTCCATTGACACTGATAATTGATCATTAGCCAGATTGTATTATCCCTAGATACTGATTAGTGGACATTACGTGAATTGTAATCCTAATAATATTAGACAATCCTAAGCGATAACATTAAATGTTCACTACCCTCTGGTAATCTGACACCGCTATGGAAACCCACCATTTGTCTTATGCAAATGGTCTATATACACTCTACACATAGGCCATTCTCCTTAGCTATACTAGATTACAAGAGGGTAGCCTCCTTCGATTAGATACAGATACCTCAAAGATTCACATTCACATTCTCCTATGATTTTCCAAAATCATCCAATCAATAAAACCCTGGTTCTTTCATGTCATTTACATTAATTTACATTTTCTTTCATATCGTTTAAATTAATTTACATTAATTTACATTAATTTAACCATTTTACCATTTTAAGACTATTATTTGGCTATTTGGACTATTCATGACTTAGGATCCATGACGAATAGAAACCATGGATTACCAGGGCGTTTCCGAAACGTCATGGCACGGCCACCATCTTCGGCCAAGGTCAACCCAGCCTCACCTCGGTGGGCACAGGCGTTGAGGCGAAAAATGTGCCACCGTCAAAATGGGACCATCGAAGAGTCAGAATAGGGGTGTTTAAATGGGGGTGGATCAATACCTATAAGTACCATTTTTAGGGTGATGAACATCCATTTACCAGCTATTTTGAGGTTCACCAGAGGTTACCCTGGTACCTAGTGAACCCCAAAATAGCTGGGATTTATGGATGTTCATCCCACTAAAAATGTATCTATAGGTATTGACCCATAGCCAAATGTGTTTAAAATGGGGTTTGGGATTAGTCTGATTAGTCATTGTTGGGTTGTTGAGGGTATTTTAGTCATTGTTGGGTTGAGGGTATTTTCTTCGAGTCTTTCATATTGGTTTAGCGATTTTCGCTGTTTCTTTTTTATTTTTATTAAGAGGTGTTGTGAGCTTGCTTTTTCGAGCACCAAAGCAGCTGTATATATATATATAATATACATACATATATATACATATACATATAATATACATATAATATACATAATATACATATAATATACATATAATATACATATATACATATACATATAATATACATATAATATACATATAATATACATATATATATAATATACATATAATATACATATAATATACATATAATATACATATAATATACATATAATATACATATAATATACATATAATATACATATAATATACATATAATATACATATAATATACATACATATATATATATATATATATACAGTATATATGTACATAATTACATATATATTTATATGATTTAATATCTTTTTCGGGTATATTGTTAGGATTCAATCCATGAAAATTCAGTGGGTCCCAAGCGGGTCCCTTGGGGATGGGCTGTGGCACAGTGGACGCGGTAATTCCTGTGGGGGAATGTCAAGCAACCACTTAGCCAACCATCAACTAGCCACTGGTAAACGTTTACATAGCTATGGAAAATCACCATTTTTTTATGGGAAAATACACTATAAATTGCCATTTTCAATAGCTATGTTAAATTACCAGAGGGTAGCCACAAATTTCCATGTTACATGCTAGTTGATGGTCTATTGCATTTTCTATTTGGACAAGGGTTACAGAGATTTTTACTCTTGCATTGCCCAAATTGACAAGGGTTACAGATCCAGAATGCTGACATCGGCACAACACAATATCACTGAATCTGCATGTGATTTGTTGCTGACATGTCTTTACTGTTGGTGCTTTTGTTCAATTGCTAAGCAGCAATTGTGATGCAACTGTGGATTTGCTATGGCTGCTTATGTACATTTATAAACGTATATATACATATGTATCATGCACATACATAGACACACTGATATTGGTGTTTGACACGCTGACTTGCCTTTAAGTTTAAGTGTCTTGCTTCCAGCTTTTGACACGCTGGGTAGGATAGCAGCTTCTGTGGCGATGCAGACGACGAGGTCCCTGGAGTCATGGATCTGTCGAGTATACCCAGCCAATTTACTAGAATTGGGGAGAATGATGATTAGCCAATCAATGGATTAACCCATTTTAGTAGGAACCATGTAATTAATCCATGTACTAGGATTAACCATGATTGACCAATGGATTTAGGAGTCTCTGAAAATATTTCAGACAAAACCATTCTTCAAATGGTAGCCTCTTTCACCACTGGTTTCCCCTTCTTGAGGAGTTTCCATAGATCTCAATCTTTTTGAGGTCAGTGGACACATAGATGTGTCCACTGAGTAGTTCAATCAACCTGGCAGGTTCATCGCCTTCAACAGCAGGCGCTGGTCACCAACAGGGTATGGGTCAAGGCATTGGGTGCCCCCAAAAAATCGATGGTTATTACATGTTATTACTAAACGTATATACTTAAATATCTTAAATCAGTGGTCCCGATGGCTTGAATTTTGATCCATCCCATTTTTGGCGCCAGATATATGTGGGAAACATCGATTCAAACATTCTTTGTTCGCTGGGTATCCTTGATTGGAGGGCCATGGCAAACCAAACCTATCAACCAACGTTGGTTTCAGCTGAGAGCCAGCTTCATTGTTGCAGCGGTGTTGCCGTTGATGATGCGATTGGCAGGTTGCATCGCAACAGCAGAGGACCGACGATAGCCTTGCAAAACTCATGACCACTGGACATTTGAGCAATGCCCAACACCATCCAAAAACTGTTCAACCCCCTAGATCTCGGGTTTCGTTGCTGTGTGTATTGCTGGTTTTGCCACTTTTCAATACAATTCTTTCCATCTTCAATGAGATCATTTGCGCAATCACCCAGCAAGGAGGGTCTGTCTGTGTCCCCACTGTATCCACTGTGTTGCATCGACCCTGCTGCCGTTGAACTCGTAGACGATCCTGCGCGCTTTTCCCCCGCGCAAAACCGACCCCTGCGGTGAACGCACATCACGAGGTGAGTGCGACATCTCGTGGGTTCATGGTGGCTGGTGGTCTTTGAAAACTGTTCTTTTTGGAATTGTTAGTTGATGACCTAGGAATGATGACAGCCACTGGATGATCCAATGAAGATTGGAATGATGAATTCCTACTGTACCTGGGATGATGATTGGAATTGTTAGTTGACGAGTCTGGAAGATATAGAGATCGAACATAGCTCATAGGTGAAAAAAATCCTCAGCACTGGGACGGATCAGCAACTTTCACAGTGAAAGTATGGTCAAAACGAACAGTTTTCAGTGGGAATAAAACATATAAAACCAGCCGACATGGCTTGAAACAACCAATGCAGCTCGTTTGAAAATTCTGTAAGATTCTGTATGGTCAGGATATGTCAGAATCGAAGAACCAAGACAACCAAGAAAGTGTGGAAAGAGGAAGACACCAAAAGCATTACCATAGGATAGGATAATGGTGATTTAACCACTATAAATGGGGATTTAATAGTGATTTTTAATGGTGAATAACAATGGGTTAACAATGATGAATCATGGGATGATATGGGATTTACCCAACCTGGTTATGACTAACATAGCCATGGTATAGATGGCCCTAATCGAAATAGATGGTTTACCTATAAAAAATGGTGATTTTCCATGGCGAACTGTTAAATAACCAGATGGTATATAGAATCATATACTGTAGTCAATAACGTTTTTGGAAGAGTCAATGTTCGAGAGCCGGAGGCAAAGAATGGACTGGCATTTGATCACATTTGTATCTAAAGTTGGACCTTCCTAGTATCCTGAAGCCTGAAGCATCACAATGCTTTCACCCGAAGTCCTACAGGCATTGTGATATAGCGTATATGTTTTCTGCGTCAGGTTTCATTTTTTCCTCACTGTGTATACATATACAATCATATACATAATATATATTATACACATATACGGCGTATACGTACTACATACATATATATGTATACATATACATATATGTATACACCAACATACATCAATATATACCAGCCATAGTCTCATACCAGAGGGTGTGATTGATGCTGGTTTGGGTCAACACCAAACACCTCAAACAAGGGTTAATTTGCCTACCTAGTACTTGTCCATCCTATTTGTTTTTTGATTCAGTAAACTACAGGATATGAGGGTTTTGACTCATAATACTGGTATCTCCGGTACTGGCTACCTGGTTTATGACGCTCACAAATACCTTAGATATCTTTCATTTTCATCCTGGTATGATGATTCCAACCAAGTCACATCTGACAATCCCATCCTTGGGACGGATTGAAAGTGCCGGAGAAGATTCTCAGGTTTTTTGGGATGCGATAGTCTCAATTGGGACCATCATCTCAGCTGTAGTAATCGAATCTATCTGCTGGTAATTTAACATAGCTATGGTAAATCACCATTTTCACATGCAAAGCCATCGAGCTGAATGGACTATGGCTTCCAGTGACAGTTTTTTTTTTGAGCCAGATTACCAGAAACATCCAGATATACATCTAGAGTTATGTTTATCTTAATTTCACATATGGCTATGGATCAATACCTATACATACCATTTTTAGGGGGATGAACATCCATAAATCCCAGCTATTTTGATGTGAACTACAGGGGTACTATTGGTTTTGACACACTGCCATATTTTCACCACAAAGCTGAGGTCTTCGTTACGTTCTTTCCAGCCAATTTCACGCTCAGTTGCAGGCCATGGCAACTGAGACAACTGAGAGCTCTGAGAGGCGCTTTTCCGGTCGTCTGTCACCCCAAAGTGGATGGTTTCGAATTTAGAATCCATAGGAAAACCATAGGAAAACCATAGGAAAACCATAGGAAAATGGTGATTTAACCACTATACATGGGATGATATGGTATATACCCTCTGGTAAACTAACAGTTTGCTATTGAAAATGGCCATAGAAATAGTGAGTTTTCCCATTAAACATGGTGATTTTCCATAGTTATGTAAACGTTTACCAGAGGGTAAATGGATGATTTAGAGGTACCCCATGGATTGGACACCTCCATATGATCCACATGGTGAATGGTTATCCAACAAGGATCTTCTGTATGATTAAAGCAAGAAAAAATCGACAGGGATATACGCGATGATTGTTGACGTAGCTTGCGAATCCGATGGGAGTAGAATATGTCGTGTAGCAAAGCATAATGATGAACCATGACTATATACGATTTGTGTGAAGAAAGACTGGTCAAATGATGTCAAATGGAGGTTTATTCTTGGGCTTGCCAGAGTACTTGGCATACTTGGCATACTTGGCACAGCGCTGATTCAGCTTGTTGAGTTGAGAATCCCTATAATTACTTGGATTGTCATCCTCAGATGATTGAGTCGTCATAGATGTCATAGATGGGATTTCCAATCATTTCCAATCATTTCCATCATATGCCACTGGAAGAACCAAAACCAATCGCTTGATTTATGTAAGGGATCTCATTGTTTTTAACCACCAATACATACATAGTTGTATGTATATACATACATTATGCATATATATATATATTCATATATGTATATATAATGTTATATATATAATATGCATACACATTGGATTTACTGTAGATTTTTCCCCTTAAAGCATGTGGGACATGAATAACCACCTTTTACGAAAACTTTTGCCAGTTGCTTTGGTATCGTGTGATACCGGATGCCCCAGTAGCAGCCAGGTTTCCCACGCCTGGGTCTAATGCATCCATGCCATGGATGCAGCCGGGGTATTTTCCAATTGAGCAGTAGTTTTTTATGATTGAATTTGCATGACGAGGGAACTCAACATACGGCTGCGAGTCGGCGCCTCAAGTGTGATAATCACGTGAAAAAATCCGTGAATAAACGTGGAGCTATTTGATTTAAGTTGCTGCTATAGCTCTGCTAAAATGGCACTGGCGCTCTGTGGCACTGTCTTCAAACGCCGCCCAAACGTCGACCCAAAAGTCTTCAAACTCCTATCAGACACATGCTTTCCTAGAAAAAATCAGGGCTCAATGGAGGATGCTCCAATTGAATCCAATTGATATGTACAAAATCTTACGATAGGTCCTGGAGTGCAACTGTTTTTTGGGATAGTGTCTTGTATTTAAATGTACACCCGTTAGGCTACCCCATGTTTTTTGTACGTAGTAGCGTAGTATACTTTGTGTTCTACGTCTCAGGGTAGATTACAAGTCGCTAAAAAAGGCTCGCGGATCGCTGTTGTTATTGCTTCATCTCCCTGGAAAAAAACTCTTGAGCCCACGTAAATGGCTGGTTACTGGCCGGTAGACTCCATGGTGTTCGTGTATATATATATATATATGTTATTCAACATATACCACACACACATATTTTATATAATTATATAATATTATATGATATTATGCATATAATACATATATAAACTCAAAAAACATGAAATCCGCCAATATATTTTTGGCATTTTGTCTCCAAGCTCTCTCCAAGCTCTGTAGGTGTCCATCCCAATGGCTAATGGATTGCAGATAAATGTTTTCAGTCCTGCAATGTCCGACTCCAAAGGGGTGTTTGCTATGAGTCTATATATATATATCATATATCTCTAGCGTTAGTGATGGCTAGTCAAGTAAACATCCAGGATCTTTCTTAGATCTTAAGATCAGTTTTCAAATAGCATTTGAGCCTAGCCTAGGCGGTTGGAATTTGGAAGTCTTTGACCCGGATGACAAGTTTCCAGATTCCAGCAGACATCACTGAACACGTTGCTTTTGGGTTCTCCGATGTTTTTTCCGATGCTTGGGTTCTCGTTAGTCGTTCCTTCAGCCATGGCGCCGCAATGATAATGAGATGAGTAGAGGAGGAAGGCAACGGTTTCCCTCGTCCAGCCGTCCTCGCCACCAGTGAGTATTGATGGGTTTGTGCGCTTGGGGCTGGCAAGGGGCCCTTTCTTGGCACGGGCGCGCGCTGAAACATCATATAGGCGCTTGAAATTAGACAGACACACGTGCGCGGC
Organism: Cladocopium goreaui; assembly: GCA_947184155.2. Classification (NCBI taxonomy): domain Eukaryota; class Dinophyceae; order Suessiales; family Symbiodiniaceae; genus Cladocopium; species Cladocopium goreaui. The sequence continues at coordinate 17,374 of CAMXCT020002929.1, forward strand.
ATCAGCATACATTTTCACTTGTTTGCTGGCGGTTCAAAATAGTTTGGTCGCATGACCACAGGCCATGGCGCTGCCCCGCACCTTGAATTTGTACCCAAAGCGGCCCACCCGCTTTGCGCGCCAACAACTGCGACCGATGAAAGTGTGACGCTTGATGTCCCCCTGCCTCTCAGGGAGCTGTTGTGCCCGATGAAGGCACGCTGCGTCCGCAAGTCATGCGATGGTAGTAGACAGATGCGGGCATGTTTGAAGACATTCTGCAGTCAGAACATAGGCTGTGCCAAACAAGTTGCTGACCTCATGGCTTTGAAATTGAAACAGCCTCAACTCAGTCGGCCAGACTAATTCATCTAAATGCAGCGCAGGGACATTACCTTGGGGAACTCGCTTTCCCTTTTGGCACCAGGATGCTGCCGAAGAGGAAAGGGCAGCTGGCATAAACCGCTTGAAAGAAGGCAGACTTTGGACAGTTTTGGGCAGCAGAGGGTTTCAATGTGATTCATGATCTGCTTGATTCCTGATGTTTCTTCAGTTTCTGGTTGGCAGGACTGCAGAAATTTTGGCATGGTTGGCTCATTTCCAGAAAATTTTGGTGTACGTGCCTTTGACCACTCTCCACATCCAAATATCATTTGTAATTATTTTCAGTCATTTTGAACAGTGTTTTGTCAGTCTTTCTACGGTCAGGTATATTTGTGATGATGATCCCAACTTAATTAATATTATTTTCGGGGGTGAAACCACCAAACAACCAATGTTTTTTGACCCATTCTTGCTTGATGACCTTTCCACAAGCATGATTACATATTGTTTATTCTGGCGTTTCCGAATAACCCTCAGTTCACTCTATATTTCAAACACACCGTTTTTTTCCTTTCTTTCCTGATCCTATAGCCACTGAGTCTACGTACAGACGTACAGGATATATTCTATATTTGTAGGAATCAACATTTCAAATCCTTTGCATTGGATGCTTTGATATTACATTCCCGGCTTGGAAGGCACCTGTGACCTATAGTGTATGTTCAGTTTAGGTGCTGAACTCATTTTTTTTGACCCCAGACTTACTGTCCCAGTTGTGTAACTCTCATTGGTCCCCTTGAAATCCATATAGCGCTTAATCCCTCAAGCAGCTGTAGCCCTGGCTCATGCAATTGCAATCTGTATTTAAAAAATAATGATGAAACATAATCAGATTTCTGAGGTATTAATCCAGACAAACCCATCCACGAAAATTTGTGGCAAGCAAATGCAGTTTCTTTCGCCATTTCCCTTCGACTTACCCAGTGAAACCTGATAATTGATGGTCGAATTCCGCAGTGTTCTACAACCATTTTGGGCAAAATTTGCTCGTGATACTATAGTTATCCCCAAAAAGGTCAAAACAAGCGTTATCATAGTAAAGTAGATTAAAAAAATGGTTCATTTGCTATTTGCCTAGGATAATACTCAGCTGCACATTTGATATGTTTGGGAACATACCCAAATCCCATGTTTTTTTTCCCAATTACATGACAGATAGCCAAAATCATGTTTTTCAAAATTTGGTGCAGTTGAGGTTACAAGTGGGGGTAACCAGGGGTATCCAGTATCCACCCTATAACTTGGGATATGTTAGGATATAACCTCTATAAATATCTAGGTATCTATATATAAATATATACATAGATATATAAAGATATATAGATATATAGATACATAGGTATGTATATATATATATAGATACACAGGTACATAGATATATACATACATAGATACATAGGTATATATATATATATAGATACATAAATACATAGATATATAGATACATATAATAGATACATAGGTATATAGATATATAGATAAATATATATATATATAGATATTTATAGATAAATATATATATATATATTTATAATATTTAGATTTACAGACCTAGATATATGGATATATGGATATATGGGTATATGGATATACGGATATAGGGATATGGATATATATATATATATATATATCCACTTGTAACTGGAACTGCACTTCCAAGCAGGCGATTTTGGACGCGATTTGCCCTTGGTCCTTCGGGCCTGTGGCTTCACCCAACTGGTGCCTTGGAAAAACGATGGTTGTCACGCCAGGCCTACGTTGCTCCTTCAGGGGGAACCATTGGGATATGACCAGCCAAAATGGGATAATCATTGGGACACTGAGTCGGACACTGATGATAATGATGAATAGTAATCATGATGAATAAAAATATTGATAGTATTAATGATAATAATAGTAATTATAATGATATGCCCGTTTTTGGGGGATCCAATGGGATATAACCAGTCAACATATGATCATTGGGATAAGAGCTGGGATCACAACTGGGATAATTAATTAAAATGATAATTGGGATACTATGTAACAATATAGAATGCAAATATATGGACATATACCCTCTGGGATACCAGACAAAAAAATGATTGTACAGGGATACTATTGGGATACTATTGGGATACTAATTGGAATATAATGGGATTTACCATCTGGTAATTCAACAGTTTGCTATGGAACATGTTCCATTTAGAGATGAATTGCCTGTGAAAAAACAAGATTTCCTTTGGCTATGTTAAATTATCAGAGACAGCCATTGCATGACTTGATCACTTTTGAGATTTATGAGCTACGTTTTGAATAGATTTATTTTGAAACGACTTTGGGATTTATGACTCATGATGAGTGATCTAGAAATGGCAACTGAGTAGTTGGCAACGGTGCTTTACATTTATTTTGAAAGAATACTTGGGTTTTTGAATATTAATGGTTCCCAATTTGGTTGAATATTAATATCCCAACCATACCATACATTTTGGGATATTTTGGGATATTTTGGGATGCTGATCACCATCCGCACGATGACGAAACCCAGGAACTCCCGACTTTCGGGCAGTTGCAAAGTGAGGAGGCGGGGCGGTTATTAGTTTTGGTGTGGCATTTATGAAATCACCACCAAATTTGTTACCAAAATTTGTTAAAAAAATGTTTTGGGAATGGTAACCATACCAACAAAGCTAAAAAGTGATTCTAAAAATCTGATAGTTTTAAACCAAATTTGTTCAATTTCAAAAACTATCAGATTTTTTTCGAATCCTCATGATTTTGACTCGTAAACTCAAACTTGAGGCCTTCCGTGAGAACGATTCTGCCATTCAAATACTGTACAAACCATGAAAAAAAAATGGCAATTGTTTGATACAAATGGTGGGTTCTCTGGGAACCAAAGCCAGAATTTTGATGAAGCGGGGTACAAATTTGCAATACACCAGGCCAAGTCCATGATTTTTTCGAATGTCACTTAAACTTGCCACACGTCATAAACTCTACTTCAAATTTGGTGGAGCCTCTTTCAGTTTTAGGGGGGAAGCGGTGTCCAATACAGTGGTGGCGAAAGCTTTGATGATGGGTGTTGCTGGGGGTGAAGAATAATACAGCCACTGAATTGAGGAATTATCACCATCTAGATGCAACTCAGAACAGAAACTCTGGATGCCACATGGATCTTATCAGAGATTTATGGTACAGTATTTGCTGCTCATGTCGGTGCATCTTGGTCAGAACCCCACCGGCAAAATCATTTTGTCAGGGAATCTTGAAGTTTGCATGGTGTTACTGTGGCACTGGGGTTGAAACTCATTATGATTTTTCTTATTGTAGTTCATCCAAAAAACAATGAGCATTGACTGTTTCCTGGACATCCGGGTGTCTCCTTCAACATTCTGTGCATTTCGTATGACCACCAGTCGAATCCCGCACAGCGAGTTTTGATTTATTTCGTCAGCTGTTGCTATTCCCAATTTTATTGTACCAGACTGGGGTGAAAAAAAATGTGTATGTTGAACTCCCATTTTCACCAAGATTGCCATGGCTTCATGGCTGTTTTTTTTGGTAGCTTTAACATGGCCATGTTTCAGATCATTTGGATGAATCCCCATGATATTCCTTCCGGATTCCCATTTTTTTCCCGATGAAATACTGCCATTGCTCTTGGATATTCGGAATATTCGTTGTCCATGATTAGTTACACGATAGTTGGTTAGTCATATTCCAAATTCCAGACTATCATTACTGGTTGGTGGTTTGGAACATGGCTTTTATTTTTCCATATATTGGGAATAAGGTGAACAACTGACTAATATTTTTCAGAGGGGTTCAAACCACCAACCAGCTATAGTTGGTTAGCCATATTCCAAATTCCAGACTATCATTATCTCCATTAAATTGAAGCCTATTAAACTCCCAGTATCATCCCATGGTCTAATCATATGGGAAATCCCCATCACTTCTCTGCTTTCATCCCCATTATTGACATTAAATCCTCCATGGATATTCCCATGAAATTCTTGGATATTCATCATTCTCCATGGTTAGTTATACAGTTATATTGTATTGCACTACATTCCCGCTGTATTCCCATTATATTCCCATTAAACTAAACTTAGACTTTATTCCCATGATATTCCCATTCCATTGAATCGTTACATCTTCCCACTATATCCAATGGAATATCCCATTGCCAAGATCATGGGGGTTCCCATGAAATTACCATTATTGTCTCCATGAAAAAACACTACATTCCCACTACATTCCCAATATATTCTAATTATCTTCCCATTACTATGTATAGTTGGTTCAGTTATGCCATCTTCCCACTATATTCCTACTAATGTGAGTACAACAATAATAAACCATCCCCCAAATCACCATAGATAGATATAAATAGGTGGTATGGTTACCATTCCAGTCATGGTTTATGACATCGTTGGTTTATGACATTGTGTTACCCACATTATTCCTAGACATATTCAGAGCACCATTGGTTTGATATCATCTACAATATGAATAGTCTAGGTATCATCTACATGTTACCATTGGTTTATGACATTGTGTATTCCCACCATATTCCCACCATTTTCGCGAGGTCATGGCTCTGTCAGCCTCCATTGTGGCGAACCCTCGAAACTTTGACGCATGGATCGCCCTGATGAAACTGGCACCTGGGACACGGTCGAAACATGGTGGATGTCGATGGGATAAAAATGGCGTTATGCTAAGTTGAGGACTGGTTCCCTGGGAAAAACCAGGGTTTTATATGGTTTTATGGGGAATATCACTAGAATTGATGACTGGGCGTCATCTTTGATAGTACTCCCAAAACAGATAGAACTGTATATATGATTTCTCAAACGTATTTCTCACCATCTTAGCAGCAACTTACTTGTCGATCTTTGTAGGATTTACTATATACCTATACTAGTCTTTCTCTGTATATATATATATATGTATATATATATATTGTATACTATGTTTATCTATAGTTGGGTTTGAAACATGATCACTACAATCCTGGGTTAAATCGTAAATGGATTTGCTAAAGTGCCTTGAGTGGGGTGAGCAGGGTGAGCCCATAGATAACAACTATGGTGACAAACTAGTTACATTATGTTACAATAACGGGAAGAACGATATCTTCATTTGGGGTCTGAAAGCAAGGCGCCAAAAATAAATGCTATGGTTTATCTTGTGGGTTCCCCCCAATTTTCAAAGATACCAATAACCCTGGTTGCTAAGGGGAGAGGGATCAAAAAAAAACAAATAAGGATCAAAAAAAACAAATAAGGATCAAAAAAAACAAATAGGGATCAAAAAAAAACAAAATCCAGAAAACATGAGAAAACACAAGGAAACTATCACGAAATGAAGGCAAAACCCTTGGATCAAAAAAACAAAATCAGGACAGGAAAGAAAGAAAGAAAGAAAGAAAGAAAGAAAGAAAGAAGGAAAGAAAGAAAGAAAGAAAGAAAGAAAGAAAAGAAGGAAGGAAGGAAGGAAGGAAGAAAGAAAGAAAGAAGTAACCTTCTCTTGAAAAATGAAAGGAAAGCTTCCTTCTCTTGACCCCCCCACCCGCTTTTATTTTTTAGCCGGCTCCCCTTGCTACCTACTATTCTTTTTTTCACAAGCATCATCGTTGTTTATTTGGATTCATTTAATCTTGATTGATATCCATCGCGACTTGTGCCTATGTACTTCTTTCTTGGTACGCATTGCGGGGGGAGGCGCTGCGCCCTCCCCCCTGCACCCCCACCCGCTTTTTTTTTAATCGGTTCCCCTTGCTACCTACTACTCTTTTTGTTTTTCATAAGCATCACCGGTTATTTGGGTTCATTTTATCTTGATTGATATCCATCGAGATTTGCGCGTATGTACTTCTTTCTTGGTACGCATTGCGGGGGGAGGCGCTGCGCCCTCCCCCTGCACCCCCCCACCCGCTTTTATTTCTTAATTGACTTCCCTTGCTACCTACTCTCTTTCATTTTTTTCATAGGCATCGTTTCTTTGGGTTCATCTTCTCTTTCTTAATCTTTATTTATATCCATCGAGACTTGAGCCTGTGTGCTTCTTTCTTGGTACGCATTGCGGGGGGAGGCGCTGCGCCCTCCCCCCTGCACCCCTCCACCCGCTTTTATTTTTTAATCGACTTCCCTTGCTACCTACTCTCTTTCGTTTTTTTTCATATGTATCGTTTCTTTGGGTTCATCTTCTCTTTCTTAATCTTTATTTATATCCATCGAGACTTGAGCCTGTGTGCTTCTTTCTTGGTACGCATTGCGGGGGGAGGCGCTGCGCCCTCCCCCCTGCACCCCCCCACCCGCTTTTATTTTTTAATCAGCTTCCCTTGCTACCTACTTTATTTCTTTTTCTTCGCAAGCATCGTTTATTTGGGTTTATTTTTTATATAATCAATGTTTTCATTCTTGCTGCTACTACTACTACTGCTACTACTAGTACTACTACTACTAGTACTACTACTTCTAGTACTACTACTACTGCTACTACTAGTACTACTACTACTAGTACTACTACTACTACTACTACTACTAGTACTAGTACTAGTACTAGTACTAGTACTAGTACTAGTACTAGTACTAGTACTACAACTACTTTCTTCCTTCCTTCCTTCCTTCCTTCCTTCCCTCGATTTCGTTTTTGTTTTGATCCTTATTTGTTTTTTGATCCTTATTTGTTTTTTGATCCTTATTTGAACTTATTTGTTTTTTGCAAGATCGGAGAAACACACTTACAAGTATTATGACACATCGTGGACGAACACTCGACCAGACAACATGCAAGCACTACGTGACCTGTTCCTGGAAATGTATGTGCCGGCCAGAGGCTTGGCAAAGCGCGCAAACTAGCTCTGGCCAAGCCTTTGTTGCCACAAAAAGGTGGATGGTATGGCCCACCAACTGCTACGTTTAGTGTTGCGGTACTACTGCTGCCGCTGTAATCCGCTGTATGCTGTGACAGCGCAACAAAGGTGGATGATAAGGCCCATCTACATTGCGAAATGTATCATGACCATGTGACGCTTTGCGGGGGGAGGCATTGCGGGGGGAGGCGCTGCGCCTTCCCCCCTGCACCCCCCCACCCGCTTTTATTTTTTAATCAGCTTCCCTTGCTACCTGCTCTCTTTCATTTTTTCATAGGTATCGTTTCTTTGGGTTTATCTTCTCTTTCTTAATCTTTAATTATATCCATCGAGACTTGAGCCTGTGTGCTTCTTTCTTGGTACGCATTGCGGGGGGAGGCGCTGCGCCCTCCCCCCTGCACCCCCCCACCCGCTTTTATTTTTTAATCGACTTCCCTTGCTATCTACTCTCTTTCGTTTTTATTCATATGTATTCCCATTTGTTTTTTTTTTGATCCTCCCTTTCCGCAGTTTCTTGACGATTTTCACTACGATCGTCCTTATTTGTTTTTTTTGTTATCCTTATTTGTTTTTTTTTGATCCTTATTTGTTTTTTTTTGATCCCTCGATTTTGTTTTTTTGATCCTTATTTGTTTTTTTTTTGATCCCTTAGCCGTTGCTAAGTCCCGGTTCAGTAGATTCTCCCATTTACAAGTGGCTTGTAATTCCGCTTAGCCACTGACGAAGATCCTCCAAGTACCCTTTTATTTCGCAACCCCAAAATAGGTGTCCAAAAAGTTGGCCACCTGGAAATGTGAGGTCAATATCATCTGTACAAAAAACCATCCAAGAAACACAACTTTTGATCTTTTCAGGGAATTACTACACATCCCCCAGCAATACGAAACATATGGAGGTTTCCTAAAATGGATGTAGCCGAAAATCATCCAAGTCATGGATGACCATTTTAGTCTGGTTTCAAGCAATGGTGACTTGGGAGTACCACCATTTTAGGAAACCTCCTAATATACATTTCAATCTGTGGTCCCATAGGGCGTGCCTTGACCCATCCCTTAGTTGATCTAAGGTTGAGAGCTCCGGCACGGACGGGGAGAAGTGCGAACTGCCACTTTCTCCCAGTTTTTTGCGACGCCGCTAGGGGTTGGGGTGAAAAAATGGAGGATAGAAAAGAGATGGAGGAAATTTCGAAGCACAGAAAAGATTTCGCCGACCATTGGGATTAGTTCTAAAACCATTGGTAACATTGGTATTGATAGGAGAAAAGCTGAGAAAAGGCACTTCCGCCAAAAAGCGGAGATCAAAGCCAGATGCGACTGACGGGACTGGGGTAACAAGTACAGACAGGCGCCAGTCCTTGAAACTGAGGTATGAGCACTTCCTGTCTGAGTTCCCACTGTGCTGGGGATACTGGAAAAGGCAGGGCACCACAAAAATGCCACATGAAACATTCTCTGGTGTTTCGACACAGGCTTACCAAAAATGTCATGAATATGTCATAAACAAAGCTATTCTGACCTGAAAATGATGGGGAAACACACACACATTCTGGCATTTTTTTTGGGTGGTACACCCAACAGAACTCAGCAGAGTTTTTCCGTTGCTCAAAGCATGTTTTCTGGAAACTGATGAGGATCCAACCAGTAAATTCAACCAGTAAACAATGTAACAATGATTTTCATAATGACATAATGATGGAATAATCATGAAATCATAGGGGAATGTTACAACGGGATAATTTGAATCAATATGAATCAATATGAATCAATATGATATGATATGATATGATATGATATGATGTATATACAGTATATACATCTGAATGGGGCTTCGACGAATCCCAAAAGGCTACCCCTCCGTTCATGATGCTTGCCTGGAGGGTTCACTGGTGACGTGGCAGGTTGGCAGATCTTCAAACTCGTACCTGCCTGTGACCCTAGACTCTGTGGGATGGGTCAAGCACCAAGAGCCACAGACATAGCTACTATGTATGTATATATATATATATAAAACTATGACATAGAATATCTATATAGATCAAGAACAAATGAGCCTTCTATAGCCTAATAGACATAGCATTTATTTTTCTTCTCTACCACTTTGAACGCATACCCAAGTATGGCCCCATATATTCCCACTTGACGTGAGTGACCGAGACTTGGAATCTCCCCATGAAGAGCAGTTTCATGCACTTTAAATCACGACCCTCAACATGAAAGGTTTTGGAGGTATCCATGGACATCCACACATACGGGAACACATTCTACTCCAATACAACGGAAGTGTCGGAAGAGCCCCTACCCGTCGATAGACGGTTTTTTTTAGCAAAAATCAAAAAGGATTCTTTTCCACTGCCAGGTGAAATTAATTTCTGGGGGGACAAAATTTGACTGTTTTTTTTTAAAACATTGGATCTACAGGTCTACCTGAAAAAATTGCAAACCACGGAATTCGCATGGCACTACCTCGAACGGCCGCCTTCATCATCCACTGATTTGGGCTTGGAAGACTCAGTCACGCGCTGCAAAATCATAGGTTGATCCAGAAGTGGGAACACTTGCCTCCAAACTGGCAACTTTGATTGGTAACATGATGAGAAACTTTCTCGGTTTGTGGACAACGCCGTAGATCCAGCTCACAATTCCATTCCTACCCGCAGATGGGACAAGAATGGACAAGACCTGTGACCTGGAAGACCCATCCACCAGTTCACTTCCCAGTGTAGGTTTTTCCTGGCCATGACATGAGGAATTCATGTCTTGTTGCACAACAGGTTGAACATAAATGTAGGGATGGGTATGATAGCACGCAGAGGTATATCCATGTAATATATCTATGATACAAGTAACTGTTATGCCTTCGAACCGCAACTCCCCGTTGAAAGAAAAATAACAGCAATTTCCAGCGCTCCATGTGCTGCGAGCCATGTCCCAACACTCGGAGTTGCAGGACAAAGTCCCTGGAATGAAGCTAAATACACGAGGGAGAGACTAGATCGTGACGCTGTAGCATCCAACCTAGGATTCCACGTACCAAAGAGGGTGTTCGGAACATATGTAGCCCGCTAGTCTGATGAACATCTTGATGATTGCATTCCTGTTCGGATTGGTCGATGACCCATTCACATTGTTTTTTTTTGTGCGTTCATGTTTCTATTTCTTGCGTTATGTACTTTAAGATCTGACCATCTGACCATTTACCAGAAATAATTATCAGAAGTTTTGTTCCAGTGGTTCATAATTCATATTCATATGGTGGTTTCTTGAAATGGGGGACACCCAAAACCATTGGTTTCAACACCAAAGTGGTCTACATCATTTGGATGATTTGGGATATCCTCCATTTTAGGAAATTTCCATACACACACATATATATATATACATACGTATATATATAAATATATATATACATATATATATATATATTACACAGATATTGTATATATATATATACACATGTATATGTATATAGACGTATGTATCCACCCCAAAACTTTCAGCGGCTTCAAACAGCCGTGCTGAACGAACGCCCTGTGTTCCAGGACTCGCCCTGCGCCTCAGCCAGTTCCGGCTCACGGCGTTTCCGACGGCGCAGTGACGGAGGCTTGCTGCAGGCGAGCCTTGGGATGATCCCAGCAGTTGATATCACCATTTTTGGTGCTTCAACCAATGGGTTTATATACAGTACCATATATATATATATATATACATACTGTCTATATATACTGGTGCAAAAAAAGTGGGGGAAGTTATTTTTTATAGACCATTGTATGTATATATATATATATAGTGCGGTAAACCTACCATTTATATATATATATATAGAGCCCGTTGTATATTTATGGTTAACTCCTACTTCATAATACCAACCATAATGTAGGTGGTAAGCCGATCACCAATCTGGGGCAGGGGTAACTACTGTTGGAATTTCGAAGTAGAATGAATCAACAAGCCAAGGATGTGTAGGGTCCAAAAAAATATGTCCCGAAATGGGTAGTTGAACCAATATATACACATCATATTTTGCATACATCTTGTTTAAGATATACTATATCATATCTGTATATCTATATATATATTATATTCGACCATATATTAACCATATAGATTATCCATATATTAACCATAGATTATCCATAGATTATCCATAGATTATCCATAGATTATCCATTGATTAACCACGAATATTATACATACACAATATGATATGTTATGAATGGCTCCGACAGGATGAGCCTCACTTGGGCGATGCCAAGGAGATGGGAAACTTTCTGGGTCGTTTTGTCGTCTTTTTTAAGGATAGAAAGGTTAGGAAGGTTAAATCCACTTAGGTGCAATTTAGTGATGCATCACTTTTCTATCTTTTTTTTGGGCTTGCTTTTTCCCAGCACTGGATATTTTTTTCGGGACTAGTTCGAACAATAGTGGTAGAATGGCCTTTTTTAACGAGTGAAACTTGCAAGAATGGGGAGTGTCACTGGTTTAACTAGCAAACATATGATCAACAGCAATAGGGATTCATAGGGATAGATTTTTGATATAATATGGGACGCAATACGATGGGAATGTAATTGGATAAAATTGCTCTAGCAAGCAAACATGGTGGTATAATGGGATGTTAATGGAATTTCATGGGGATTTATTTGCAGACATTATATTATACAAAGATACATGATAACAGAGACACTGAATCTGGATACACTATTACATAATGACAAAAATGATATTATGGGTTAATAGTGGTTAACAATGGGCATATAATGGGATACATGACCACCTCAAAATGATAGGGAACGGGGATAGGTATATATATAATTATATATTAATAATATATATATATATACATACACATATATATATATATGTACTATATCGAGCTCAGATCGCGACATGACTGGACTGATGTTCTTCTTTTAAAGGCATCCAGGCTGACGATCCCAACATGGCCCGAAGTTTTCAGGGCTCCAAATCGCCTATGTGATGCCATGGGTGATTTGACCAACAAGTTAGGGACCGTTCAGGGATACTCCGCAGTCGTCGTTGAACATTGCAGATTTACGCAGGCACCTACCGGGTAGACGAGAAATACCCACGCTTTTGTTTCCGTGAGACATGCTTCATATCTTCATTTTGTCTAAATAAGCAGTGGACTCTTTTGCAAAATAAGCAGTTGGGGACCACTCTATTTATGGGAACATCTACAAAACGTAAATGGATGCACAATTCTGAACCTAAGTCGATGTGAAGTATCGGATAGATATCCAATGAACAAATTAAATAGGGATAGAAACAGAAGGAAACCATCGATCAATCTATCAATGAATCATGAGTATCCATCCAACTGCAAGACACAACAGTCGGTTTTCTCTTGTGGCGACTTTTTGCGCGTACACATAGAAAGTTTCTGGGATGCTTGTCTTTTTCAATAGTACGCTTCTTCTTCCATGACTGGTATACTTTCACGGACAAGACTACCATCTCTTGAAGTGGGTTGGTTTCCCTGCTGGTACCTGCTGGCCACACAGCGCATTTCAGACGCTTTGACCATGCCAGCTGCGAGCCATGCTTGCTTTGTATACAGTACAATCACCTACCATCGTGCATTCCATTTGACTTATAGCAATAGGAAAACTGAAGAAGTAGATTTCCCATACCTAACATACCATGCACGTATGCTATACTGTCTGTACGGATCTACTTTGATCCAGTCTTGCATCGCCGTTAAACGAACGTATGGACCTAACCTTACTGGGTACACCACTCATTTGTTGTTGGCCGGTTTTTTTTTCGATTTTTGTCATATTTTGAGGTCTAAAAGTCTAAAAGTAGAGTGTGAGCCCCCTTTTTTTGACCATTTGAATCGGATGAAGCCATCTCTAGGAGGAGGAAGAGCCAGCCCCAGGGGTTGTGTTGAAGCTCGCGGAGGCCAGGGCCATTGGGAGGGCGGAGGATCTTTGGGGGATGATACCAACAAGACCATATAGAAAAACCATGGGAAAACCATAGGAGAACCATAGGAAAACCATAGGAAACCCATAGGAAACCCATAGGAAACCCATAGGAAACCCATAGGAAAACCATAGGAAACCCATAGGAAACCCATAGGAAAACCATAGGAACATGGATAAACATCGTGATTCAAAGCCAACAAACGCTGGTGATAGCACCAATGGTGAACCTTTGGGGTTTTACAGCTGTTTTACCAGCGATTTATTTGGGCTATTTTTTGCTTTATCGCTGGTGTATGATTTTATGTATGTTTATGTGATGTTAGATGATGATCTATATGTGATATGGCTGATGATCTATGATGATTTCTGGCTAAAACAAAGAAGATGTCGTGGACGAATATGTTTGAAACTTATATCATGGGGATATAGCCAGCAACACGTGGAAATTCTCAGCAGCAAAACCCGCCATGTCACGGTCCTTGTAAGGGAAACCATCCAGGATGGGGAGTCCTTTGCCATGCTAAGCCAGGTAAGTGGATGTGATTTGGATACTTGCTGTGCTGCACTAATGACCTGTGGGGGAACCTAGATTGAGGGCGGATTTGACTGTCCGATTTAACACAGGAAAGTTGGAGAATTCAAGGCTTAGTGGTGCTTAGTAGGGAATGAGGGAATGATCCATAATCACTAGATATCACTAGTAATAATCATCCCATTCCCCCATTCTCATCCATTCCCTGCGTTTAGCACCAGTAAGACAATGATGTTCAAAACTGGGGATTGCCCATCTTTTCAAGTCGAAATTCATGTCAAACCATTGATCTTGGGCACGGCACGGAGGGCATGCCGGAATAGAACGCCATGCGTTCTAGAATAGTGGCTGGATCTCAAATGCATTGTTGGTTGGACAGTCCGTTTTGTTCGATCCTGTTTGTTGCGTGGGGAGAACAGATGACTTCAAAACAAATCACTAAATCGAGGCTTTTGCTGGGGCATTGTGCGGGTTCCAAATCGAGTTCATTTAAAATCATTTACTTTCAAGAGCTCTTGATTTAAATTGAATTTACTTTCAACTAAATACCAAATCAAATCCCTGAATCAGTAAAATCATACTTTTAATCATTCCAAGAGCACATCTGATTCAGTTGAAATCATCCCAAGTGACTATGGTTTGCATCTAACCCTTGCACTTTCAGGCCGGCTTGGTGGATAACAAAAATCGTATGTGGCATGGACAAATGATTATACACCCATATTGGGGGATGGTCATCCCTCCGTTAATGGGGATATATATATATATACGTATACTGTACATACATTTTATAAATACATTATATATATATATATATATGTACAGACATTATATATGTACTAATATTAATATTAAATATATTATAAGATATTAATATATAGATATATAATAAGTATGTATATATATATATATAAATAATTATATATATACAGTATATGTTTATACCCATTTTGCAGGATTCCCACAACCCCGGTTGACCTCACCACAGGTGAGAACAACTTCCACGCTGCGCTGGCACAGTTGCGCCAGAGTCCCACAGAGGCGCTAAGCTGGACCGGGAGTTCACCCACCTGCTGGGTGATCTATCTATATATCCTGGTGCTGGGTGATGGTAAATAGTGATGGTTTTTATCGTGGTTAATAGTGGTTAATTAATCATGAATGATGTGAAACATGATTGGCCTTTGATCACTCCAAGTTATAAACTGATTGCTGGGTGATTGGTAGACATTTTCGTAATACATAGTACTGATGTTGTGAAAAAAGTTGGCAGTGAGATGTTGACCCTGTTGGGATGGGGGATATTTCCTATGGGGATGACCAACAATATTTGGTTGGTGGTTTGGAACATGACTTTTATGACTTTCCATCTATTGGGAATGTCATCATCCCAACTGACGAACTCATATTTTTCAGAGGGGTAGGTCAACCACCAACTAGATATCTATATATAAGTTAGATATAAGTTATAATATATATATATAAGTTATATAAGATACCAAATGGGTTTACCTAAATATGAGTTAAACCACTTTTTGGACCCAGGTGAGAAAAATCCATGGCTTTTCCACCACAAATCTTACCTCCATGGCTCCATTATGACACTGTGATATCCCCCGATGTCCCCTATTGAATCTCTATTTTCGATAGTTAATCCACCATTTCTGTTGATTCTATTTATATTCCAATGCATATATATTCCAGTGTTCGATGGTTCATTCGTATTCTTGCTGGTCAAATCCACATATTGGTGCCGGCTTGCTGTTCCTGTCATTGTTTCAGGTTGGCGCCAAAGTTCGCGCCCAGATGAGGGCGGCGCTGCAGATGCGGCTTGGCTTCGGCGTGGTGGTCGGAACCACGCAAATATCCACAGAAAGTGGCAGACAATCTGGCGAATTCGGGGATGGAATTCAAAGAATGTAGTAAAAATGGGTGGAAAGCGTAGGGACATGGTGAGAACTGGATTTGAAAGATTCTTTTTCTATTGGAAAATGGTCAGATGGGGGTTGCAATGACAGATTTTTGGGGTGAGACAAAACCAGGAAAGATCAGGAAGATGGTGGTGAAATACAACCAAGGACACATGGGGACAGGACAATTTGAAACATGTTGGGAACAGAAGTAGGGAACTTGGGAAGAACTAAACATTAGGCATCACCACCTGAAGGTCTTGTCACCTGAATTGCAAATGGTGGTTTTGCCTGATGTAGTGTGTTTGTTTTCTGGCTACCAGAAGCAATGCACAAGCTTAGACTGTAACCAGACTGGACATCCAGACTCTGGGTTTGATTGGCCCTCTAGCATCTTTTGCGTTGTCGTCATGTGCTTCTCACAATGCTGTGGTTATACTGTAACCGACCATAGTCCCACTTGTGTTTCCTGCTTCCCTTCGTCACTTTTTCTGCTGGTTAAATCATGTCCAATCCAGCTTTTCTCAGCTCCAATCCCCTATTTCTACCTATTTTCTGCTAGTAAAAACATAGTAAAAGCCGTATTTTCTGTTTTATTTCGGGTTGAAGGTCCCAATTTCTGCGAGTTCCACTCGCCTGCTCAGAACGGGTTCGGTTCGCAGCGCAGGTTGGAACGCGCCCGGGAGGGGCGTTCGGTGACCCGTGGAGCGTTAGGGAGCGCCTGGGTGGTGGCGGCAGTGATGCTCCATGCCTTTGAATACATCTTGCGGCTTGGCATCCTGGTGCTGGGTGATGGTTAATAGTGATGGTTTTTATCGTGGTTAATAGTGGTTAATTAATAGGCTATAAACCAACAACAATGGGAATATGATGGTGATCTGCTGGGCTGGGTGTCTGACATGTCGTGATTTTTGGTAATTCACCATGAATTACCAGTACCATAGTAATTATGTTTGTTGATGGCAAATAATTATTTAACCAGTAATTCATGGTAATTTTCTGACATACTTTACAAATCATGAATGATGTGAAACATGATTGGCCTTTGATTACTCCAATATAAACTGATTGCTGGGTGATTGGTAGACATTTTCGTAATACATAGTACTGATGTTGTGATTGGTTGGCAGTGAGATGTTGACCCTGTTGGGATGGGGGATATTTCCTATGGGGATGACCAACAATATCATATACCCTCTAGTAAATTAACAAAAAAACTATCGAAAATCACCATTTTCAATGGTAAAACGCACTATTTCGACTGGGCCATTTTCAATAGCTTTTTGTTTATTTACCAGAGGGTAATATGATATTGTTGGGTTTCAATTTTGACACAGAATGCAGAGATCGAATGAATAGATGATGCTTGAGCCGGAAACTCTTGCGGCTTGGAAGCAGTGGCTACGAAATCCTGGTTCCGGTGAGAAAATCATGGTATGCATGGGGATGGCACACCATAATTTAGGGGTTTAATTGTCAAAAATGTGGGGAGATAGAAGTGATGATGGGTCGGATGATCATTATATATAATGCTTTTAATAATAGCATATTTTTGTGGGGATATGATGGGGATATAATGATATAATGATACATATATATATACATATATCCGACAATATGATATAGTTTGTTGGTTAATGAGTCATAAACAAAATGTGTTTGTTTTTGGGGTTTATGAAGTCTGAATGGGGTTTTAATCGGATTTCACCATCAATTCTAGGGGAAGCAGATTCGTTTGCCTAAAACGGGTGATGTTCCCTTGGAAGCAGATGAGCAGCACTACATCCCGTTTTCAGTTCTGAAAAAAATCTGTTGTTTCCACATGTTCGAGTATCACTTTCACCATGTTGTCCTCCGGTAGTCAAACGTGGCAATGGAAAACCACCCAGTGAGTTTTATAATTTTCCCAGCTGTAAACCTCCTTTTTCTTTGGTGATTTCCAATTGCCCGCCATGTTTGATGACACTGAAGGGTGCAACGGGAAATATCAATTTATAATCCATTGAACAGGGTAATATCCATGAATATCCATTCATATCCCAGTGTCTAATTATTATCCCATGATTATCCATACAAAAACTTTTTAGAACCACATAAAAACCATATCAAACACCAAATATATATATATATAATATATATATATAACCATATAAAACCATATAAAACCATATAAATCCATATAAATCCATATAAATCCATATTTTAAACCATCTTAAACCATCTTAAACCATGGTTAAATCTCCAGGTTTTTTTTTTCCTTTTTCCGAAAAAACCTCCAGGCCACGGCGATTTCTGGAGATCCTCTTTGCGCTGCTTGGGGTGCGATCCGAGGGACCCTGCGGGCTCTTGGCCCTGTCGCTTGAAAAAAGTCGTGGGAGATTGACCCTTTGGTTATGTCAAAATAGCTATTGAAAATGGCCATTGAAATAGTGAGGTTTCCCATTGAAAATGGTGATTTTCCATAGTTATGTCTGGTAAACGTACAAAAAACTATGGAAAATCAGCATTTTCAGTAGGAAATTCCACTATTTCTATGGAAAACCCACTATAAACTATGGAAAATCACAATTTTTAATGGGAAAGCTCGCTATAAATGGCCATTTTCAATAGCTATATATAGCTATGTTAAATTACCAGAGGGTACAACATGTTCAATAGTACTTACCCTCTGGTAATTTACATGGTCTAGATGGCCCATAGAAATAGATGGTTTACCGAACTTAATAGCATGGTGATTTTCCATGGCGAACTGTTAAATAAGCAGAGGGTATATACAAATGGGGCATTTACTGTATATGGATTTATGGTTATAGTAATAATATATATATATATCATTTAGAGTATATATATATATATGATAGATATTTTTTGATAGTACTTATAGATGTTACAGTATAAATGGTGACCATAAATGATATGAATATATATATATTATATTACTATATAAATATACCTAGTGTGTATAGATGGTACACAGAGTTTATGGATGTTTATGGTAGATCTGTCTTATAGAATATATATATATATGTATATCGATAAATGTTCATAGTTATAGTAGCTATATATATATTATATATTATATCTGAAAGTATCAGTATCTGTTGATACCATTCATTATAATATATATATATATACATGTATATAAATTATACTAGTATCTATATAATTGTAGATCAGAATGGTTATACATTAGCAGTTCAAGATTGGTGTTTCAGGTTTATGGTAGATATATCATGATTTATCTATAGTATCTATAGTATCTATAGTTGATAAAACTAATTCCTACAGTTTATGGTTATATGATATATTATATCTATACAATTGATTATAATTGATGATACCAAACTATGTAGTTAACTGGGCTTACCACATTGTAGATGTTTTTTCATATGTTCAACTCAAAGTTGTGTTTTCTATTGTTAAATATTCTTTAATATTCTTGATGTGAATATGACACCATCCATCTATTCCTATAGAAGACACAACAATTATATATGTATATATATATACTATTTCACAATATCAATACTGCTTAATGATATCAATATGGATAGCAGGTTATATGGATAGCAGGTTATATGGATAGAACATGTAATACATATAGTATAACTTATATCATTTGGGTTGATGATTTTGACCCATGCATTTTTTTGTATCAGTTTTTGAGTCCCCGAGTTTGACAAAGACTCACATGATGGACACGGAAATTTGAAGTCACAATCCTCCAGTTTCAGTATGGTCATTTTGCAGGAAAACCTAGCTGGGTCTGAAACTTTGAGTGGTTTCAGCACGTTTCAACTAAAAAATTCTTTGAGCTTCCTCCGGGCACGCCTCCAAACTCCAACATTGAACCTAAGAACATGTTTGGAAGATCACTTTCCTGCTGGATTCTTGGCCAGAAAATAGGTTTGATCTATCATATCCCCATGAAATCCACATGAAATCCCCATGGAAAATGTATGAAATCCCCATGACATTTCATCCCATATCATCCAACTTGGGCCATCCCAGGTTGCTTCCGGTTCTCATTGCGCTCTTGGCTGTGGTGGCAGCTCGGTGGCGTAAGGGTTTCACCTTCGATGGTTGCACGAGCCACGTCCATCTTGAAAAAGGGGGACCACTTGGTGGTTCATCCCACGGCTCGTAAGTGGGTTAGTTCACCCCAGTTATAAGTGGATTAACCCTACTTATCCCATGTAAATCACTGGGGTTATAAACCACTTACGAGCCGTGGGATGAACCACCAAGCAGTATGTCTATCTTTTTGGGAATGGGGAGATAGGAATCAACTAGGGACTTATACGGATTTAGAGGGATATATTGGATTATATTGGGATAATCATTGGGATATGATTGGAATGTAGCCTCTGGTGTCATCAAACGTAGCAATGGGAAATCCACTATAAATGACGGTTTATAGCTTCAAAAATGCTATAGTGGATATAAAAATTGCACGTTTGATGACACCGGAGTTTTTTTTTTGGGATTCAGGATGAACCCCATGCCTCTAATATTGCAGAGCCAGGTCCAACCGTGGTTGAATGTAGTGGATCTATTTATGGATGGCCCTGGAATGCAGCTATGAATCATATTTGGAGGTACCAGTACAACAATGAGCCCCAAAGATGGATGGAGTGGACCAATGGAAAATCCCAATGTTCGAAGGGCGAATCTTCAATGAATAGAAGGGGTATGATGGGAAGATCATCAATGGGAACATCATGAGGGATTGCTTTTTTTTTTCCGGGAGAAACGACACCGGGAAACCCCGTGAATCCCAATATAATTTTATAATATAATCCATGAAGAAAAGGATGGTTTTTCCAGCTTCGATTTTGCCAGGTTTGGTGGTTGGCCCAGATTCAATGTTGATAGTTTGGGTATGGTTCCAAGAGTTTAGATTTTGGCCATTATTCAACCATCCACTTTTGAAGCCGTTTGTAGTTTGTGCATTCAGGTGTAACCTCCCAAACACTTCGGATCCAAACATTGACGTCAAACAAACAGTGGTTCAATCGTGGTGTCGTGGTGGAAGTTGCATCCTTGAAATTGAATATGGACCACGATACTGGGTAGAAAACCCGGAATCTCTTCTTAACACATGGTTTTTTGCTTTCGTTCTTAACTTCATTCTTCTGGGGAGATAATCCACATAAATCCAGATGAAGTGATGCTATGTCAACCACTTGGGATGTCACCCTTGGGATTCTCACGCCAGGTTCTGCTCAGAGACTTAGACGGCTTCCTGAACTCAGACGTGTCTGACAAGTGAGCCGCCCCAACTGAACCGCAAGGTAGCTGCCAGTTCACTTTAGCATTTGAAGTACTTGAGGGTCCAAAAACACTGAGCCCTGCGAACCAGGAGTAAAGTCTCCAGCTTCTTGGGGTACACAATGGCTCGAGCCATACCACATCATACCATGATTATGAATAGTACCACACATTATATGTTATTGTCATTGTTACTATTTATTTTCTTTCTATTGGTTATTGTCATTTCGTTATTCATTATATCACAAATCATTACTATTCAGTACTATTCATTCTTATTGAATCTTTATTGTATTTTTGGTGCAATTATTACTATTAGCAAGTATTCATTGATGCATTTAACAAGCTCCTATCTGGGCCGATGGTGTACATCGTGCATTTAGCACACACCTGTTAGCTCGATGACACTGTCCATGCTGTGCCACAGCGGGAGAGCAGACAAGACCTTGCGCGGAGGACGGTGGGAGTAGTTGGAGAGTAACAGCATAGATTAGGACTTAGTGTGACTTAACCAACTATTTTTTTTTCGGGTTTAACCAACAATTTAGGGATTTATATATTTGGATATTTCATGGATATTTCATGGATATTTCATGGAACATGATCTGGCAAATGTATGGGGCCCGACCTCACGTCGCGACGAAAAACGACGGCCATGGGAATCATCCCCAAATGGCCATAAACTAATTTTGAGAAAACCCCAGAGGTGGAAGCGAAAGCGGCCTGAACGTCTATGTCAAGGTGCTCAAAAACGGGTTAAAAAACGTGGGTCAATAGCATGGGTATACTGTTGTGCATTAGATCTTTCAGAACAGGTTGATTTAGAAGATCTAGATGATACTGTAAGAGAGGAATACAAGCCTATCGTTCATTTGATATTGCAAAAGCATTAAAGGATCTTGATAAGATCATTTGGTTTACTTATTCTTATCAATATTTGTCGAAAATGAATGTGGGTAACCTTGTTAATCCAAGGTGTGCCATTCTTATTGATGATGACATCCTCAAATTGAATGGGAATGCCCTATTTGAGGCACTTCCAATACCTTTGGAGTGGCTTATTGTGACTATGGTTGTTGACCTTGGGTATGTGTTGATCCTTGAGATGGATCTTTTAGTGGAAGAAAATAGAGTTATTACCATCTGGTTATGTAACATAGCCATGGAAAATGGCCCATTTATAGATGAATTTCCCATCAAAACCTCCATTTATAAGGGATTTTCCAGGGCTATGTTAAATAACCAGATGGTATTATGTTTTTATAAATGAGCAAATGCATTTTGTAAAACAGATGTGGGGGGCAGAACGCACCAACCGTGGATGAACAAGCTAGCTTAAGGATGTGCATCCCATATGTTGTGAATGTTATATTTGACAGGTTCTTACTGTATAACTGTATAACTGGGATGCACATCTGTTTGTACAGAATACGGATTTAAATGATTTAAGCACCAACATATGATGTATCATGATGTATCCACCATAGTGAATGATGGCTCATATATTATATATATTGGGTTATCTTTACCAGAAATGCATGAATATCGAATCCTGCAAGGGATTGAGTTTTGTGGGTCTATGCCATGGGCCAACGTTGTGGACAACAGTGGCCCCGAATATCGAAAGCAGCCGGTTCAAAACACGCTAAGCATAAGCATGCGCACTACTAAGAAACTAGTCCCTAACTCTTTCTCGCTGCTTCGAAAAAGGATTGGCCTGAGATAAATGATATCAAATGAGGATACATTGGGCTATGCTTAAAATTCTGCTGTGGCACCTATTTTATTGCGTCATGATCTGCAAAATTGTGGTTTTGTGCGTTTACCAATCATTTCTCTCGGAGCAAGTGACACCCAACTGGCTGAAATTACTTGAGCAATGCAGATTCATGCCTGATGGTTGATTCATGTCTATACAAACTGATTTCATGAGGGTTGTGGACCAACTGCAAGATCCCCTCAACCAAGCAGTATTGGATCATAACCATACAGATCTGAATTTGTCAGATTATGTTTTTTGCAGATTAGATGGGTTTATGAGTTCTAAAATTGGGATAAATTGGGTTTAGTATTTCTCGCAGTGAGCTATCTGAATTTGATGGGTTTATGATTTTTTGATGGGTTTATATAGTATTTCTCCCAGTGAGGTTCGTATTTCTCCGAGCTTGTACATGAACAATTTGCAGGCGTTTTTCGGGGGCCCCCGAGCTGGGAGGCCCTAAAGCTGGCACCTGCCTGTGTGGATCTCTGGGTGCGCTCAGCGGAAGTCCCGATCTGATGTGGAGAAAACATGGGTAAAGTGTCCTTTCTTATGGGGATTTATGGAAATTTAATAGTTTTTTTTTTTTTTTTTCGGGATGTACCCTCGAGGGATGTCCCAGAATTTGGGCTTACCGTGTCCTGAAAAAAACTCTTCGATCTACCGACCTGGAATCAGGTGACTCTGGAAAGATGGACATTTTCACAAGAGCCCATCAGCAAAATGGAAATATGTTTGAACCTTGTATACCCTCTGGTTATGACTAACATAACCATGGTTTTTCGATGGCCTATTTATAGATGGTTTACCTATTAAACATGGTGATTTTTCATGGCTATGTTAAATAACCAGATGGTATATATATATATATATATTCTATCTACTTCAGGATGACAACGATACTATATCATCTCAGATTTTGCATTGCATTCTCCGGCAGAACATCACGCAGTTTCATCCTTAGTTTCAAAATGGATGCAATCACAGTTTTTGCACCATGATACAGATCCAGCACCCATCATCTTCATGCTTAAATCCCAACCTTTCCTGTTTAAATCACCATTCTTTTCGTGGTGAAATCACGACATTTTTCCTGGTGAAATCCACGTCGTTTTGCTGATGACACCACCGTGTTTGCGGGTCACAGCACCCCATAGGATGCGGTACATTTGAGGCATCGTAAGCGGATACGAATCACATGAAATAAGTCAGCAGCTATGTATGTATGTATATATATATACGTATTATATTATATATATATATTATAGATTATATATAATACATCTAAATATGTATATCTACAATTCTCTCTCTCTCTCTATATGTGTCTACTGTAACAACCCAAAAAAAGATGGACACGTAAGAATAGGGATAAATCACTTTTCTATCTTTTTGAGGGTTATATGGAATATCCCCAGTGAGATTCATGGCACTTAGGATGCCTGTCCCGAATAAATGTACTGATCCACCAACAGGTATCCGTTGTATTCCTATATTTTGATGGTTGAACCGTGGAACCCATACATGTATATACATATACATATCTGGTTGGTGGTTTGGAACATTTTTTATTTTACCATATATTGGGAATAATCATCCCAACTGACTAATAGTTTTCAGAGGGGTTGAAACCACCAACCAGTATATATAGTGGTTAAATCACCAATCGCTCTATATTATATCCCGGATATAGTTTTTTTTTTTTTTACCATTGATAACAGCATACTTTATCCCACATCTTTTCGTATCCGTAACACCCAATTCTTGCCGATTGAATCCCAAAAAATTCAACGTACACCCCATTTACAGCTTGGTTTATAAGCTCAATTAAGCCAACAGTTTATCTATAGTTCTCAAGCAACTTCGCTAAAATGATTCACCACAGCATAGGTTTAAATGTAAATAATGTATATAGCATATTTCATAAGGTAACCATTAGAAGGTTCATACACCATATTATGATTGGCGTTACTTGGTGGTTCATCCCACTAGTGCGAAAAAGGAAATTTCCCAGTGGGATAAGTAGGGTGGATCCACCCCAGTTACCCTCTGGTAATTTGTTACATAGCTATGGAAATTCACCATTTTTAATAGGTGAATCAACCATAAATGGCAATTTTCCATAGCTATGTAACAAATTACCAGAGGGTACTAGGGTTATCACCCAGAAAAATCCAAGCTAGACGATGAAGCACCAGTGGACCAGTTGAAAGGTGCACTACTGCCAAGCTGCTGCATCGGCTGATGGAGCGGAGGTGAGGGCGGAAGTTTGGAGACCTGGAAATATTTCTAGGGATCTCTAGGGATTTATAGGGATCTCTAGGGATTTATGTTATAGATGTGTTCAATACACTATGTGTTAGATGATCTTGGTGGTAATAGACTAAGTATCTATACTGCCATCAAATTATCTATACATCTATCCAGTGGTGAATGGAGGGAGCGATTCGGAGCCAGGGGTCTCCATATTCCCAGCAAAAGCGGGAGCCAATTCGAGCTATGAATTGAGTTTCCCAACCCTATGATAGATCTATGATATCGTAGATTTTCTTTCTGTTTTTTGGTTGCTATAAGGGAAAGCACCCCGAGACTGAATGATTTCCTATGATTTTAATGACCATTGGGGAACTACTGAGTCACTTGAGCTGGGGACATGATTTTGCAGTGGCTAATAGCCATCTTACTAATCTTACAGTTCAGTGATTGTAGGTAATATCAATATCCCCATGGATTATAGGTGGGTTATTAAAGTTATCAACCACAACTGGGATGCATCCCGAAGCAGTTCCCAGAATTGCATGATAAACCACCCCGTTGAACTCGGTTGAATCTGATGTATGCAATATCAATCATTGCTCACCATGTAATATTCCAACTGTATTGTTTTTTTTGGATGTCATATATTACCAATGAAGTAGTATTCCAACTGCATTGCTAACCAATGAATCATCTTCTGATTACTAAAAATCATTGGATGTCAGTCATATGAATCGTTCAAATTTCTTGGTTCAACTACTCAAATCCACTGGTATATTTTTTTCTGGTCCAATCTATAGATTCGTTTGATTAAATAAATAGAATCTAAACTTGATTTTGTGATCATAAATATCATTAATGACCTAAATCATTTAATTAATTTGATTGATCTTTGCAAGTCTGCCAGTTTTTCACCCCCCATGGCGACTCGCCGAAAGTCAGGATGGCCTACGCGAGCTCTTCGAGAAAGCCGTGGAGACGGTCGGCAGCGACTGGAGCGGGAAAGCCCAGTGGCTACCCGAACTAGCCATGGAGGTTTCTAGCTGGGAAAATCATAGGAAAATATGGGAAAATCATTGGAAAAACCTCTAGAAATGGAGGTTTATAGATGGGAACATCATCATATGGATTTCCAATTGCCATGTACAACATGTGCAGTCCCACATTTTAGGCCACCTTATCCTTGGCCATGTGAAAACGTGGCAACTTAGGAGCCTTTCCCCTGTGGGATCTCTACATGAACTTTGAGGACTGGATCATCCAAGGTGAAGGGTGATCTCAATGAGTTGAACATTGAAAGATCTTAGAGAGCTGACAGGGATGGCACTAAATTCACCCAAGAAGCTGAGGGCTACATGTAGATCCAACACTTACATGGATGTCAGAACACACCTCCAATTTTTTTTGGTACATCTGATGCAGGTTAATGCTCAATTTTTTTTTGGTTGATCCCCTCTCCGTCGGTTCAAATCCCACCTCTTTGGCTGGTTGATCATGGTTGATCTCCAAAAATTTTGTTGTTGAATATCTTCGTTTCCTTCCATCTTTAGCTGGTCAAATTCTAGGCTTTCTACTTTTGGTGCGTAAATTCCCCTAATCCCCCCAGAATTTCCTGGGAAAAGCTTGGATCGGCAGTCTAAGACTATAATCGTCTTTAAAACCCGAGCCAAAGATTCATGTTTTGCGGGGTAATGTCACCCGGATTAGTAACCCCTGACCAAGCATTGGTGTCTTTTCCTCAAAAACAGTCAAAAACATCCCCATTAAAGTTGGTACCCACTATTCAGAAACTGGGAGGTTTAGCAAGTAATCAATGGTTTACATTAGGGATATCACCATGATGACCCACCATTGAAGCTCCATTTCTAGGGGAAACAAATCCATGTCACATACCCTCTGGTAAACTAACATAACTATGGAAAATCACCATTTTCAATGGGTAAACTCACTATAAATCACCATTTTCAATAGCTGTGTAACAAATTACCAGAGGGCATTTTTCCCATGGGTTTTCCCATGGATTTTCTCATGGTGTTCCTACGGATTTTCCCATTGAGACCTCCATTTCTTTTCAGGAGAAGAACAGGCGCTGGAAACGCCTTGGATCCGTCCTCCGCCGCGCTATGGTGAAGTCCTCAGGGGATGTGTTTGGAATGAAAAATAGGATTTTTATAGGAATTTACCCTCTGGTAATGACTAACATAGCTATTGAAAATGGTGATTTATAGATATTTATAGTGAGTTTACCCATTGATAGCATGGTGATTTTCCATAGTTATGTAAACGTTTACCAGAGGGTACACCTTTTATCAAGCTATTGTAATCATGACTGGTTGGTGGTTTCAAACATGACTGGATTATTTTCCATGTCATATATGGGATGTCATCCTTCCCGTTGACTTTCATATTTTTCAAGATGGTTAAAACCACCAACCAGCTGAAATTATAGGTAAATTATAACTTAGAAAAGCATGACATTTATGGGGGAGATGGCTAACTAGCAGAGCTATGAGAAAAACAATGAAGAGAAACCAAGAGGTGAGTTGCCAAACTTGAAGACCCTACATGTTTGACCATTGAGATATTCAATATTTTGGCTGAGGAATTGGTATTTGCAGTTCATGTGTATTACAATATAGTCATTATAATATAATAGCGACAACTATCAGTTGATAGTTAGGATTCTTCCATTTGTATATTGACATCTAATCCCTCACCCCATACAAAACACTCCCAAGAAACCATGGTTCAGTAGGGGATTTACACATATTTGAGACCCTTTGCAGAGTGTTTAATGTTTGTTTAATGTTAGGGCGATGGGATAAATTGGTTGTTTACACTGCATTAAGTTGGTTGTTTTCCGGGGATATCCCCTTACATAGGCCTTACATAGGCCTTATATATGGTAGGTACCTCCAATTTAGGATCCTGGAATGGCCATTGATTAAGTAAATATGACATCCCAATGCATTCCATTCTATCCATTTCTATCCCAGGTCTGGTTAAATCATCATGAAATCACCATGCTTTTTCCGGGCCCGTATATGGGTCAAACGCCAAGGTCGTTTCAATGGAAGGATTGCCAGCTGGGTCCCTAGGATGGGGACGGAAGCGGAGTCCCGGGATTCATCCGGATGGCGTGGAGTCCGTGGAGAAGCGATTTTCGTGAATCTGAATCGAATTTTCAAGTGCCTAATAGATTTATAGATATAGATACATATATATATATATATAGATAGATATTTTGAAGTGACTATTATATTATTGGTATATATATATATTTATTTATATAGATTGGGTGAAAACCTGGATTTCACGGGCCAAAAAGATCCCTAACGACCAAGGACACGTTGAGAGGTTTTTTTCCCGACAGGTTTCATCAAGATCTACTCACCAAGGAATTTTTTGTGTGTCAGAAAAAGGGCTTGGCCATGGGAAGCTGAGTTCCTATTCATCGCTTCAGGTTCGAAGTTCCATCTTGAATTTTTGTTGGTTACCAGCACGTGGATGTACTGGAAATTTGGCTGCGTTTTGTCAGGGAACTTTATCATTCATCTACAAAAGTAAGGATATTACGAGGAATCAAAGGAGCGGTAATAATGTGAGAAGACAACGATTACTCCATAGTCTTTGAATTGAGTGAATCTGGTTTTAAGTTGTTAGACGGGAACATTGACAATGATTTCTAAATGTAGGTAGCTGCAATCCAAATGATCCCTATTTAAGCTGGACAGCATTGTATTTGGTGTGTCAAACTAGGACACCACTGAGGTACCAGGCTCGTACCCCACCCGCCAATTGGGTGTTTTTTGATGCAGTATACAAGGAAATGCCATAATTACATATGCAAGCATGATCGATAATCGGACGTGCATCCAAGTTGACTTATATATTACGTTTTTCAAACTAAGGGGCTCAACAACCAATGGCCATTGAAATGGTACCCGCCAAATTAAACCCATCCAACTACCAGCCATTTTGTGTTGAAATCTTCACAGGGAAATTCACATGTTGGGTGCTTAACATCTATACTCACCAGCCGTTTTGTGGCCAATTCCCATGTTTGGCTGCATACTTGGTGCATACTTAAGTTACTTAAGGGGTTATTTTCATTGTCATATTGTAACATATGGTACTAACTCCCAAGTTGAGATAAGCCCTATAAACTCTATGGAGGTTTCCTAATTTTAGGGGGTACCCCCAGTTCTCATCCATATTCATTGGGGTACTGCCCCCCCATGAGTTGGGATAACTTGGTGCTGATGACCTCAGGGGTTGCATGGCCAAAACACATGAAAGATGGAGTATAGGTAGTATAGCTTATCCCAACTATATTTTTTTCATAGTATAGTAACTATAGGTTATCCCAACTATAGGTTATCCCAAGTATAAGTTTATAACTATGGTTATAACTATAGTTATCTATCGACTATCTGGAACTGCACCCCCATAGTTATCTATCCTACGGTGTTCCAAAGCACCCGAGGCCGTGCGCATCCGGCTGCGCGCGCTGGTGCTGGGTGATGCCGCGCCACCCTTGGAGGAGAGTGGACTGGCCCATTGACATCCCCGAACTAAATCTGGTTTGTGGTTTCAAACATTTTTTATTTTCCATAATATATGGGATAGTCCTTCCCATTGACTAATATTTTTCAAGATGGTTGAAACCACCAACCAGAAATGGAGGGTCTTTATGGGGAAAAGCATGGGAAAATCTGAGGTGAGTTTTCCTATGCACGGAGGGAGTGGTTCAGTGGTGAGTTTGGAGCTAACGAGCTCCTAGGAGTTTCCCTACCACGTGATAGATAGGTAGATTTTTTTGCGATAATTTATAGGGATCATAGCTTTTTTCTCCATCAAAGGTATGGGGAAATATTCTTCAAAGCTCCTGTTGGTTGATAGGGGGTTAGACTATCCAAGAGATACCCTCTGGTTATTTAACATAGCCATGGTATAGATGGCCCTAATCGAAATAGATTTTCCCAGCTAGAACCCTCCATTTATTAGGGATTTTCCATGGCTATGTTAGTCATAACCAGAGGATAGGAATCCTGGATGATGAGAAATTTTGAGATTTTTCCACCGGGCGCATCGAAAAACCAGCCAGCCATCATATTTTGGGCGGAAGGGACGATCTGCAGAACAGCATCAATTTACCCACCACTATATACATATATATATATATATATATCCAAATATCAGGATTTCTGCAGGATTTTCTGGAGATTTCTGCAGATTTCTAAACCAATTCTGGGATATAAATGGTATGTCACCCGAGTTTTAGGGTTTTTTCATGACAAAAACACACCCGGGGTATAAAACACCACTGACGATTCCTGGGATGATCCTCCAATCACAGGATTTGACCAAAATTTGAATCGAACACTTGTAGTAAAAATGATAATGGGCATACCCCAACTTGATTTGACATGCCCATCAAATGGGGCATGTATAATGTATTTGACCCATGCCCCCATGTTTGGGGTCTGTTTGATGTTCGCAGGAGTTGTGTTGCGATGATGCCGAGAGCAATCAGCTGGATGTGGAGAGCAATCGAACGCAAAGCTACGACCCGCAGGCACCGAAGCCGACGCGGCGCTGGAGCTGCTGGAGCACTGGGATGTTTTGGTCTCCAACAAGGTGGGTTCCCAGTAGATGAACTGTTGGGTTTAGAGATATCTACAATCGAGTTTAAAGCACCTTAGAGTTGGACATTGTATGAATATGTATGAATTGGGATTTTAGGCAACTTTAGTGGGAAAACTATCTATACTTAGATGAAGAATTTAATGACACAAGTTGTGACTGTTCAATAGGACCCCCTGATCTATCAGGGCTTGGTCAATCCTGGATACGACTTCGGTCGTTGCTCAAAGGGATGGTGTCAAACACCTGTTGCGTTTGGAGTTGCACCATATGGCCAATTACTTTTGACGCTTGGGGGCAACAAGCCCAATTACTCCACTTCTAAGCCGGAGCATTTGCATAGCATTTACATCGCATTTAGACACAAGTCTCGTAAGTGGTCAGGCTTTGAGACCAGCCTGGTATCAGACATGTTGATTGTTTGTCCCCATGCTCATCTGATTGATGGTTTCCAACATTTTTTATACAAATGTTTGGGACTATGCCCAGTTTGAGTGCCTATTCTGGATGGGAAAATCCGATACCTTAGGGGAACACTATACTCTATCATACGATATATATATATATATCCACTATCCCCAAGCTTATGGGTGGTATTAACATGTATTAATCATCAATCCATATGGGTGGTACCTTTACTAAGCTGCCAGGTCCGCCACGTCATGACCGTGTCACTGGCGGAGCACGTGGCCGTTTCGCTTGCGCCGGTTGCACCGGTGGCACCGGTGGCACCTGTCAAGGTGCCCGATAGCCACGCCTTCGTTGTAGCTGGAAAATCCCAGCAAATATCTATCTGCTTGGTGGTTTGGAACATGAATAAAAGCCATAATCAGCTGGAACATGATTATAAGTTATAATAAGTTATAATATGTTATAATATTATATACTGGTTGGTGGTGACTGGAACATGGCTTTTAAGACTTTCCATATATTGGGAATGGAATAATCATCCCAACTGACGAACTCGTATTTTTCAGAGGGGTAGGTATACCACCAACCAGCTATGAATGAGCACCTAATATCATGATTTGAATGACAATTCCAATCAATCTAAATATTATCTAAATGGGAACATCAATTTATGAATGATGATTTTCCATGGCGACCCGGTCGGGTATCTCCTCCACCAGGCCGCGGTGGAGTCTGAGGAGGAGTTGGAGGCTGGGAGGGATGGCCGGGCAGGGACATTGCCAATGAAACTGGAAGGTATAGTGTTTTGTTGGGTATAGTGAAGTATAGTGATAAGGTGTTTTGTATCATTGGTATATACTTCACTATACCTTAGGTATACCTTTTGTTGGGTATAGTGTTTTGTTAGTTATACATCTTTCAGGTTTTTAAAACTTTTTAAATCCCCTCAAAACGAGATGATGGTACCTAGGGCTGACAATCTGCAACCACACGGTAGACCCGGACTCCTATTTTCTGCTCCATAAATCATTGGGCCAACCTTCTCAACGATCGGAAAAGAGGAGTTGCTTGATGACCTGTGGGCTGTTGAAAAGGAGGGTTATACCTAAGGTCACTTTTCCTGGCTTTCTGATCAAGGCGATAAAGCCAATCGCAGAAACTCGAAGTATTTCTGATATATGGGGATGGGTCAAAACCCTGGTACCTAGTGAACCCCAAAATAGCTGGTAAATGGATGTTCATCCCACTAAAAATGTATCTATAGGTATTGATCCATACCCATATCCTGACCTTAAAAATGCTTTGGACATGGTTTCTTGTGGCTTTGCCACACTCAAGTAGCTAGCCATCATACACAAATGATCCGATTTGACCAGGAAAAAAAAAGATCAAACCATGGGAACTTTCACCATCCACTGGGCAGGAGACCTGGAACATGACATACAAAGATGGTGATTTGGATGCTTGTTATGAAAAACATACTAGGTCAATACACTTTTAATCATGTCTTCTTAGTACATGTTGGTAAAAAAATCTGATTTCATGATCCACACTTTTTTGTTTCGTCATGAATGATCAAGAATATGGGTCTGTCTGAAGATAGGGCACCTCACATTTCCCACATTTCCAGGGCGAAGATTTTCGCTTGTCAGGGTTTTTTATTCCTCAGTCAGGGGTGAGTCCGGTGAATCCCCATGAAGCAGGTTATAAGTTATAAGCAGGTTATGATATTTCTGGGTAAATTATAACGACCTCACTACGACCTCACTGGGAATCATGGTTAGTAAGGGAAATCATCCCCAAATGGGCTTAATTCAGGTTAATGAAATATTATAATTTACCCAGATATTTTATATCCCATGAAATCTCCCATGAAATGGGCATTGTATTCTCATTATCACTGGGGCTTTATTCAGTTTATTCCAGAAAACATCAGGGGATCACTTTCGCCAGGAAGGCGAAGTGGTCGAGGAAGGCGAGATTCTGGACGAGCCGAGCCCACCGGTGAAGGATGTGGGGATGCTCAGGGATGATGCTTAAAAAACCATGCTGTTTTTGCCAAGTGTTGCGCATGCTTTTTGGAGCTTGCTAGACATTTGGCATACGTTTCAAAGCCCTTTTTGGCTACAAGCGCGGCCTGAACGAGTCCCACAGAAGACGAAACGCGTAGCTACAGCGCAGTGGCCAGAAAACGGCTGCAGTGTTCCGGTTTGAGTGTGCCCTTCAGCAGTAGAGTGTTCGCAACTACCAGCACATTCGCCATGGAGCGTCCTGCACCTCGTGCTAATTCCATGATCTCAGCCGCGGCTCTTCGAAGTCGTAGTCGGCCTAATGAAGGTCATCCACACCCAGCTCATGCAGCCTTGCCAGCGCCTCCAGGATTGCCAGCTCCAGCAGAAGCACAGAACATGCCAAGTAGCCAGCAACTTTTGTTGCAGTTGGTTCAGTCACAGCAGGTGCAGAACCAGTTGCTACAGCAACAGATGGATGTGCTCAGGCAGCAAACACAGACACCCACGGCATACAACAATCCAGAAGACATGCTCGGCACTTTCGATCCTTCGCTCCAACCTGTTTTGAAGGAGTGGGCCCGTGACTATCGCAATGCTCTGCAACAGCATGTCACACAAGCCAATTTGCAGCAGAAGTATCAAGACATTGCAGTGTCTGGTGAACTTCACAAGCAGTTCCAAGATGAAAGCACCAGAAGTTGGCAGTGGCCTCAGGCTTTCAAAGCCAACGCCCAGGAGTTGACCACAACTTCGGCTTTGCTTGAAGAAGGTCAGAGGGACATGTACAGAGCTGACGTTGCAGGTCCGTTCGACATTGAGGCAGCATTCAGAGCGATGAGACGTCGGCATGCTCAGGAATGCCAGAGCTTTGTGTTTGCTTACCAGCGACAGTGCGCAGCTTTCTTTGAGGACAAAGTCCACCCAACAAAGCAACTCATTTTTCTTGAAGATCGTTTTCTTTGTTGGCAGCAGAAGCATGGCAATTTGGTGAGCGCGCAGGCCAAGACTCGGCTGCAAGAACAACTTAAGGTGTTTGCTGAACTGGTCTTCCGAACAGAGCATCCGAAGGCCATGTCCAAGCAGGAGAAGGACAAGGAATCCAAACAGAAGAGAAAGGATGAACTTACAAAAGCTGAAGCCGAGTTCAGGATTATGGACGTCAATAAGCTTTTAGCCATGGCAGTGTTGGAATTTGCAACTCTGTCAGGAAAAAGCGGAACACAGAAGTCACAGCATGTCGTACCAACCACTGGTGCCCTGGCCTATTTTGTCAAGCAGCATCCAGATTTGGCAAAGAAGTACAATATCTCGGTCGGCTCAACTGTGTCCAAGCCCAAGTCCAAGCCCATGGGATCCAATGACAAAGATCGTGGCAGATCGGGCTCCAGAACGTCTATCAAGAGTAGGCAGTCCAGCCTTGGTTCGCACAGATCCCGCCAGTCTGCGAAGAGTGCCAAGTCTTCGAGGGCTTCTAGGGCATCCAGCAGAAACAAAAGCAAGGGCAAGGGTAAGGGCAAGGGCAAAGGAAAGCAGACCCGAGGCAAAGGGCAGTCCAAGGGCACCGGTCACAAGCAAGTGCGTATGAAGACCCCAGCCCCACACAACAGGTCTTGACTATCACACAGACCTAGGAGGCGAAGTTTTTGGAAGGATGATTGGAGCATCGACTTTGACATGTACCTCAAGTTTAGACTGAGAAAAATGTCCCTTGTACAGCTTGAACGTCGTTTTTGCATGCCAGTTCATATTTTGACTTCGCCAGATTTTGAGATCCCCACGTATGTCCTTGCGTATTTGTCGAAGGGCGGTAAGTTTGTGGCGGACAGATGTGCCAGTTCAGCTGCTAAAGTCTTGACAAGCATTTCTGCTTTGGAAAGGTCTTTGAATACGGCAGTGTTTTTTGACAGACATGCACTTGAACCTACCTTTTTCAGACGTTGCCATCTCCGAACTGCTTGGAAGCCCAAAGAGGATCCAATCATTTCTGCATATGGCAGGCTGCTGCGAGAAGAACTCAGTAGCTATTCTCCTCGAGAACTTGTCAAAAATGAGGATTTCATTGACAAAGCTGCTCGGAAATGGCTATGGCAACACCGACGTGAAATCAGCGTAGTGGATTGCGACAAGAACCTTGGTGATGCAATTGTGCCCAAGCACTGGGTTAGGCAAGAGTGCTTGAGATTGCTGGAGGAAGCCTCGTACAAAGTCTCCCGCGCAGACTTCCTGGATTCCTCTGCCAATTTGAAATTCCTGCTGGATAGTTTTTTGCAGCAATCAGTGCTTGCGGGTTCCATATCCACCAGACTAGCAGCGTTCATCCGCAAGGATTTCGGTTCCAACAATGTTGGCAGTTTTCGACTCAGAGTGAAGTTGCACAAGTCCCCAGTGGTAGGCAGGCCAATCATGAACCTGAGCAAGGCTTGGTTTAGCCCCTTGTCAGTTTTTCTCACTGAAGCGCTGGCGCCTATGCTACAAAGACAGCTGCATGTCATTCAGTCTTCGCAAGATCTTGTGAAACAGCTTGTGGATTGCGTTGTCCCTCCTGGTTTTGCTTTGTTCACGTTTGATGTGCGGAATCTATACCCCAGCATTGACCAACGGCATTTCCTCAGTGTCATAGCCAGCAAAGTGAGGTCTTTCTGGAGTTCGAAGCCCAGTTTTGGGGCCATGATAGTCAAGCTCATTGAGTTTCTGCTTGCCGTACAATATGTCGAATTTGAAGCAGACATATGGCATGTACAAAGTGGTCTACCTACTGGATTGCAAGCCTCCGTCGTGTTTGCCAACTTGTACCTTGCTGCTTTTGACGATTTTCTTGTTCAGAGATGTTCCTGGATTTTCATGTGGAAGCGTTACATAGATGATGCTTTTGCAATATTTCCTCTGGACTCAAAAGACGAGTGTCTTCAAGAACTCAACATCTGGCATCCGAACATCGTTTGGGAGATGTCCGGTTCCGGTATGGCAGTGAATTTCCTGGATCTTAGTTTGACACTGCAGATGGGAGATCATTCCATTTGTTTTGAGACTTTCCGAAAGCCGCAGAACGCATACTTGTACTTGCCACGGACTTCATGTCACCCACCCAGTGTGTTCAAAGCTTTGGTGATTGGTGAGACGCAGAGGCTACACCGAACAAACCGGAAGAATGCCAAAGCTTTTGCCAAGCACCTAGACCTGTTTTTTGACAAACTGCAACACAGAGGCTACTGCAAAGAGGAGGCACGACGCCTTGCCATGCAAACTGTCAAGAAACTAGAATGCCCGACAGCCAGTCAGCAGCAACCACGAAAGTTCTTTTTCCGCCAGCAGTACAGTTCTTCTTTGAACGTCTCAGTCATAAAACGTGTTTTGAAAAAACACGCGTCTCTTGTGCAGTCTAGGTTCACTTCTCGTGTAGAAGTTTTTCTTTCCTATAGCATCCAATGCAACAATTTCCGGAGAAATTTCAGTTTGAATTGGCACTAACCACTTTGACTTCCGCTTTTTTGCACTTTGCGCAACCAGATGTGGTGGGAGGTGGGTTCTGGTTTTTTAAGCGCACAAACCATGCTGTTTTTGCCAAGTGTTGCGCATGCTTTTTGGAGCTTGCTAGACATTTGGCATACGTTTCAAAGCCCTTTTTGGCTACAAGCGCGGCCTGAACGAGTCCCACAGAGGACGAAACGCGTAGCTACAGCGCAGTGGCCAGAAAATGGCTGCAGTGTTCCGGTTTGAGTGTGCCCTTCAGCAGTAGAGGGCACAGCACGCCCTAAGGGCTGGGATGATTCTGGGAAACCAGCGACATCTGTGGCTTTTTCACCTGGGAATTTGGGTAAAGAACCAGCGCCATGGATGGGGCTTTTCAACGTGGGGATTTTGATGGAACTATCGAAGTTTACCGCCGAACAAAGATGTGGGTGTGGGTCTAAGCCCAATTGTTTCCCAAAATGCGTAGCTATTCACATTCCAACCAAAGGAATATTCTGGCAGCATGTTTGGATCCAAATTTGCGCTCATTCACCCCCATGCTGGTGCAAAGCCAGTTTTTTCCTGATTTCTTTTGGTTACTGTAACCCGCCATTCTTCTGGTATACCGCATAAGTCTAAAGTTCGCTTTTTGAACACCACATTTCTGTTGCTCAAACCCCCATCGTGCTCTTACAAAGCCCAAAGTGTACTGTTGAAATATGTTGAATCCCCGTTTCTGTTGCTGAATCCCCAATTTTGTTAGTCTAAAATAGTATAAATAAATCCTTATTTTTGTTGCTTAGTTCCTAATTTCTATTAATGAATCCCCATTTTTGCTCGTTAAATCCATATTTTTTGCTGATGAAATCATTGGTTTTGCGCGGTGGTTTTCAGGCAGCGCCCCCCGCAGACCTGGGGAAACCAGAGACGCTTCCAGCGGCGCCGCTTCCGAGCGTTTCTCCAGAACCGGCGCCCGAGCCAGCAGCCAAGGTAGTGGTGCCCAAGGGTTTGCTGGATATCACATCATACACCCTAGGGTACTAACATAGATGTGACAAATCAACAGTTTGTAGACTATTTTCTGAAACCATGGGTTTTCCACATCTAAACGTTTACCCTAGGGTGATAGGGATGTATAGAGATATTATTGGGATAGTAATTGAGATAAAT
Source organism: Cladocopium goreaui (assembly GCA_947184155.2). Lineage (NCBI taxonomy): Eukaryota > Dinophyceae > Suessiales > Symbiodiniaceae > Cladocopium > Cladocopium goreaui. The sequence continues at coordinate 54,969 of CAMXCT020002929.1, forward strand.
AGAAAATTGGAATCGTAATTGGACTATAATTGGGATATAACTCCGATATAGTTGGGATATGATTGCGAATATATGAGAATGTAATGGGAATATATCCTTCTGTGATCAGCCACATGTTTGGCTGGGAAATCCCTCGTAAACAGAGGGTTTAGTGTTTCAAAATCATCTATAGCTTAATAACTGAGGAATTGTCCATGTTTGACTATCTGAGGGTACTGATATATTATACAATATCTGGTTGGTGGTTTGGAACATGTTTTTTCTCCATATATTGGGAATTTCATGATCCCAACTGACTCATAGTTTTCAGAGGGGTTAGCAGCAACCACCAACCAGATATAGCCATAAATGGGGACATTAAAACCATGCAGTAATACGTGCATGGGTCATTAAATGTCACCATTGAACATCACCCAACCATGAATGGTATATGGTCTACTAGATGGCTACTTTTTCAGGTGATGTCCAATATTCCCAAAATGGGACATTTACCAACCCCTGACGGGACTTAAGACAAGAATTTCCGGTCGTTGATTTCACCAACGAAAGCCTGGTGGATTTTCTTGGATCTCATGTTGTATGGGGGGTATTGAAGTTTTTAGGGTGATGGGACTATAGCATGACTTCATGGGGGTCATAAAACCATACAGTACATAATGACATCATGATTTTTTCCATGACATAGACTCTGGATTGATTGGGTTGCTATCTAATATCTAGATTGTTAGCCAAAATTGGGGACTCCATGGGTAAACATCATCTAAATCCATATAATATCCAATTCAAAATTAACATAACTTAGCGGGGGATCAACAAACCACTAAGTTGACCACCAAAATGACTAATTTATGGGGTGTTAAGATGTGTTAACCATCGAACATGGATGTATCAATCAACCCTTTTATCAGGATCTAGCCTCTGGTAAACTAACACAACTATGGAAAATCACAATTTTTAATGGGAAAACTCATTATAACTGGGGTATTTTCAATAGCTATGTAACAAATTACCAGAGGGTATACACCCTATCATCCCATTTTTCACCATTGTTAACCATTAAATCACCATTTATAGTGGTTAAATCACCATTTTCCTATGGTTTTCCTATGATACCAGTATCTTTTTTTAAACATAGTTTAACTCGATCCAATGCCGCATGTTTTGAAACGGTGCCCTGCCTGACCTATTTCCCCGTTGCAGGTAGATGATCCCAAGAATACCAAGACGCCTGGGAAGAAGACGAAGGCGCGACAGAAACCCTAACACTCCGCATTCATTGTACAAGGTGGTGCTACAGTTCGTTAATGTTCGTTATATAGCTAAGTTGGTTGATAAGTGGATCCTACTCCTAATTCTACTCCTAAGCGGACTCCAAATCTTACTCCCAACCATCCATCAATCCCATCCATCCATCTAATCTATCCATCCTATCGATACTATCTATCCTATCTATCCTATCTATCCTAGCTATCGTATCTATCGTATCTAGCCTATCTATCCTAGCTATTGTATCTATCCTATCTATCCTAGCTATCGTATCTATCCTATCTATCCTAGCTATCCTATCTATCCTATCTATCCTTGCTATCCTAGCTATCCTATCTATCCTATCTATCCTAGCTATCGTATCTATCCTATCTATCCTATCTATCCTCTCTATCCTATCAATCTATCTATCCTCTCTATCCTATCAATCTATCTCATTTATCCTATCTATCCTATCTGTCCTATCCTATCTATCCTGTCTATCCTATCTATCTATCTATCTACCTATTTATTTTTCTATCTATTTATCTATCTATCGTTCTTTTGTTTTCCTTGATACCTGCATATATCTATATATATATATACATACACATGATACACCGTGCACACATGATCTACTTGGTCGTATATAATTGTAGCAGTTCTTTACTTTCAGAAGAGCGCATATCATACGCATAAGGTTGTGGAGTTGTGCGAGGTTTTTTTCATTCGATGTAGGTATGTTTTTCGTTCCGCGGTCAAGTTTCCTCATGGCTCAATATATGCTGCACTTTGCTTTGGCTCAAGCGCCTTTTGACTTCTGACTATCTCAAACAGGCGCAGGTAGTAAGGCACAATCCACAACATGCGGTGTGTATTCTTCTCATGCATCCTGCTTGCTTTCTGTCATTGGGCTGCCAGCATGTACAATCCCGGTGGAGTTCGGAGTTTCTCCAACTTTTTGGATGACACGTTCGACATGCACCAAGATGGGTGGGTGCGCTCCACTATTCATGCTGGCTGGCACGCAGGAGCCGGAGTGGCTGCATCTTTGAATGGAAACAAGGAAAACGCCCAGGAGGAATTTCATCGGGCAAAAGAGCAGTGGGACAGGGTTGACAACAACAAGTTCGGCAAGACGAAGGATGAATGATTCGTATTCTGAGCTCGGTGAAAGGTTGTCTTTGAAGTTTGCGGGCTGTAAAGTTGTATTGCCTGTTTTTTTGATTTGACTCTGAGCTTTTGTCAAGCGACATGGATGTGGCCAGTTTTTTTTTGCCGTCAAAAAGCGAGATTCGTGAGCAGCCATGCAATCATGTGGGTTGCAATTATTAATCTGGTTGGTGGTTTGGAACATGGCTTTTATTTTCCATTTCATATATGGGATGTCATCCTTCCCATTGACGAACTCATATTTTTGAAGATGGTTAGTGCACCACCAACCAGTTATTCACCTTATTATCCAAGACAATGGGTAAATCACCATTTTCAATGGGTAAATCCACTATTTCTATGGCAATTTTCTTCACAAGAATCGATCGTCTAAATCTATTGCTCTTAATGATGACTGTTCGATGTGGAATGTAGGACCTCGGAATCACAGGCGAACACTGGAAATCAACATGATCAGATGATACCCGGCCTGGTAAACGTTTACAAAACTATGGAGAATCACCATGCTATTAATGGGTAAATCCACTATAGATCACCATTTTCAATAGCTATGTTTGTTTACCAGATGATCCTATTCATATACCCACATACTAGTACATATCAGCATATGCCACTGCCACGGAACACACTGCTGGATTCATGTTTTCTGCCCGGGTTGTTGATGAACACCTACGTTACATAGCTGGTGGCAAGTCCAAAAAAATATATCCATATATGAATATATGATAATATATCTATATGCATCTAAATAATTGTGCGGATGAAATAGTTTATCAACATTTACCACCCTAATCCCAATTGCAATGTAAAGACTAAGAGTTTGGGATTTGTGTTACCTAAAGTATTGTTTTGATCATCTTGCATTTTGTGCTATATGCCCTTGCTCCTGTTATTGCGGTTTTACCCCACGAGTTTAAATTGCTTCAGGTTTCCCGTTTCCAGCGTTTGTGCCAACTCCTAGAACTCATAACAGACAGGTTTCATAACAACAAGTGTTTGTCCTTTGACGTATGTTTAGGGTGGTCCCGAAGTTGGAACAAGGGGATATTGCTCCAACACAAGTTACTGTACCTTTCAACAAAAACAAACAAATGGTCCAGTACAAGGGTTTCTTGAAGAGTGTTTATTACTGCCGGATGCATGTTTTTTTTTTTTTTAAAGGGAATAATACCAAGAGTGAATAAGAAGTATAGATGTTAATCCAAACAACTTGGTATTTCACAGGAAAGGAATGAACTTTGAGCCTTACCCCGGTGAGACCAGTTGGTTGCAGCCCGCCGCACCGAACCGAACACGCGGCACAGTTCATCACTGACCGCGCACAGCGCTTCTTGCAGATGCGTGAGGCGTTGGTTAGCGGGTGGCTGAAGCACGATTTTGAATTTATCAAACATATTCAAATGCGTGATAAGTAAGACACACACACACATATATATATATATTTAGTTGTGTATATATATACATAGTTATATAAGTTATATATATATATAATATAACTAATTTATTTATTTATTTAAGAAGAAATATTACAACAATCGTTCCCCCGTCATTATTTAATATACACCCCTCAAATGGCCTCATGGATCCCCAAAAGTAGATCCAATACTGAACCAGGACAATGTTTTTTTTTGGGAATTTATATTAGCAGGAAGAGAATTTGGGATATTCATCCAAGAAATACAGTGGCCTGGATTTATGAAATTTAAGGTATAGTAAAAAATGAGGATACACGTACATGGTTCAGAAATCGTCCTTACAATCGCCTGTGCCAGCAACAAAAGCGGTCGCAACGGCAAATGCGACTTGCTTGCACCCAAACCGAAATCCAGTCATAATCAGGAGATGTGCATTCAGACGATCTGAGTCTTGGGGTTTTGAACTCTGGAAAGCAAGCATGGCACCAAACCAAACAATCTGACACTTCCATATGATTCGCCAATTGAACACCTTCCTCGCTGTGTTGCTGTACAAGATGAGCAGCTACTGTAAGCACGCACAAATTCATGAATCTTTGAGACTCCATCTCTTAAGCCTTTCCGATCAATGTGGACCCAGCAAAAACTCAACAACATTGGTTCCTTGTTTTTGGGCTTCTCCATTTTTCACAAATCCCTGTGCCCTCTCCTCTTCCGGCACAGCCCCAACGGCCGTTCTCTGGGATGTGATGGTGGAAACCATGGCCCAAAACCATGGCCCACAGCCAGTCTCATAGGACCCCCATTTAACCCATTTCCTGGTGTACCTGAGCAACTCGATGAGTTTTTGACTATACATATGCTCCATTGGTACTGTATAGTATAGTGTATTTGTATACCAAAATTCACTCTCAAAATGGCCCAGTCATGTACGGAAGTTGCGCATATGCCACATGTATTAATAGTTCAAATTTACGGTCATGGTTACCCTCTGGTAAACTAACATAGCTATTGAAAATTGACATTTATAGTGAGTTTTCCCATTAAACATGGTGATTTTCCATAGTTATGTTAGTTTACCAGAGGGTAATAGTTCAAATTTACGGTCATGGTTACCCCAAAAGGGTCCATTTTTTTGAGGCAAATCTAGCAGCACCATGGAGCGCACCTTTGCCCCGGGCCAGGAATTGTGGACCGCAGCTTCGGAAGAAGCATCCCTTCTACGAACTTTCGAGGCGGACGCTGCTTTGAAAACGGGGGGATGCAACAGTTACCCTATCTGTTTTTTTTATTTTCCCCAATAGCTGGGATGGTGATCTAATCTGACTAATATTTTTCAGAGGGGTTGAAACCACCAACCAGCTATTGTAGTTTAACGCAGCCAGGAGAGTGACTGAAACTGACCATGTTTAATCGAGAACTACTCTATGACTGAATCGGTCATTTTCCATAGCTGTGTTAAATTACCATAGGGTATGATATGGTGATGGAGTGATGGGTTTCACAAAGTGGCAGTATTCTAAAGTTGGGTGGTTGACGAAGTTTACCCGTTTACTAAGAACGACAAGTAATTCAGCGTGGTTTCGAGAAAATAGTGATCCATCACATCACTGACATGCCATGATTTCCCCATCGAAATCCCCTCCACCCTCAACGTGGCCGCCAAGCGCGCCGCGTTGAGGCGCCGTTGCATCGCCACTACTTCCACCAGAAGGTTTTGAGTTCGGCGCAACTGGACGCCTGGCGACGCTTCTTGGACTTCGAGGAGTGCGGAAGCCTGGATGGTGACCGACGATGCCACGGGGCATGGCAATCATGGGCGCTGGAGACGGACTTTGCATGATTTTTGTTGGGGTTTGGGATTTGGCTTAACCTTGACTCAATCCACTAAGTAAAGATGTTGAAGACATAAGAATTGGGCGCAGTCAAAATCCCCACAACAGAGGGTGATTCGGAGTCGATGGGAATTCTTGCAATCTAGCCCCAACTGGAACATTTCTCCATGTCGAGAAGATGTTCCAAGTGAAAATGTGTAAGCATTGGAATTTTCAATTGCCATGTTTCAACTGTTTGACTTCCCTAAGCTACTACATCTGGGAGCTGGTTTGCCAACCTTACAGCATTTGAGACGAAGCCTGTTTAAGACCAAGCCTCGTAAATGCTGGTTTGGAGTGGGGGCCAAAACACTTTTTATTTCATCTATTTCAAGTTTAGGAATTACAGGTTCGTTTATCGCCCCTTAAATGGTAATTTGGGGGCCCTCGCCATGTATCCTATTGTTGCAGTGCTATGCTTCCTAAGATGGTTGATCTGGAGTTTGTTGCAAATATGTCTGTATCTCCCATTCTATCGCCATCGTATTATTATATTTCCACGTTACGCATGCATAAATTAAATAGATTGATGTCTACTACGGATGATTAAAGACTCCCATTTCTCTAATCTGCTTCACTCATTATTCCTTCGCCTTAGGTCACGCGAGCCTCGAGATTGGCGGCGATTGCAAGGGTTGTTTGAAAGATGTTTGGTGCGCCTGACATGTTTGGAGACTTCCAAAATGCAGGGCTTCCCACATTTTGGAACTGATTCTGCAATTTGACTACCATTATATAAATTATGTTGATTAGGTATAACGTGTGGAAAAACATACGAAACATGTATACTCATATGATACTCCCGATTCACGGTAAATATTGACTAGTTATAATCCCAAGTTATGTCGGATCAAGGTGGTTTTTTTTGGGCAAGTGACTTGGCTCAGGACTTATAGGATTTGGGCCGAGTAGGGCAATGATTGCAATATAATGGGAATATTCCTCTGGTAATAAACAGGTTTGTGTCATGGAACACCATCATTTTCCACGGCCAAAAATCATGGAACCGAAACGCCTACTTCGACGACTTCGCGAAGTGTCACAGACGACCGAAGATCACCGAAGACCGTGGCAGATCGTGGCGAACAATTACTTGGAATTTTGGCTGCGCTACGCCAGCGTGTTGGAACAAGCTGAGGTGCAGCGGGCGAACGGGCGAACGGGATCGAACGGGCACTAAAAAGATGTGAGGCTGTCTGAAAAGTATGGGAACACCACCCTTACTTGCAATGGTCGAGAACCTCAATCTCCCCAGTCAAAGTTGCATTTTTTTTTTTTGTGGGGGTATATCTAGCTTCAGACATACCCGAAAATTCCCGTATATATTATTGGCTAATTATTTCATTTATATACTGTGTAACTATATCCCTTTACATCCTCCAAACATATCCATGACTACTGCTCCAATAAACCTTGATGATTGAACATCACCATTTTTCATGGTGATTGGCGAAATGGTTATATCCCCATTATATACCATCAAATCTTCCATGTGTCTTCATTTGTATCCATTTGTTCTTGTTCAGGAATCTTGGCTAATGTGGTAAACCCTCTAAATCACATTAAATGGGTGGTAACCATATGTAACCATCCCCAGATTATATAGGTTTATATTGGGGTTTATATTTTATTGGGTTAAAGCTATATAAACCTATATAAACCTACCAATCATCTGGGGATGGTTACCACCCATTTATGGTGATCATGGGTGACCACCGTCTTCGGCAGGCGGCTCATGGCCAAAACAAGCCTGAGATCTCTTGCGGCTTGCTGCGAGGTGAGTTTTCAGGGATTGAGTTCGGCGAGCCAAAAGTCTAAGATATGTTATGATATGTTGATTTTTACATTATCCCCGTAATAGAATACATTATAATTATATATATATATACTGTGTATATATATATATATATCATGATATCATAGAATATATTAATTATCATATCATATTAATTAATGTTCATTACATTCTATGACCAAACTTGTAGATATAAGTATGTTCAAAGCCATTTTACTACCGACCTACATGATCCTTATGTATATTATATGGAGGTTTCCTAAAACGGAGGAACCCCTAAATCATCCAGGTGCCTGCCTGTCGGGCCGCCTCTCCCGACGGCCGGATGCGTTGGCGGCTTGGGCGGAGCTGGAGGAATCGCTCGAGTTCAAGGGATAGTGATGTGGGAAACAAGGTCAACGATACCAAAAACATTCTCATGGGAGTTGCAACGGGGCGAGTTTTGATGGGTTAGCCTCTTGCCCGGGGGTAAACATACAGAAATATGTGGAAAACCCATGGGGAACCCGGAAAGGAACATCATTGAGGAACATGATCCACATTTATGGTGGGGAAAACCGCATCTTTTTGCACGTTTACAGGGTTTTTACCACTATTGTAGGAAGATTCCACTTTTCTATCTTTTTGGAATTGCCAGGATCTATTTCAACCACATATATGGTATATTCATATAGAATGTTTTTTTTGTTTTGATGTGGTACTTTCGGTACTTTCCCACCAGCGGAAAGGATGGGGCTCGGCTCGGCTCTGCCATCTGCAGGAATCCTGCGGAAGGGTCGATCGTGCTCGAGTCTTGTTGGATGCCACGCTGAGCGGATGCGGTGTGATGTCCCAGCACTGCTTCGGCACAAAGGGCTAAAATGCTGTGGTGTGCATCCTATAGCAATGAATCTAGGGTGTATAGTATGTATACAAAACATATATGTATCTATATTATATATATATACATTATTAATTATACACACAGACACACTGTGTTTATGTTTACACATTTAGAATGCAGACAGTTCATGAACTCTTCCATGATGCAACTGATATGGCGAGCCCAGATGCTTGGCCCAACCCTGCCCAGGAATATCACGCACGCCCTGAATTGCAAATTCCCCTGGGACGTCAACCTCTCTGGGTGTTGGGAAGCGAATCCATAGATTGGTTGATTTATTGATATTGATAGTTGATTTAGATGGTGAATTGGATGTATGTTGTAATAAATTTAGATGCTATAATACATCCAATGACTAGGATATATAGTAGCGTCCAATTTGATTTTCATGGAAATTATTTAGTTGATTTATCCATAGATTGTACATAGACTTTCTGGCTGCATGTCTTTGCAGGTGAAAATAGTATCACTGGAGCCTCAAAAAACGTCCCTAAACGGATGAGCGAGCGAAATGGGCGATGATGTCTTCATCATCTTGGTGGATTCCACGATTTTTTCCAGTTTTTTGCCCAGTTTGATGATGAACACTATTCCACTTTTTATCATCTACCCTCTGGTAAATAAACATAGACCCTGAAAATCACCAATGTTTAATGGAAACTAGTCTTCCAACCCCTATCTGCCAGGGTCTATGTTTATTTACCAGAGGGTAATGGGAAATCCACTGAATAGCCATTAAACTATGGGAATCAACTATCCATTAAAAACTATTCCAAACGATTCCAAATGGGATTTTTGTTCCAGTTTGATTCCATTAAATCCCATGAAATCCTGAACATAGCCATGAAATCCCATGGAAATCCCATGGAAATCCCATGAAATCCCATGGAAATCCCATGGAAATCCCGATAAATCCCATTTTTTTTCGAAAAAAAAGATCGCTGCACGATGGATTCCAGGTCACGGGAGCAGCGACTTGGCTCTACGCCGTGCGTCTCTGGAGCTGCGACACCAGGAGTCGGAGAAGTCGATGAGTTGGGCAGCGAAATTTCCCATGGGGATTTAGGGGTTACTAAAACCTGGAGGATTATTCCAGTGAGTAAATATGTTTATCATAGCGGAGTCAATACATTCCGAATCATCCCCAAGAGATGTTTATTACTGGATATACCTCTTTGGTAAATTAACAGTTCGACCCTGAAAATGAGCAATTTATCGTGGTTTTACTAGTCTTCCAACCCCGACTCATGGCAGGGTCGTCATGTGAAATTTACTGGAGGGTAATTATTCCATTTAGTGGTGAGTAAACATACTTATAACCCAGTTATAACTTGGGATGATTTTTTATTGTCTATGCCACCCGCAAATCCAAGTACTGTGATAAATCCAATAATAAACCATACCATTAACATCCATTAACATCCATTAACCAAATCATCCCCAACGGAGGCATATCCAGTAATAGACCTCTCTTGGAGATGGTGGAATGTATTGGCTCCACTATGATCTATTCATTTGGGTTTCAGTCATGGGGGGTTATTTGATATGGGGGATCGAATTAGAATTGGGGTGAATTGGGTATTTGTATACCTTATACCGACCGCCCGAAAGATAGAATATTTTTCACTACCAGACACGCGAGTGAGAAAATTACCATCGGCCTCCCACTCAAAAAAAACACCACAAGATAGAATATTAATATAGAATATTCACAAATAGTCACAGAACACCCCCTTGAATATTCTATCTTGTCAATGTCGTGCATGCCTGTGCAGTAACCTTTGAAACTACTGATGATGTTTGAAGCAACAGGGTGCTATGGTGAAATGACGTTAAACAAATTCAGCTTTGGGATTGCCAACAACTCTGAATCCAACATGTTCCAATATGGGAACCCCCCTTGAATATTCTATCTTGTCAATTTCGTGCATGCCTGTGCAGAAAAGTTTGAAACTACTGATGAGTTTTTGAAGCAGAGCTGCTACTGTGAAATGATGTTAAACAAATTCTGCTTTGGGATTGCCAACAATTCTGAATCCAACATGTTCCAATATGGGAACACCCCCTTGAATATTCTATCTTGTCAATTTCGTGCATGCCTGTGCAGAAAACTTTGAAACTACTGATGAGTTTTTGAAGCAACAGGGTGCTACTGTGAAATGATGTTAAACAAATTCTGCTTTGGGATTGCCAACAATTCTGAATCCAACATGTTCCAAAATGGGAACACCCCCTTGAATATTCTATCTTGTCAATTTCGTGCATGCCGGTGCCCAAAACTACTGATGATTTTTGAAGCAACAGGACGCTAAGTCAACATGCCAAGTGGACTCCCTCCTGCCACGGTTATATATCTATATCTCTCTATATATCTCTATATAATATTTATATATATATATACATATCTTGGAAATCAACACGCAAGCATTTCCACGCAATGGAATGCTTCCAAATATTTAATTTGGAGCCATGTCACGCCAGGGTCTCGAAAATATTCTATCTTGTCCGTTTTCGTATTTTTGACCCTTATCAAAGCTCAAAGAATAACATTAAACAAAGCAATGAAAAACAATGAAAAATAATAAAAAATAGGAAACCACCAATGAAACATGATGAAAACGAGAAACAAAACAATGAAAAATGATGAACAAGAAAGGAAAAAACAATGAAACATTATGAAAAAGAGAGAACAAACAATGAAACATGATGAAAAAGAGAGAAAAAACAATGAAACATGATGAACAAGAGAGAAAAAAACAAGAACAAATGATGAAAAAGAGTGAATCAAACCATGAAACATGATGAAAAAGAGAGAAAACAACAATTAAAAATGATGAAAAATAGAGAAAAAGCAATGAAACATGACGAAAAGACCAAAAAAATCCAATGAAAAATAGAGAAACAACAATGACAACTGATGAAAAATAGAGAAAAAACAATGAACAATGATGAAAAAGGGAGAACAAACAATGAAACATGATGAAAAAGAGAGGAAACAAAATAAAAACTGATGAACATGAGAGAAAAAATCAAGAAACATGATGAAAAAGAGTGAAAAAACAATGAAACATGATGAACAAGAGAGAAAAACAAATGCAAAATGATGAACAAGAGAGAAAAAAACAATGAAAAAACACTGAAACATGATGAAAAAGAGAGGAAAAAACAATGAAAGATAAAGATCATGAAAACTGATGAAAAAGAGAAAAAACAAATGAAAAATGATGAAAAAGAAAAAAAACAATTAAACATGATGAAAGTGTTTTTTCATTGTTTTTTCTCTCTTTTTCATCATTGTTCATTGTTTTTTCTCTCGTTTTCATCATTTTTCATTGCTTTTTTTCTCTATGTTTATCATTTTTCATTGTTGTTTTCTCTATTTTTCATCCTGTTTCATTGTTTTGTCTTCTCTTTTTCATCATTCTTCATTGTTGTTTCTCTATTTTTCATGATGTTTCCTTATTTTCTCTCTCTTTTTCATCATTTTTATTTTTTTTTCACTTTTTTCTTGTTTGTTTCTCTCTTGTGCATCATGTTTCATTGTTTTTCCTCTATTATTCATCATGCTTCCTTGTTTTTTCCCTATTTTTCATTGTTTTTTTTAAATCTATATATGTTTCATCAATTTTCATTGTTGTTTCTCTATTTTTCATAATTTTTCATTGTTTTTCTCTCGTGTTCATCATTGTTCATTGTTTTTCCTCTATTTTTCATCATTCTTCATTGTTGTTTCTCTATATCATGTTTGCTAGTTGTTTCTCTCTTTTTCATTATGTTTCATTGTATTTTTTACTCTTTTTCATCATGTTTTCTTGTTTTTTCCCCTATTTTTCATTGTTTTTCATTGTTGTTCTTTCTTTTTCATCATTTTTCATTGTTTTTTCTCTCTTTTTCATCATTTTTCATTGTTGCTTCTCTCTTTTTCATCATGTTTCATTGTTTTGTCTCTCTTTTTCATCATTTTTCATTGTTGCTTCTCTCTTTTTCATCATGTTTCATTGTTTTGTCTCTCTTTTTCATCATTTTTCATTGTTGTTTTCTCTCTTTTTCATCAGTTTTCATTGTTTTTTTCTCTCTTTTTCATCATTTTCATTGTTGTTTTCTCGTTTTTTCATCATTGTTCAGTGTTTTTTTCCATCTTTTTCATCATGTTTCATTGTTGTTCCGTCTATTTTTCATAATGTTTCATTGTTTTTTTTCTCTCTGTTTCATCATTTTTCATTGTTTTTTCTCTCTCTTTCATCATTGTTCATTGTTTTTTCCTTTCTTGCTCATAATTTTTCATTGTTTTTTCTCTATGTTTCATATTTTTCATTGTTTTTTTCTCTCTTTTTCATCATTTGTCCTTGTTCTTTTTCTATCTGTTTCATCATGGTTGATTGTGTTTTTCTCTCTTTTTCATCATTTTTCATTGTTTTTCAATGCTTTTCAATTGTTTAATGTTATTCTTTGAGCTTTGATAAGGCTCAAAAATACGAAAACGGACAAGATAGAATATTTTCGAGACCCTGGTGTGACATGGCTCCAAATTATATATTTGGAAGCCTTCCATTGCGTGGATTTTTTTTCTGTATGTTTCATTGTTTTTGTTGAATTTTTCATATTTGTTTCATTGGTTTTCACTATTTTTCATTATTTTTTTCATTGTTGTTCATTGTTTTTCAATTGCTTAATCTTATTCTTTGATCTTTGATAAGGCTCAAAAATATGAAAACGGACAAGATGGAATATTTTCGAGACCCTGGCGTGACATTGCTCCAAATTATATATATAATACATTTGGAAGCCTTCCATTGCGTGGATATTTTTCCGTATGATTCATTGTTTTTGTCGTATTTTTCATATTCCTGGCGTATCAGATAAAACCAACAATGTTTGCTACGTAAATCCCAAAATATTCAGACTTGTTTCCACCACGTTTTGCGCTAAAACCGCAAATTGAGGGTGTGAGGTGCGACCACGCGGTGGACCGGCAACAGCTGTGAATTGCGGGTAGGCATGGCTCCAACTGACTTAAACCCAATAAAACCTATACAACCGCTATATATATATATGCACATAAGTATTGTGAAAATCAACACAAGAGCATTTCCACACACACAATGGAAAAAATCCAAGTAATTTGGAGCCATGTCACTCTAGGGTCTCGAAAAAATTCTATCTTGTCCGTTTTCATATTTTTGAGCCTTATCAAAGCTCAACCTATAACATTAAACAATTGAAAAGCAATGAAAAATAATGAAAAATAGTGAAAACCAAAAAAAAATATGAAAAATACAACAAAAACAATGAAACATACAGAAAAACATCCACGCAATGGAAGGCTTCCAAATATATAATTTGGAGCCATGTCACGCCAGGGTCTCGAAAATATTCTATCTTGTCCGTTTTCGTATTTTTGAGCCTTATCAAAGCTCAAAGAATCACATTAAACAATTGAAAAGCATTGAAAAACAATGAAAAATGATGAAAAATATGAAAAAAACAATCAAAAATGATGAAACAGATAGAAAAAGAACAAGGACAAATGATGAAAAAGAGAGAAAAAAACAATGAAAAATATGAAACATAGAGAAAAAACAATGAAAAATTATGAGCAAGAAAGGAAAAAACAATGAACATTGATGAAAGAGAGAGAAAAAACAATGAAAAATGATGAAACAGAGAGAAAAAAAAACAATGAAACATTATGAAAAATAGACGGAACAACAATGAAACATGATGAACAAGATGGAAAAAAACACTGAACAATGATGAAAAAACGAGAAAACAACAATGAAAAATGATGAAAAAGAGAGAAAAAACAATGAAAAATGCTGAAAAAGAGAGAAAACAACAATGAAACATGATGAAAAAGAAATTCAAAACAATGAAACATGATGAAAAAAGAGAAACACCAAAGAAAAAATGAAAAAACAATCAAAAAACAATGAAAACATACGAAAAAGAGCGGAAAAAACAATAAAAAATCATGAAAAAGAGAGGAAAAAACAATGAAAAATCATGAAAAAGAGAGAAACAACAATGAAAAATGATGAAAAAGAGAGAAACAACAATGAACAATGATGAAAAAGAGAGACAAAAACAATGAAAAATGATGAAAAAGAAAAACAAATACTGAAAAATAATGAAAAAATAGAGAAACAACAATGAAAAATGATTAAAAATAGAGGAAAAAGAATGAAAAATGATGAATAATAGGGAAACAACAATGAAAAATGATGAAAACTAGGGGAAAAATCAGGAAACATGTTGAAAAAACAGAGAAAAACAATGAACAATGATGAACAAGAGAGAAAAACAACAAGAAAACATGATGAAAAAAAGTGGAAAAAAACAATGAAACATGATGAAAAATAGAGAAAAACACTGAACAATGATGAAAAATAGAGAAACAATGAATAATAGGGGTCTGGAAGTAGGGTGACTGGATGAGTAAGTTTTGTACTGACTGATCTTTGGCTATAATTGTGGGTATTTACTGACCAGACAACGTATTTTGCAGGGTATTATCTAAGTTTGGTAGTGGGAGCTGTGACACTTACTACTATATATATATATATTGACCGGCTGAAAGATCGAATATTCTATCTTTTGATTATTTTAATTTCAGAATATTCTATCTTGTGGGTGCTAGACCCTGTGTTTTTTGATATTCTATCTTGTCCCGACTAAGAGTACAATATTCTATCTTTCAGGCGGTCGCTATATATATTTGATTTTTATACAAAAACACAGAGGTTTACATAGTTGGGGTTAATGGCAACTGGATAGTAACTGGGACGTAGTTTCCCTGCTCCATTGTAGGGGTAAATGTTGGTATTTATACCATAGATTGAGCATATGGGTTCGGATTTACGTGGATTCAAGACATGGAGGATTGTCGCAGCTAGAAGTTGTAGTGGATGTGCATCCCATGAATAGTAAGTGCTGCATAGTCCCACATGAAACAACACTTCAGAAGTAGATTATCACCATGTATGAGCCTGCTATAAACCGGCACATCCGAAGAGAAATTCTCAGTAACAGAAGGTTGTGCTAGAAAAGTGTGAATTTCATATAATTTGATTGAGTATATTGCGATAAAAAGGCAATAAAATCAATAAACATGTCACACACGGCTGTGGCGACCTGAAGCCAGGGTACATCAAGTTGACATTGTGCGTAAATATTAATTAATGTCTTCACATGGAGGGTTTCCTAAAATAGGGGCACCCCTAAATCATCAATTTTTAGCGGATTTTCCATTATAAACCATCTGTTTTGGGCCATTTCCTGGCGCCATGTTTCCACCGGAGGGTAGATTCCCGTTGTATCCCAATTATTATCGCATTATACCCCTACAACAACCATACCATATGAAAAACCATATCAATCCCTGTAAAACCACATAAAAAATCCATAAAAATCCCTAAGAATCATGATGAATCCCTATAAAACCACATAAACAAGAACCTATAAATCATTATAAATCCCTATAAAATCCCTATAAATCATGATAAATCCCTATAAAAATCTATAAAATCCCTATAAAATCCCTGGTTTCCCTCAGGACGCAGAATTGGCCGCCGTGCTCCTGGAGCGCTACGCCAACGATGCGGTGGATCTGGCGTCCAAAGCTGTGTTGAGCGGGGGATGCCCGGAAAAACGAGTCAAATCAGGCCAGTGCAGTAAATTCATGGGCTTTTTTTCGGGACTTTTCAAGGGATTTAGATGAATTCATATGGATTTTAGAGGGATTGTTTTTTTTTCCTAATTGGAATTTGTGGGGATTTATGTGGTTTTGTAGGGATAATAATGAGATAATCATTGGGATATAATGGGAATATACCATAATACCCTCGTATATGATGTGGCAGGAATCATTGAATCATTGAATCATGGCACGGATAGATGACGTGGTCTTCCGATTCTGATGCGTTCGGGGGAACAAGCGTAGAAGAATAGATGGGTCTGGAGCATCTCGGAGGCCCTTCTTTCATAGGGACAGGCTTTTGACCGATCACTAGTGGAAAGGTGCGAAGGAGGAATGGCTCCAGAATCTGCTGTAGATGATTGTATATATCTGTAAATGGATGCTTCCCCAAACCCCAAACCATCGTTTTTCCCTATTTCTTAAGAATGTCATAGAATATCCAATTTTGCATGGTTTTGGATCCCCCATTGCAGGAGACCTCCATATGCATCCATGCGGTGGATTAAACTATATTGTGGGATTTATCCAGTGCTAAACCATGACACCGAGATTAACATATGGTGGATATTTTGAATCCAAAACCCATCCCCCCAAAATCCATATGGAAAAGGGTAAATGATGGTGTTTGATTCCACAGTAGGAACGAACAGAAAGGAGCGCTCCTTCATGTCTATGTCTGGTTGGTGGTTTCAAACATTTTTTATTTTCCATAATATATGGATAATCCTTCCCATTGACTAATATTTTTCAAGATGGTTAAAACCACCAACCAGATGTCTTTATCCAAATCGACTGGTTTTGCCGAGCTGACCGCTGTCCAATCCTGTGCTTCCGGACCGAGATTGGTATTGCTCAAAACTGTGGTAACATTGGATTACCACAAATGGCTGAAGATTTATTGCTAGTTGGTGGTTTGGAACATTTTTTATTTTTCCATATACTGGGAATAATCATCCCAACTGACCAACATTTTTTAGAGGGGTTGAAACCACCAACCAGATTGACTTACCCTCTGGTAAGACAATATAGCATAGCATAGATAATTCTCGATGATATGGAACCATTGTTTAATACGGTAAATGATCCAACTAAATGGATCAAAACGGACCATTTTCATCCATGTTCCATAGCAAAGACTTCAATGCTTCAACAGGGTGAAGCATTGTACACCATCTATTTCGGGTGCACATCCCTTCGATTTTGTCCAATGTTGACACTACCGACTCCCCCAAATGAAGTCACATCGACGCCTCAAAGATATGGTGGTTTCCTGATTTATGGGGTACCCATAAATCATTCCTTTCATGGTATTTTCCATAGCAAAAAACCCATCCATTTGGGGGTACCCCTACCCCTATGGAAACCCTCATATAGGCCTTGGAGGGTACCCCTATGGAGACTCCTCTGCATCACCAAGGTCGGCGCTATGCACGGCTCTGCGAGGCTGCCTGTTTGATGCTGACTGCAAGGTATTTTGCAGTATTTTTCTTCATAGGATGAAGATAGGGATCGATAGGGATCGGTAGGGATTTATAGGGATTTTAGGGATTTTAGAGGGATGTATAGGAATTTACATCATGTTTTAAAGGGATAATCATGGGATAATGATTGGGATACAAATGGGAATATACCCTGCGGTGGAAAATCAAAAACCCCGAAGTAAATGGAGGTTTAAAACTGGGAAAAACCATGGGACATCCCGATGGGGATCCATGACTTGTAGAATTCATGACTATTAGCCATTTAGATCCATTTAATTAGTTTAAAATTCTATGGTTAAAGTATCATTGTCTTTTGTAATCTTACTATGTTAGGATATCATGTTTGAACAAAGTCACATGCAGATGGGTCAATATCTGTACAACCACCGGGCCTGTTTTTGCCAGGACAGATTGCATCAAGTGGACAAAGCGTGCCAGCCCGGAGACCAGGACATTTTGTAGTGAATCTTCAGAGGATATACCCTCTGGTAAACTAACATAACTATGGAAAATCACCATTTTTAATGGGAAAACTCAATATAAATCGCCATTTTCAATAGCTATGTTAAATTACCAGAGGGTAATGGGATTTTCCATGGGATTTAAGCATTAAACATGGTGGTATGATGGGGATTATTTCTTTCAGCCAGAGTGATTTTTTTCAGGGCTGTTGCCAAGTTTTTGATATACCCAAACTCTTGCGAGTTGTGGAATGGGCTTGCATTGCAGCTTGGCTGAGAAGAACATGTTTCTCAGAAACATTGGGCGCCAAATGGATAAGACTGAGGTACTTTATATATGCTGCCTTTCTTCCTCTGCAGGAAAGTAAGCTTGCACCATTCAAATACCAGAATGCTTATTCCAAGATGGAGCAGCTTCGATACTACGGAGGACATGAATTGATATGTTTACGACTGATACAATCACCACTAATCTTCCAACGAGCCAATTGTTGATACAGCTCCTCAAGTAGCATGGTTCACCCCATCTGTTGTACCAACCTGTAAGAAAATGGGCCTTATTTCTGTCATCAGATATGGGTCACAAAAACTCTGGCACAAAAAATGCTGGTTTGTTTAGGTTCAACGTACAGTACTTTATCAAAATGGCAACGTGGGCCCATACCGAAAGTTTCACCATTTGATTCATCCCCCATTGGGACCTGGGCTGGGTCTGCTGAGGTCGTTACTTTCGACATGGCAGGCGGGCTGTCGAGATGTGGGTCTCTTGTTGGAGCTTACGTCGGGCCCCTTGTTGGGCTTTCTGACCGTATGTTAGCAGGTTGCTGGTTGAAGTATGGAAACTGGGGATTTGGGCAGGAATGGATGTACATGGATGTACCCCGGCACTCAGGATTTTACTGATTCGAAGATGTTTTTCCCGACCCAGGTGAGGGTCTCTAACTCCGGATGCGGCCACGCCTGGACAGGAACATAGAATGTCAGAATAGATGCCAGAAAGACTGCCAGATAGAATGTCAGAACGTATGTCAGATAGAGTTCCAGAAAGAATGTTAGAATATATGCCAGAAAGAATGTCAGAATAGATGTCAGATAAAGTGCGAGAAAGACTGCCAGATAGAGTGTGAGAAAATAAGTCAGATAGAATGTCAGAGTATATGCCCGAAAGAATGTCAGAATATTATACATATACGTATATATATATATATACACATTATATGCCATATACACTTCCAGATGATATGTCAGAAACTATGTCAGAATGATGTGTGGGTGGGCTCACTCGTAGTAAGATATTTTTTCCAGCATCATCGTAGAACAGTATCTAGTAAGACAATCTGTTGATTCTTGTCTATATACAATTCATGTATATACAGTAATACACTACTATGCATGTATGTACTATGCATGTATGTACTATGCATGTATATACTATGCATGTATAGATATAGTCATAGAGCCATATGTAATTACACAGCATATACATATGGAAATTGAACAAAGATTATTTCTTTGATCTCCCTGCACCAGGAGTGGTGTATTTTGGGGCTTGATGAGGGTGTCTCAGACAGCGTGCAGACCCAGGTCCCTTCTGGTACGCTTCAGCCGTGGTGAACAGAAAGGATCAACAGGCAAGCCATGCTGAGGGGCCATGCCAGGGGGTTGGGCCACTGGGGAGATGTACAGCAGATTTGGGTGTTCCGGAGTGGCATTGATATAGTCCAGATAGATCACCTAGGAGCATACATTTGCATGTCCACTTCAGATTTTGGTTTATCTTACTGGTGCTAAACGCAGGGAATGAGGGAATGATCCACAATAACTATTAGTAATCATCCCAGCAACCCCCAGCAACCCATCCATTCCCTGCGTTTAGCACCAGCCTATTTCTGCCAAGCCAGAGATTTACTTCCAAAATGCCTCAAAACCATCCCAGGGTCCCAGAACCCCAGCAATCTGCAGCCGCTGGTTTTTCAGGTCTTCCGTTGCGGCAGAGCTGCTTGCTCTTTGAGGAGGACCTCCGGCAAGTCCGGCAAAATGGCCTGCCTGGGTAGGGATAGATACCCCAAAAATGGATGGTTTATAAGGGAAAATCCTATTAAAATGGATGATGACTGGGGGTACCCCCATTTTAGGACACCTCCATATATTTACCCTATGATTATTTAGCATAGCTATGGAAGCTCACCATTTTTATTGGGTAAATGCGGGTGTAAATCATCCGTACATGGATCATTTTCTATAGCTACGTTGAATCCTCAGAGGGTAAGGGATGAGGAATCAGAATGCCTTTTTTGTTTTTGCGATGGGTGGAAAATGCTTTTTTTTGGTCAGTTTTCCATCATAACATGAGGTGGTTTTCACCAAACCAGGAGCTGGAGCATACCCGAAGGGTTATCTCCCCGTTCTGTCAAACAATGGCCATCAGCACTGTGGCTCTTGTTCTGGGTCCTTTGGACCTTCACTGGCCGCCAAAAATCAGCATAGGAGGTGACCCAACATTATTTCGGATAGAATCCCCACTTCCCATATTTCAAAAAATGGCTTCAAAGGAAAAAACACACACAGAGATTTCAGATATTTTCACATCCTAGGTTGGTTCAGAGATTTTTTCGAGAATGTCAACCCCGTGTGCTAAATGTTTTTCAGAGTGGTGGCTTACCAGCATCACATGAGCAGTGTTCAGCAATTTTGGTTGACAACTCGTTCGAGGATTACATCATTACATCTCCACCCTTGGACAGGAAACTTTACAGTAATCCTATATACCCTCTGGTTATTTAACATAGCCATGGAAAATGGCCCATTTATAGATGGTTTACCTATGTTTACCTATTAAAAATGGTGATTTTCCATGGCAAACTGTTAGTCATAACCAGATGGTATAGGTTTTTGCTATAAATTAAATAGAACATCAACAGCCAGCAAAAGATCCCTATTTGTTTGTGAACCAAAGATTGACCATGATTCTACTCGCCAATCCTGTTCATCAATCCATTGAATCTCAATTCACCCAGGTGATCGATGGTAAATCCCCAATAAAAAATCGATGGTAAATCCCATGTAAAATCCCATGGAATTCACCATGAAATTAACCCATTGTTAAACCACACAAAATCACCATGAAATTCATGAAATCCCCATTGATAGTGGTTCAATCAGCATGTTCCTATGGTTTTCCCATGGTTTCGTGGGGTTTTTGGGGGTTTTGGTTTGCTCCAGGCCCTTCGTTGCCTGGCAAATGACGCCGGCGCGACGCCTTCGCTCGTGGAAGCGCCGCTGCCGGAGGCTGGTGAAGATCTGATATACGTTCGCCAAAGATGTAGCCATAAAGTAGCATGAACCACTATCAATGGGGATTTATAAAGTAATGTTCCAATGGTTGTTCAACCAGGTAGCATGAACCACTACCAATGGTTGTTCAACCAGTTGAGTTTCCTATTTTCTCGATTTTTTCTGGTTGGTGGTTTGGATCATTTTTTATTTTTCCATATAATTACTGGGAATAATAATCCCAACTGACTAATATGATTCAGAGGGGTTGAAACCACCAACCAGATAATATTTGAATGATGTGGGAAAAACCATGCTATAAACCATCCATTTGGGATTGGTAAACATACCACCTATAAGAATGGGTTGTTATTGGGCATGGTTTATGATTGTTTTACCCATGTGGGTATGGATCAATACCTATTAATACCATTTTTAGGGGAATGAACATCCATTTACCAGCTATTTTGGGGTTCACCAGGGGTACAAGGTTTTGACACACTGCCATGTGGAATCCATGTGGAGGCCTGTGAGCTTTGGTCCTGCTACGTGGATTTTCTCCTGGCGAATGGCGCTCCCTTGTCACAGCTCAGAGATGTGCAGGCGGCATCGATGTCGATGCTGTGTGGCGGAAGGACTGGTTGAACTTTGGATGTGAATCTGAAAGAGAGTACCCTCTGGTAATTTAACATAACTATGGAAAATCACAATTTTTCATGGGAAAATTCACTATAAATGGTGATTTTCCATAGTTATGTTAAATTACCAGAGAGTAGATTCCGGACCCATCGTTTCTTCCAGTGGGTTTGCTGATTTCAAGGCAAATTCACAGAGTTCCTGGTTTCAAACTGGGCCCCTCGAACCATCGAAAGGAGATAAGAAGCATCCTGGAGAGATCAACATAGACTAGTTATATACTGGTTGGTTCATAGGCATTCGCCTATTGGATCAGTAATATATTGGGATATATTGGGATAATCCCCTATTATATATAGTTGGTTGGTGGTAACATTTTTTTTCCACAATATATGGGATGTCATCCTTCCCATTGGAGAACTCATGTTTTTCAAGATGGTTATTGCACCACCAACCAGATAATATACCCTCTGATCTCTAGTTATTTAACATAGCCATGGGAAATGGCCCATTTACAGATGGCTTACCTATTAAAAATGGTGATTTTCCATGGCAAACTGTTAGTCATAACCAGATGGAAACTAGCAACGATCGGATCGACATGGTAAAAGATGTACCAGTTTCACATCCAATCATCAGAGATGATGCGCTACAGTGGACCAGGCACGTGCACGAGCTTTCCGCTCCCAGGTGCCGGGACTTTTGGCAGCCGTTGCGCCGTTGCTTTGATCGTGTTCGATAATGATTGAATAGATGTTTAATCTATGACAAGATATGCTTAACATATGTTTCAGGTGTACTCAATTATACATCCTATATTCCATGTATTTTATATATCACAGAACGCCACATCTTCGCACTTTTTTTTCGCTGCGCTGCATCCCCCGAAATCCATCCGTGCCGCTGGCCGCGTGTCAGGCCTCCGTGCGGAAAGCCGATGCAGAGAATAGGAAGCGAGGCGGATCCGGGATGGATCCGGGATGGATCGATGCAGATCTCGATGGATTGTGATGGGAAAATGCTGGGATTTTATGCTGGGATTTTTCATGAGGGTTTCTATAGTCCAAGAATGGTCATGGTTACATTAGGTTACATTATTTAAGCATTTTGCCAAGGACAATCAAAGATGTTTCATAATTAAAGCAGGTAGATCCTCATGTTTATGCTAGCGGGTGGAAAACCGCGCGCGTAGACGTGCTACTTTTTGAATATGGGGGTTGGGTGGGGTGGGGTGGGATATTAACGTTCATGTACCTTGCGTACATACGTGGATGCTACGCTGCTGCTACGTCACTGGTCAGGGGTTGGGTGGGGTGGGGTGGGATATTAACGTTCATGTACCTTGCGTGCATACGTCGATGCTACGCTGCTGCTACGTCACGGGGTGGGATATTAACGTTCATGTACCGTGCGTACATACGTGGATGCTACGCTGCTGCTACGTCACTGGTCAGGGAAAACTTGCTAGTGCACACCGGTGGCATCGATGGAATGTGGAAAATTTCCAAAGGTGCAGTATCATCCTCTTGGAGCACACGTAAAGATGGTGCTGTGAACCCTCAATTGCTTCAAGGAATAAGGATTTGGCAATGGCGATGGCACCATGGAAATTCCACTGACTTCCTCAGTCTCACAGGCCGCGCTCTGAGCAAACGCTTGGAGAAGTGACACGCCAGCGAAGAACAAGGAAAAGGCTTCCACCCCGCCACAACCACAAAACCCTGTAAATACGTCGACATTCCTTCAAAGTCATTCAATTTTCCCCGGGAAAATTTAAGGTAATGTGCATCATAAAATGTGTACGACGCCACAGCGCCAGAAGAGTTTCTTTTCAAAAAGTGCTTAACCGCTAGCGCGGTTTCCCACCCGCCGGGATGTTTATCATCAAACTAAAAAGGAGCATGGCTTCCATAGCTATATATTGTATATGTTAAATGACCAGAGAGTATTGTGAGTACCCTGTTTTTCCCCACTTGCCAGGTGAGGGTCTCTAGATTTTATCAGAGTTGCTTCCTCCTCCTCCTCCTCCTTCTCTTTCTTCTCCTTCTCCTCTGGCAGCCTCGGATCTCAATGTTAGTGGACACTGCCGGACCTCAACGGCGAGCGCCAGAGCTCAGTGGCTGCCAGACCTCAACTGCGAGAGCCAGATCTCAGCGGGCACTGCGGGACCTCAATTGCGAGTGCAAGATGTCACATAGAATGTTAGATAGAATAGAATGCCAAATAGAATGCCAAATAGAATGCCAGATAGAATGCCAAATGGAATGCCAGTTAGAATGCCAGATAGAGAATGTCAGATAGAGAATGCCAGATAGATCAGATAGAGAATGTCAGATAGAATAGAATGCCAGATAGAATGCCAAATGGAATGCCAGTTAGAATGCCAGATAGAGTGCCACATAGAATGCCAAATGGAATGCCAGTTAGAATGCCAGATAGAGAATGTCAGAATGAATGCCTAAAAAGATGCAAGATAAAATGTCAGAATATATGCCATACATACTTCCAGATGGTATGTCAGGAACTATGTCAGAATAGTGTGTAGCGTCGGGATCACTCGAAGAAAGTAATTTTGTGATATATGTACAGTAGGTATCTCCCAGGGTTATAGCCAGCAACAATAAGTAGGGATTTATGGACGTCATTGGGATAATGATTGGAAATAATGGGCTATTTTCTGGCAATCTATTAATAACAGGTTGCGTCATGGAAATCACAATTTTTAAAAATTGTAAACCATCGCGCTAAATATGCCATGGTTTCCACAGCAAACTGTTAAATTACCAAAGGGTATGTGAGCGTTACAGTACATGATTTTTGTTGATACCCTCTGGTATTTTTTGCACATGGCTAAATGGAAACTCTGAATTTTTCATTGGTCAAGAACATGGGATAAACATCGAACAGCATATTCCAGAAATAATCACATGATATTTGGTTGGTGGTTTGGAACAATTTTTTTCCATTCAGTTGGGAATTTCATCATCCCAACTGACGAACTCCATCATTTTTCAGAGGGGTAGGTATACCACCAACCAGCAGTGATTGGCAAGTCTTTTGCAGTTGGACGAGGGCAGCCGCTGGGTTCTGTTGGGTTCGGCCTGGGCGGGGGTTCGATGGGTTCGATTTCGGTGAGTTTTGGTGGTCAAATGGCTGGAAATCGATAACCATATATAATCTGACCGGTTTCCGTGCTTGTTCTTGCAAATTGCCAGTGTTTTTTTTTACCCCTATCATTTGCAACTACTTGGGATCATGCAAACGGAGGACCACCGGCAATGGAGGACTGCAGCCACTAAGAATCCACCCGGTCCATCATTCCTAATCATGGGAAAAAACATGGAAAAACAAGAAATAGGAATGATTCACAAGAATGATGCCACATTCATTGCATTCATAACGTGGCATCATAACATGGATTGCCATGGCAATGTTAGTTTACCAGGAATGATGCCACAATTCCATGCCACATTTCCCCATTGGGGGATAGGACATTTTCTTCTTACTGATGGTGACCATATTCCAACTTACTGGTGCTTAATTCGTAGGGAATGGATGGGTTGCTGGGGGTTGCTGGGGGTTGCTGGGATGATTATTACTAGTGATTATGGATCATTCCCGAAAATTCCCTGCGTTTAGCACCAGTAAGCCAATCATGTCTAGATTTGGCACAGCCCTATTCCAACAATTTCTTGACAAGGCAGCCGCCTAGTCACTGCCAGCCTAGCTCATACGCTCTGCAGGTTTGCCTGGTCCGACCGCAAGTTGCAAGCAGGTGACTCTGGGATGGAGCACTGTGATTTGATGGCAGTTTAACAAGCAAACATGGCGATTTAACCAGCAAGAGTTGAGATTTACCATCTGGTTATTTGTTACATAGCCATGGAAAATCACCATTTTCAATAGGTAAATCATCATAAATCACCAGAGGGTAATCAGCAAACATGGCATTTTTGTCACGATTGGATTGGAATTTACCCAGCAAATCCCAGCAAGAAATTGGGCCAAATCATCAGCAAAATTCGGTTTACATCCCTGAAAATCAGGATAGCCTTTGGTTATGACTAACAGTTCGCCATGGTTTTTCGATGGCCCATAGAAATAGATGGTTTACCGTTCTTAATAGCATGGTGATTTTCCATATTATGTTAGATAACCAGATGGTATATGGAATCCCAAAAACTCGGTTCTGAAGTTTAACGTTTGATTTTACACAATTGTCCTGCTCTGCTTAACTGTTAATGCTTGATTGAGATTCACATTCAATTTATGGCGGGTAAATACAGGGGCATTATATTCCCGGGTTTCAAGTTGAACTCCCAAAGTTGTTTGAGAATATACACGTGTATATATATATATACATATATTTGAATATATATATATATAAATAAATATACATATATATATATAAATATATATAATTATATATAATATAAATGAATAGAACGATTAAGTAGCTATGACATCACAAATATTTGCGGCTGCTCCAAACAACAAACAGAAACGCACAAAATCAGAGCGAATCCTACCTTATGTGAAAACCTATCATAATTAATCGATTAGTATCGATTATAATTATTGATATACGAAGAGTTTGCACTAGTCAGATTGGCTTGCATGTTTGTTTCCAAGCTCAAGGGCTGTTGGGATGGGTATATCCTTCCTGGTGTATGGATACAACTCTTTTCGGTTCACTATGCTCATGTTTGATCTTTGACTTGGCCCCCACCCACCACGCGTGGCTCGTACGGTCAAGAGGGGAACCTCCAGTGCAACAGTGGCAGCGCGGGTTGAATAGCTTCTGTCTTCAAGTAAAAAACACATTCCGTAGGTAC
>CAMXCT020002930.1:0-70508 GCA_947184155.2 Cladocopium goreaui
ACATGTCTTGCATCAACGTTGCATACAATGACCTGATGGACCGGGCTGAGAGAAGCCAAACGCCATTGCCCAACAGAGCGCTCTCAGAAACAGAGAGGACACTCTCAGGCCAGCTGTACTTCGTGCTGGTCATGCTGCTGAGGAACCGGGCATTGGACATAGCCTACAACGCTGGAGTGTCAGAGGGCATTGAGGCCTACAGGAGACTATACCAGCAGTATCACCCCAAGGTGGCGTCAAGGTTCGTGGGGAGTTTGTCCCTCATCTTGGCCACTAAGTTTGGCACAGACATCGAGGCCGAACTCGAGAGCTTCGACAAAACAGTGCGCCGGTACGAGATGGAGTCGGGGAAAACCTTAGATGAAGAAATACTTTTGGGTATAGTAATTCAAGGGGTTCAGGACCAATCAATGAAAGAACATCTCATCAAGAATGCCGCACGTCTCAATACGTATGAAGCTGTCAAGACTGAATTGTTGGAGATAGCTAGGACTAACCGTGTCCTGCAGTCCATGCCGGTTGCAATGGAAATTGGTGCAACCGCCAACGCCAAAGGAAAAGGAGGTAAGAAAGGTGGTAAAAAGGGTGATGGAAAGAATTCCAAAGGTGACTCCAAAGGCAAGGGTAAAGGTACCCAACAAGCCCCACAAAATCCAAACAAGGACAAATCCTGTTTCTACTGTGGTAAGCAGGGGCATCTCAAATCAGAATGCAGAAAACGTATCAGTGATGAAAAGAATGCCCAAGGTAAAGGTAGCAGTAAGGGTAAGCCAAAGGCCAAGGCTAACCCCGGGAGCGGTAAGCCCCGCCCCAATGCTGCAAGTCCTGATGATGAACCAGAACCGCTCAGCGCCTACCCTGAGGAGACGCTCATTGCAGCTGCCGTCAACAATGGCACGCAGGAGATTTTGGTGGACACCGGGGCTGGAAGTCACTTGTTTGTAAAAGGGTTTGATAGCCATGCACGTTCAGTTTCAAAAGGGTCAAGCGTTGGTATGGTTACGGTTACTGGTCAACCCTTAATCACTGGGGAGTACAAGAAAAGCACCATAAACACAGATGCTGGGAAATTCACGATCGAATACGCAGAGTCTGACAAGATCAACTTCTCAGTGCTCAGTGCTGGCAAGGCGGCACAAAGAGGCACGTGGACTGTGATTGGTCCAGACGCTCAGTTTCTTGTCCCCAGCAAATCCAGTGAATTCATCAAAGCAGCAATTGAGAAGACCCCCAACAAACTTGGGTTGGTAAAGAAAAGGGGCGTTTATTGGTTGCCGGTTTCACTTGAAAAGGGTTCAACCGGTCATGATGACAAGCCCTTAGCAACCATGGTAGATAAAAGCCCTGGAGGGGTAGCGGGTAATGCCGCATCCCAAAGTGCGGGTAGCACCGCCAGCTGTGTGGGAAGCACCACCGGCCAGGAAGTGATGGCAGCCATCAGACCTGCCAAGAAAGCTGTTCCAGCGGAAGAGTTGGAGGAAGAGGCGCGAGAACCGGGTGCAGTTGGGGAAATGGAAGTAGAGGACAGGCAACAGGTTGAACCCCCTCTCCCTGAACTTGGGGAACCGCCTGCTGAACCATCTGAACCAGCAAGGCCAGTAAGAGCCAAGAAAATCCCAGATACGGTCACCAAAGCCGAGTATGACAACCACATGATTACACACCTTCCTTTTAGAAATTGGTGTGAGTTTTGTATGGCTGGAAAAATTCGTGAGGATAGTCACCGTAGAAGAACTCCAGGAGACGACAAGGAAGTCCCCAGAGTTTCAATGGACTATTGCTTTTTGGGCAGAGTTCTTGACAACACCAAGTCTGAAGAGACAACGGTGGCTGAGTTGAAAGAGCCAACAGAAGAAGCAGAAGGAGTCATGCCCGTTTTGGTAGTCACTGACGAAAGAACAGGCTGCGTTTTCAGCAGCGTTGTGCAAAAGGGAGTGAATGATCACGCCGTCAATGTGGTAGTAGAAGCTTTGAAGTTTTGTGGTAGACAGAAAGCCATCCTGCAAACAGATGCCGAACACAGCATCAAAGCACTTGCAGAGGCATCAGCCGTGAAGTATGGCAAAGAGGTGCAACACCAAACTGCGCCACGTGAATCTCACGCGTCCAATGGGGCCGCTGAAAGGGCGGTACTGGAGCTCTCGCGACAGGTGCGCACAAACGTGAACGCACTTGAATCAAGGTACAAGGACTTCAAGCTGAAAGTTTCCAGTGTTTCATACCCGTGGCTTGTACGCCATTCAGCATGGCAATTGACCAGATTCCTGGTGAAGGCAGATGGGAAAACCCCATATGAACGACTCAAAGGTCGCGAATACAAAGGTGAAGTTGTAGAGCCATTTGAAACTGTGCACTACAAACTTGCGCAAGACGCCAAAGGCAAGCTGGACGCTCAGAGCGCCATTGGCATTTGGGTTGGAAAATCCCTGCAATCCGACGAACACTATGTCGGAACAGCAGACGGCATCCGTCGCTGCAGAAGTGCATGGCGCAGGCCAGAAGGGCGACGATGGGAGCTGAAAAGATTCGAGGCTCTCAAGGGCGTTCCGTGGCAACCCAAAGGCGAGCCAACCTTGCTGCCAGGAGCCCCAGGCACACCAAGGATTGCAGCGCCAGGAACACCAAGCGGACGCGCCCGAGGAGTGTACATCACAGTGGAACGGCAGATTCGCCATGGATCCACAGAAGGATGCCCAGGCTGCCACAGCTCAGACGACAACCCAAAGCCACACAATGCAACATGCCGAGCAAGATTCGAAAAGATCATCGCCGAAGAGCGAGCGAAGGCACAACAAGGCGAAGGAAGTGCCAGCGCGCAAGTTGAAGACTTGGAAGCGCCAGCGGCCGACAATTCCTCGTCATTGTATCGCGACAAGCGAGAGGCAGCGGGAACCGCCGCGCCTCAGGGAGTTGCGGGAGACTCCGCACTCTCAATCGCACCAAGGATCGCGGGAAGACCCGCATCCTCAGCTGATCCTGCGGGAAGCACCGCGGCTTCAGCAAGTGCCAAAAGACCCACAGAGGGCACACAAGAAGCCCAAAAGAGGCTGAAGGCACCAGATCCAAAGGGAAGCAAACGAGACCCTGAGGTCAGTGTCCAAGAGCTGCAAGACGCAGAAGACATCTCAACATTGCTGCTACAGCAAGACGAAAGCACGCATGCAGAAGAGAAAGGCACTTTGCCTACACTCCATGACGTGCCACTCGCAGCAATTTTTGAGGATTCCCTCCTCGCCGGATACCCAGAGTGGGGAAATGTGACATCAGCTTTCGACGAGAGATCAGGCGAAGCGCTGCCTCTTGAAAAGGTCAAGACCGCTAGGGGCAGAGAGCTAGACAAGATGATCGAGCACAACGTCAAAACTGACATTACGTGGGAGGAGGCCAGACGAAGGGGATTGAAGATAGTCCGTAGTCGCTGGGTCGACGGATGGAAAACCATCGACGGAGATCCACGAGGTGTGAGGTCCAGATGTGTAGCCCAAGAGGTGAACACAGGTCCTAGAGAGGACGTACACTCTGGAACCCCACCGCTGAAAGCTCACAGGATGATTTTGTCCTGTGCGGCAACCAAACGCAAAGGACAACATCAGCACGACAAGCTGATCGGACGTTACGACGTCAGTGTGGCATTCTTCCATGCCACATCCACCGGCAAAATCGCCGTGGTACCGCCGGATGATCTCAACGATCAAAGACACCTATGGTATCTCAACAAGGCAATGAATGGAACTCGCGAAGCGAGTCGCCAATGGTCCGAGTTTGTAGACGGAACTGTGACCAGGAAAGGCGGATTCAGCAATGTGCCAGGAGTCCCCGGAGTGTTTTATCACAAGGAGTGGCAAGTCACAATGAGTTGTCATGGGGACGACTTTCTGGCCGAAGGCCGAGCGGAAGATCTCGACAAATTGGATGAGTTCATGCTGCAACATTTTGAAATCAAAGTGTTGCCGCGAATCGGCAATCCTGAGCACAGAGGTCAGTGCTTGGAAGGAGACCATCTGCGCAGAGCAATCAGGTGGACAAAAGAAGGGTTCACTTGGGAAGCAGATCGCAAATACGTCAAGCTTTTGACAAAAGAGCTTGGGCTGGAAGGAGCAAAAGGAGTTGACACTCCGAGCTCAAAACTGACAGGTGCTGGCTGCAGAACCAGCGACAAGCCGCTAGACGCAGCGGAAGCCTCAAGATTCAGACATCTTGCAGGGACAGCTCTTTACTTGAGCTTGGGTAGACCTTCTATCCAGTACGCGTTGTCAGAAATCACTGCCGGAATGGCAAAGCCGTGTGAAATCCACATGTTGCGACTCAAAAGACTTGGTCGCTACTTGTTGAAGTTTCCGACGGAGACTTGGCTTTTCGCCTTACAAGAAGAACCTGAAGAGTTCCAGGTTTACACAGATTCTGATTGGGCATCAGATGCAGTCACGCGCAGATCAATGTCCTGCCACATGGAGCGATTTGGTGAGCATCTGCTAGACAGTGGATGCGCCAAACAGTCAACAGTGGCACTTTCGTCAGGAGAAGCAGAGTACTACTCCTTGACAAGAGGAGCTGCAATCGGACTGCTGACCAAGCACATCTTACAATGTGTAGGGTTCAATCGAGTCAAACAGGTCATGCTGACCGACTCGACAGCAGCGAAAGGCATCGCCCAACGTTCGGGCACAGGAAAGGTCAAACACCTTAGCATCCGTGAGTTATGGTTGCAAGAGAAAGTCCGTGCAAGAGAACTAGCTGTGCGGAAAGAAAGCACAACAACGAACTGGGCTGATTTGGGCACGAAGTCTCTAACAGGCCCAAGAATCAGCGAACTGGTTCAAATTATGCCACTCTGCAGGAGAGGCATTGTTGTAGCATGCCTGCTGTGTATGATGAACTGCGCAGCAGCACAGCCAGAGGATGAAGAGAAGGACTCAAGCATCTTTAGCTTTGTGCTCTATATGTTTGTGGTCCACATCCTTGCACTATACGGGCTGTTTTCAGCCGTGAGAAGAAGGTTCATGGAAGAAGAAATCTGCGAAAAGATGATTCAAACAGATGAGATCAGGGCAGACAACAGAACTACGCAGACATCCACTGCGCAGAGCACCGCAAGTTCTTCAACATCCATGCCAGTATCAGGGCATGGAGGGGAACAAAGACAGAATCCAAAAGCAAAACCAAAACCAAAAGCCGAAGCGAGAGAACCACAAGATGACCTAGTGGCTATACTTGGAGGCGGTGTACGGTATCATCGCATGAGCTGCGGAATGGTGAGAGCTTTCCGTGGTAATGTACAGAACTGCCGCAGGTCACTAGCTGTTGAACGTGGCTACACGCCATGTAAACAGTGTGGTGGTTGAAGTGTTTCACTGAAAGTCAGCCAAATCACTACGTGATTCAGCTGTGGAGGGGTGTCAGGAAACAGACCCTATTCCAGTCACCACCTGCCATGTATAGGCTAGCATGTTGCACATGAGAATTCATTTAAGACTTATGGCCATGACTTTGGCTCAAGCATCAGCGTGATAGGAAAACAAGCTGCTTGCTGCATCTTGGGGCTGTGCGCCCCGCTTTCAATTCTGGGTCTTCTGCCTGCCTGAAAATTCAACCCCAAGCCTTGGATGCAATTTTTGCATTTTGGGTCTTCTGCCTGCCTAAAGTCAAGGCCCAAACCTTGGATGCAAAGTTTGCATTCTGGGTCTTCTGCCTGCCTTAAATTCAAGGCCCAAACCTTGAGTTTGTCAGAGTTTGCATTCTGGGTCTTCTGCCTGCCTAAAATTCAAGGCCCAAACCTTGGATGCAAAGTTTGCATTCTGGGTCTTCTGCCTGCCTAAAATTCAAGGCCCAAACCTTGGATGCAAAGTTTGCATTCTGGGTCTTCTGCCTGCCTGAAAATCCAACCCCAAGCCTTGGATGCAAAGTTTGCATTTTGGGTCTTCTGCCTGCCTAAAATCCAAGGCCCAAACCTTGGATGCAAAGTTTGCATTCTGGGTCTTCTGCCTGCCTAAAATCCAAGGCCCAAACCTTGGATGCAAAGTTGGCATTCTGGTCCTTCTGCCTGCCTAAAATTCAAAACCCAAACCTTGGATGCAAAGTTTGCATTCTGGGCCTTCTGCCTGCCCAAAATTCAAGGCCCCAACCTTGGATGCAAAGTTTGCATTCCGGGCCTTTTGCGTGCCCAAAATTCAAGGCCCAAACCTTGGATGCAAAGTTTGCATTCTGGGTCTTCTGCCTGCCAAAAATTCAAGGCCCAAACCTTGGATCAAAGTTTGCATTCTAGGTCTTCTGCCTGCCTAAAATCCAAGGCCCAAACCTTGGATGCAAAGTTTGCATTCTGGTGTCTTCTGCCTGCCTAAAAAATCCAAGGCCCAAACCTTGGATGCAAAGTGTGTATTCTGGTGTCTTCTGCCTGCCTGAAATTTAAGGCCCAAACCTTGGGTGCAAAGTTTGCATTCTGGGTCTTCGGCCTGCCTAAAAATTCAAGGCCCAAACCTGGGATGCAAAGTTTGAAAGTTTGCATTCTGGGTCTTCTGCCTGCCTAAAATTCAAGGCCCAAACCTTGGATGCAAAGTTTGCATTCTGGGTCTTCTGCCTGCCTAAAATTCAAGGCCCAAACCTTGGATGCAAAGTTTGCATTCTGGGTCTTCTGCCTGCCTAAAATCCAAGGCCCAAACCTTGGATGCAAAGTTTGCATTCTGGGTCTTCTGCCTGCCTAAAATCCAAGGCCCAAACCTTGGATGCAAAGTTTGCATTCTGGGTCTTCTGCCTGCCTAAAATCCAAGGCCCAAACCTTGGATGCAAAGTTTGCATTTTGGGTCTTCTGCCTGCCTGAAATTCAAGCCCAAACCTTGGTGCAAAGTTTGCATTCTGGGTCTTCTGCCTGCCGAAAATCCAAGGCCCAAACCTTGGATGCAAATTTTGCATTCTGGGTCTTCGGCCTGCCTAAAATCCAAGGCCCAAACCTTGGATGCAAAGTTTGCATTCTGGGTCTTCTGCCTGCCTAAAATCCAAGGCCCAAACCTTGGATGCAAAGTTTGCATTCTGGGTCTTCTGCCTGCCAAAAATTCAAGCCCAAACCTTGGATGCAAAGTTTGCATTCTGGGTCTTCTGCCTGCCTAAAATTCAAGGCCCAAACCTTGGATGCAAAGTTTACATTCTGGGCCTTCTGCCTGCCTAAAATCCCAGGCCCAAACCTCGGATGCAAAGTTTGTATCCTGGGTCTTCTGCCTGCCTAAAATTCAAGGCCCGAACCTTGGATGCAAAGTTTGCATTCTGGGTCTTCTGCCTGCCGAAAAATTCAAGCCCAAACCGTGGATGCAAAGTTTGCATTCTCGGTCTTCTGCCTGCCTAAAATCCAAGGCCGAAACCTTGGATGCAAAGTTTGCATTCTGGGTCTTCTGCCTGCCTAAAATTCAAGGCCCAAGCCTTGGATGCAAAGTTTGCATTTTGGGTCTTCTGCCTGCCTGAAACTCAAGGTCCAAACCTTGGATGCAAAGTTTGCATTCTGGGTCTTCTGCCTGCCTAAAGTCCAAGGCCCAAACCTTGGATGCAAAGTTTGCATTCTGGGCCTGCTGCCTGCCTGAAAATTGAACCCCAAGCCTTGGATGCAAAGTTTGCATTTTGGGTATTATGCCTGCCTAAAGTCAAGGCCCCAAACCTTGGGATGCAAAGTTTGCATTCGGGTCTTTCTGCCTGCCCATAAAATCCAAGGCCCAAACCTTGGATGCAAAGTTTGCATTTTGGGTCTTCATGGGTCTTCTGCCTGCCTAAAAATCAAGGCCCAAACCTTAGATGCAAAGTTTGCATTCTGGGTCTTCTGCCTGCCGAAAATTCAAGGCCCAAACCTTAGATGCAAAGTTTGCATTCTGGGTCTTCTGCCTGCCTAAAATCCAAGGCCCAAACCTTGGATGCAAAGTTTGCATTCTGGATCTTCTGCCTGCCTAAAATTCAAGGCCCAAACCTTGGATGCAAAGTTTGCATTCTGGGTCTTCTGCCTGCCTAAAATTCAAGGCCCAAACCTTGGATGCAAAGTTTGCATTCTGGGTCTTCTGCCTGCCTAAAATTCAAGGCCCAAACCTTGGATGCAAAGTTTGCATTCTGGGTCTTCTGCCTGCCGAAAAATTTCCCCAATTCCCCCCCACAAAGGCCCCAAACCTTAGATGAAAGTTTGCCATTCTGGGTCTTCTGCCTTCCTAAAATTCAAGGCCCAAACCTTGGATGCAAAGTTTGCATTCTGGGTCTTCTGCCTGCCTAAAATTCAAGGCCCAAACCTTGGATGCAAAGTTTGCATTCTGGGTCTTCTGCCTGCCGAAAAATTCAAGCCCAAACCTTGGATGCAAAGTTTGCATTCTGGGTCTTCTGCCTGCCTAAAATCCAAGGCCCAAACCTTTGATGCAAAGTTTGCATTCTGGGTCTTCTGCCTGCCAAAAAATTCAAGGCCCGAACCTTGGATGCAAAGTTTGCATTCTGGGTCTTCTGCCTGCCTAAAATCAGGCCCAAAAACCTTCAAGGCCCAAACCTTTGATTCAAAGTTTGCATTCTGGGTCTTCTGCCTGCCTAAAATCCAAGGCCCAAACCTTGGATGCAAAGTTTGCATTCTGGGTCTTCTGCCTGCCTAAAATCCAAGGCCCAAACCTTGGAGCCTAAAATTCAAGCCCAACCTTGGATGCAAAGTTTGCATTCTGGGTCTTCTGCCTGCCTAAAATTCAAGGCCCAAACCTTGGATGCAAAGTTTGCATTCTGGGTCTTCTGCCTGCCTAAAAATTCAAGGCCCAAACCTTGGATGCAAAGTTTGCATTCTGGGTCTTCCGCCTGCCTAAAATCCAAGGCCCGAACCTTGGATGCAAAGTTTGCATTCTGGGTCTTCTGCCTGCCTAAAAACCAAGGCCCAAACCTTAGATGCAAAGTTTGCATTCTGGGTCTTCTGCCTGCCCTAAAATCCAAGGCCGAAACCTTGGATGCAAAGTTTGCATTCTGGGTCTTCTGCCTGCCTAAAATTCAAGCCCAAACCTTGGTGCAAAGTTTGCATTCTGGGTCTTCTGCCTGCCTAAAATCCAAGGCCCAAACCTTGGATGCAAAGTTTGCATTCTGGGTCTTCTGCCTGCCTAAAATCCAAGGCCCAAACCTTGGATGCAAAGTTTGCATTCTGGGTCTTCTGCCTGCCTAAAATCCAAGGCCGAAACCTTGGATGCAAAGTTTGCATTCTGGGTCTTCCGCCTGCCTAAAATCCAAGGCCCGAACCTTGGATGCAAAGTTTGCATTCTGGGTCTTCTGCGTGCCTAAAATCAAGGCCCAAACCTTGGATGCAAAGTTTGCATTCTGGGTCTTCTGCCTGCCTGAAATTCAAGGCCCAAACCTTGGATGCAAAGTTTGTATCCTGGGTCTTCTGCCTGCCTAAAATTCAAGGCCCAAACCTTGGATGCAAAGTTTGCATTCTGGGTCTTCTGCCTGCCGAAAAATTCAAGGCCCAAACCTGGGATGCAAAGTCTTCTGCCTGCCTAAAATTCAAGGCGCAAACCTTGGATGCAAAGTTTGCATTCTGGGTCTTCTGCCTCCCTGAAAATTCAACCCCAAGCCTTGGGTGCAAAGTTTGCATTTTGGGTCTTCTGCCTGCCTAAAGTCCAGGCCCAAACCTTGGGTGCAAAGTTTGCATTCTGGGTCTTCTGCCTGCCTAAAATTCAAGGCCCAAACCTTGGATGCAAAGTTTGCATTCTGGGTCTTCTGCCTGCCTGAAAATCCAACCCCAAGCCTTGGATGCAAAGTTTGCATTTTGGGTCTTCTGCCTGCCTAAAATCCAAGGCCCAAACCTTGGATGCAAAGTTTGCATTCTGGGTCTTCTGCCTGCCTAAAATTCAAGGCCCAAACCTTGGATGCAAAGTTTGCATTCTGGGTCTTCTGCCTGCCTAAAATCCAAGGCCCAAACCTTGGATGCAAAGTTTGCATTCTGGGTCTTCTGCCTGCCTAAAAATCTAAGGCCCAAACCTTAGATGCAAAGTTTGCATTCTGGGTCTTCTGCCTGCCTAAAATTCAAGGCCCAAACCTTGGATGCAAAGTTTGCATTCTTGGTCTTCTGCCTGCCAAAACCCAAGGCCCAAACCTTGGATGCAAAGTTTGCATTCTGGGTCTTCTGCCTGCCTAAAACCCAAGGCCCAAACCTTTGATGCAAAGTTTGCATTCTGGGTCTTCTGCCTGCCAAAAAATTCAATCCCAAACCTTGGATGCAAAGTTTGCATTCTGGGTCTTCTGCCTGCCTAAAATCCAAGGCCCAAACCTTGGATCTTCTGCCTGCCTAAAAATTCAAGGCCCAAACCTTGGATGCAAAGTTTGCATTCTGGGTCTTCTGCCTGCCTAAAATCCAAGGCCCAAACCTTGGATGGAAAGTTTGCATTCTGGGTCTTCTGCCTGCCTAAACTTCAAGGCACAAACCTTGGATGCAAGTTTGCATTCTGGGTCTTCTGCCTGCCTAAAATTCAAGGCCCAAACCTTGGATGCAAAGTTTGCATTCTTGGTCTTCTGCCTGCCAAAACCCAAGGCCCAAACCTTGGATGGAAAGTTTGCGTTCTGGGTCTTCTGCCTGCCCAAAGATCCAAGGCCCAAACCTTGGATGCAAAGTTTGCATTCTGGGTCTTCTGCCTGCCTAAAATCCAAGGCCCAAACCTTGGATGTAAAGTTTGCATTCTGGGTCTTCTGCCTGCCAAAAATCCAAGGCCCAAACCTTGGATGCAAAGTTTGCATTCTCGCTCTTCTGCAAGGCCCAAACTTTGGATGCAAAGTTTGCATTCTAGGTCTTCTGCCTGCCTTAAATTCAAGGCCCAAACGTTGGAGGAAAAGTTTACATTCTGGGCCTTCTGCCTGCCTGAAACTCAAGGCCCAAACCTTGGATGCAAAGTTTGCATTCTGGGTCTTCTGCCTGCCTGAAAATTCAAGGCCCAAACCTTGGATGCAAAGTTTGCATTCTGGGTCTTCTGCCTGCTTAAAAATTCAGGCCCAAACCTTGGATGCAAAGTTTGCATTCTGGGTCTTCTGCCTGCCTAAAATCCAAGGCCCAAAACATTGGATGCAAAGTTGCATCCCTGGGTCTTCTGACTTGCCTAAAATCCAAGGCCCAAACTTGGATGCAAAGTTATGAATTATGGGTCTTCTGCCGCCTAAATCCAAGGGCACCAAACCGTGGAGGCAAAGTTTGCATTCTGGGTCTTCTGCCTGCCTAAAATTCAAGGCCCAAACCTTGGATGCAAAGTTTGCATTCTGGGTCTTCTGCCTGCCGAAAAATTCAAGCCCAAACCTTGGATGCAAAGTTTGCATTCTGGGTCTTCCGCCTGCCTAAAATCCAAGGCCCGAACCTTGGATGCAAAGTTTGCATTCTGGGTCTTCTGCCTGCCTAAAATCAAGGCCCAAACCTTGGATGCAAAGTTTGCATTCTGGGTCTTCTGCCTGCCTAAAATCCAAGGCCGAAACCTTGGATGCAAAGTTTGCATTTTGGGTCTTCTGCCTGCCTAAAATTCAAGCCCAAACCTTGGATGCAAAGTTTGCATTCTGGGTCTTCTGCCTGCCTAAAATTCAAGGCCCAAACCTTGGATGCAAAGTTTGCATTCTGGGTCTTCTGCCTGCCTAAAATTCAAAGCCCAAGCCATGGATGCAAAGTTTGCATTTTGGGTCTTCTGCCTGCCTAAAATCCAAGGCCCAAACTTTGGATGCAAAGTTTGCATTATGGGTCCTCTGCCTGCCTAAAATTCAAGGCCCAAACCTTGGATGCAAAGTTTGCATTTTGGGTCTTCTGCCTGCCTAAAATCCAAGGCCCAAACCTTGGATGCAAAGTTTGCATTCTGGGTCTTCTGCCTGCCTAAAATCCAAGGCCCAAACTTTGGATCTTTTGCCTGCCTAAAATTCAAAGCCCAAGCCATGGATGCAAAGTTTGCATTTTGGGTCTTCTGCCTGCCTAAAATCCAAGGCCCAAACTTTGGATGCAAAGTTTGTATTCTGGGTCTTCTGCCTGCCTAAACTTCAAGGCCCAAACCTTGGATGCAAAGTTTGCATTCTTGGTCTTCTGCCTGCCTAAAATTCAAGGCCCAAACCTTGGATGCAAAGTTTGCGTTCTGGGTCTTCTGCCTGCTTAAAATTTCAAGGCCCAAACCTTGGATGCAAAGTTTGCATTCTGGGTCTTCTGCCTGCCTAAAATCTAAGGCCCAAACCTTGGATGCAAAGTTTGCATTCTAGGTCTTCTGCCTGCCCAAAAATCCAAGGCCCAAACCTTGGATGCAAAGTTTGCATTCTGGGCCTTCTGCCTGCCTAAAATTCAAGGCCCAAACCTTGGATGCACAGTTTGCATTCTGGGTCTTCAGCCTGCCTAAAATCCAAGGCCCAAAGCTTGGATGCAAAGTTTGTATTCTGGGTCTTCTGCCTGCCTAAAATTCAAGGCCCAAACCTTGGATGCAAAGTTTGTATTCTATGTCTTCTGCCTGCCTAAAACCAAGGCCCAAAGCTTGGATGCAAAGTTTGTATTCTGGGTCTTCTGCCTGCCTAAAATCCAAGGCCCAAACCTTGGATGCAAAGTTTGCATTCTGGGTCTTCTGCCTGCCTAAAATCCAAGGCCCAAACCTTGGATGCAAAGTTGGCATTCTGGTCCTTCTGCCTGCCTAAAATTCAAAACCCAAACCTTGGATGCAAAGTTGGCATTCTGGGCCTTCTGCCTGCCGAAAAAAATGCCCAAGCCTTGGATGCAAAGTTTGCATTCTGGGCCTTCTGCCTGCCCAAAATTCAAGGCCCCAACCTTGGATGCAAAGGGTGCATTCCGGGCCTTTTGCGTGCCCAAAATTCAAGGCCCAAACCTTGGATGCAAAGTTTGCATTCTGAGTCTTCTGCCTGCCTAAAATTCAAAACCCAAACCTTGGATGCAAAGTTTGCATTCTGGGTCTTCTGCCTGCCAAAAAAAAGGCCCAAGCCTTGGATGCAAAGTTTGCATTCTGGGCCTTCTGCCTGCCCAAAATTCAAGGCCCCAACCTTGGATGCAAAGGGTGCATTCCGGGCCTTTTGCGTGCCCAAAATTCAAGGCCCAAACCTTGGATGCAAAGTTTGCATTCTGAGTCTTCTGCCTGCCTAAAACCAAGGCCCAAACCTTGGATGCAAAGTTTGCATTCTGGGTCTTCTGCCTGCCTAAAACCAAGGCCCAAACCTTGGATGCAAAGTTTGCATTCTGGGTCCTCTGCCTGCCTAAAATTCAAGGCCCAAACCTTGGATGCAAAGTTATTGTCTGTCCTTCATGGTGCGTTTCCAGTCCAGGTGGCTGACGTAACACGACAAGGACACCAACGGCCTGCCTGGCATGCTTCCCTTGGCAATTGGCATGCGCGTTGCCCTCACCCACAAGCTGGACGAGTCGCCGGAGAAGCGCCTTCTCATGCACAGCGTTTGCCGCGTGCACTACTGGGTGTGGGAGGACGGGCCCTGTATGTTGCCAACCTACGGCACGACCTACAGTCCTCCTAGCCCTGCATGTTGCCAACCTACAGCACTCCTAGCCCTGTATGTTGCCAACCTACAGCACTCCTAGCCCTGTATGTTGCCAACCTACGGCACGACCTACAGTCCTCCTAGCCCTGCATGTTGCCAACCTACAGCACTCCTAGCCCTGTATGTTGCCAACCTACAGCACTCCTAGCCCTGTATGTTGCCAACCTACGGCACGACCTACAGTCCTCCTAGCCCTGCATGTTGCCAACCTACAGCACTCCTAGCCCTGTATGTTGCCAACCTACAGCACTCCTAGCCCTGTATGTTGCCAACCTACAGCACTCCTAGCCCTGTATGTTGCCAACCTACAGCACTGCTAGCCCTGTATGTTGCCAACCTACAGCACTCCTAGTTTTTTTATGTTGCCAACCTACAGCACTCCTAGCTGCCAACCTACAGGACTCCTAGCCCTGTATGTTGCCGACCTACAGCGCTCCTAGCCCTGTATGTTGCCAACCTACAGCCCTCCTGGCCCTCTTTGTTGCCAACCCACAGCACTCCTAGCCCTGTATGTTGCCAACCTACAGCCCTCCTGGCCTTCTTTGTTGCCAACCCACAGCACTCCTAGCCCTGTATGTTGCCAACCTACAGCACTCCTAGCCCTGTATGTTGCCAACCTACAGCACTCGTAGCCCTGTATGTTGCCGACCTACAGCTACAGCACTCCTAGCCATGTATGTTGCCAACCTAGAGCCCTCCTAGTCCTGTATGTTGCCAACCTACAGCCCTCCTAGCCCTGTATGTTGCCGACCTACAGCCCTCCTAGCCTTGTATGTTGCCAACCTACAGCACTCCTAGCCCTGTATGTTGCCGACCTACACCACTCCTAGCCCTATGTTGCCAACCTACAGCCCTCCTAGCCCTGTATGTTGCCATCCGACAGCCCTTCAGCCCTGTATCTTGCCAACCTACAGCCTTCCAAGCCCTGTATGTTGCCATCCTACAGCACTCCTAGCCCTGTATCTTGCCGACCTATAGCACTCTTAGCCCAGTATGTTGCCAACCTACAGCACTCCTAGCCCTGTATGTTGCCAACCTACAGCACTCCTAGCCCTGCATGTTGGCAACCTACAGCACTTCTAGCCCTGTATGTTGCCGACCTACAGCGTTCCTAGCCCTGGTATGTTGCCAACCTACAGCCCTCCCCTGTATGCTGCCAACCTACAGCACTCCTAGCCCTGTATGTGGCGAACCTACAACACTCCTAGCCCTGTATGTTGCCATCCTACAGCACTCCTAGCCCTGTATCTTGCCGACCTATAGCACTCTTAGCCCAGTATGTTGCCAACCTACAGCACTCCTAGCCCTGTATGTTGCCGACCTACACACTCCTAGCCCTGCATGTTGGCAACCTACAGCACTTCTAGCCCTGTATGTTGCCGACCTACAGCGTTCCTAGCCCTGGTATGTTGCCAACCTACAGCCCTCCTAGCCCTGTATGCTGCCAACCTACAGCACTCCTAGCCCTGTATGTTGCCGACCTACAACACTCCTAGCCCTGTATGTTGCTGACCTATAGCACTCTTAGCCCTGTATGTTGCCAACCTACAGCACTCCTAGCCCTGTATGTTGCCAACCTACAGCACTCCTAGCTGCCAACCTACAGGATTCCTAGCCCTGTATGTTGCCGACCTACAGCGCTCCTAGCCCTGTATGTTGCCAACCTACAGCCCTCCTGGCCCTCTTTGTTGCCAACCCACAGCACTCCTAGCCCTGTATGTTGCCAACCTACAGCCCTCCTGGCCCTCTTTGTTGCCAACCCACAGCACTCCTAGCCCTGTATGTTGCCAACCTACAGCACTCCTAGCCCTGTATGTTGCCAACCTACAGCACTCGTAGCCCTGTATGTTGCCGACCTACAGCTACAGCACTCCTAGCCATGTATGTTGCCAACCTAGAGCCCTCCTAGTCCTGTATGTTGCCAACCTACAGCCCTCCTAGCCCTGTATGTTGCCGACCTACAGCCCTCCTAGCCTTGTATGTTGCCAACCTACAGCACTCCTAGCCCTGTATGTTGCCGACCTACACCACTCCTAGCCCTGTATGTTGCCAACCTGCAGCCCTCCTAGCCCTGTATGTTGCCATCCGACAGCCCTTCAGCCCTGTATCTTGCCAACCTACAGCCTTCCAAGCCCTGTATGTTGCCGACCTACAGCCCTCTTAGCCCTGTATGTTGCCAACCTACAGCACCCTAGCCCTGTATGTTGCCGACCTACACCACTCCTAGCCCTGTATGTTGCCAACCTACAGCCCTCCTAGCCTTGTATGTTGCCATCCTACAGCCCTTCAGCCCTGTATCTTGCCAACCTACAGCCTTCCAAGCCCTGTATGTTGCCAACCTACAGCACTCCCCTGTATGTTGCCAACCTACAGCACTCCTAGCCCTGTATGTGGCGAACCTACAACTCTCCTAGCCCTGTATGTTGCCATCCTACAGCACTCCCTGGATCTTGCCGACCTATAGCACTCTTAGCCCTGTATGTTGCCAACCCACAGCACTCCTAGCCCTGTATGTTGCCAACCTACAGCACTCCTAGCCCTGTATGTTGCCAACCTACAGCCCTCCTAGCCCTGTATGTTGCCATCCTACAGCCCTTCAGCCCTGTATCTTGCCAACCTACAGCCTTCCAAGCCCTGTATGTTGCCGACCTACAGCCCTCTTAGCCCTGTATGTTGCCAACCCACAGCACTCCTAGCCCTGTATGTTGCCAACCTACAGCACTCCTAGCCTTGTATCCTGCCAACCTACAGCACTCCTAGCCCTGTATGTTGCCAACCTACAGCACTCCTAGCCCTGTATGTTGCCAACCTACAGCACTCCTAGCCCTGCATGTTGCCGACCTACAGCACTCCTAGCCCTGTATGTTGCCAACCTACAAGACTCCTAGCCCTTTCTCTTGTCCTTCATAAACCTTGTCCTTCCCAAAAACAGGAACCCGACTCCGGCATGTTTCTCTTTATTCAAGACTGCAGCTTGCAGCTGATGTGTGGGCCATTGAAGAGGCCAGGAATTTGCGCAGCAGAGTCTGACTCGCTGTGCTGAGTTGCAGAGTGCTTTCACTCGCACTTCTGTTGGCAGAGTTACTTATCATTTTTTATCCAGAAACGGGTGAAAACTCTTGACGTGCCGATATGGCGACCTACGAGCAGGTCCACGCAGACATCACCCACATTCACACGATGCTTGAAGAGCAAAAGAAGAGCCTCCCTGAAGGCCACAACATGACTTCGGCCATCGCCAACCAAGCTGCTGGCGTGCTGCAGATGCTTCGCAATTTGACAGATTTGAATCATCAACAGAGCATGCAGATGCAGCGCCTGGTCCTTGCAGGCCCATGGACTGGACAGCAAAAAGGTGAGTTTGCTCACCAGCCACCACTCAACTGGAGCTTTGAGCAGCAGCCCTCGGCGCCAGCTTGTCGAAAGCTTCTCAGCATACCTCACCTTGGAGGATGTGCAAAAGCTGAGTGACCCTCAGCATTCTTTGCTGGCAAAGATCCAAGTGCTGGCAGACCGATGCGTGTCAGTCGGCATTGTGAGGCCACTGGAGAAAAGTTGGAAGCCTATCATGGCGGCAGGAATTGCCGCTGGTATGACAATGCAAACTCACGAAAGACTTCATACTTAGAGTCTTAGAGGAGTTGAAAAGACTTCCTCTAAGATCAGGTAAGTCTATTTTCTGAGTATTAGTCAATAGTTAATTTTCTGACTAATAGTCAATTTTCAAGTCAAGGTGCCAAGACAATTTCTCAGTTAATTTCTAAGTTAATTCCCAAGTTAATTCTTAAAATTAACTTAAAAACTATATTTTCATAGCTGAAAATTTATATCTATTTTTGTGGTTTTCATGTCAAAAAAGAATCAAACAGGATATGTTTTCGTTTTGAAGTTTCCCAGTGATCTCTTGTTTTGACATGATTTTTGGCTGACAGTTTGTGTGTTGCAATGTCTAAGTAACATCATTAACGGGCAAATCTCACAGAATTTTTGAAGGATTTGTGGTATGGAAGAAACCTGTGTGGTGCTTTCTTGCTTGGGCACCATGGGCTTGGTATTTTTTCATTGTCTAAGTATCATCGGGTTTGCCAGGGCTGTGCCACACATTTGTCTAAGTAACATGTGGTGTGCTTGTGATGTTCCAGCAACTTTTCTTGGCTTATATGACTAAGTAACATTTCTGTGCAAGCATTGTTCCTCATCAATGTGCTTTCTGATTCTCCCACAGTTCAAGCCAACTCAAAGAGTTTTTGTTGCCCCTGCGTGGTGGCAGCCATGGCACAGAGCAAGTCAAGGTTGGCTTTTCAGAAGTTGTGCTTTGCAGGAGCACAGCTTCACATGGATCTTGCACAGCACTTCAAAGATGAGGAGAAGCCATTGTTTCAGGATATCCCAAAAATCCACCCAGTGTTGCACTCTGCACTTGCTTCTGGCTACATTAATCCAAGGCTAACTTGGTGCTTCAGGCAGGAAGACAATATGAATGTGCATCGCACATTGGCCAAAAGCCGCTGCAAGGGCTTACAAGGCCCCTTGGTCACTGCAAAGATGGTGGCCAAGTTGAGAATTGCATTGCACTTGCAATTGTCGAAAATGTGAAAAATTGCCACTGACCCGCTGGTGAACTGTTGGCCTTGTGTGTGTTGGCACTGTCTAAGTAACATGTTTGCAATGTCTAAGTAACATTTTGAATGTTGCTTTTAAGCCACAT
The DNA here is from genome assembly GCA_947184155.2 of Cladocopium goreaui. Lineage (NCBI taxonomy): Eukaryota > Dinophyceae > Suessiales > Symbiodiniaceae > Cladocopium > Cladocopium goreaui. Next base: position 18,200 of record CAMXCT020002930.1, read on the forward strand.
TGGAGCTTGAAGTTTCACATTTGCAGAACTTTTTGATTACACATGTGTGGTCTCCATGGACCGTGTTTTTCAAAATTCTTTTCTTTCTAGCATTTGTTTGCTTACAAAATTAAAGCAAAATAACTATTTTTCTTGTTATTTCCAAGGTAATTTACTAAAATTAGCTTAAGTTAATTTTAAGAATTGACTCAAAAGACAATTAAAAGAATTGACTACTAGTCAGAATTTTGTCCGAAAAATTAACTTTACCTAATAGTCAGAAAATAGCCTTACCTGATCTTAGAGGTTGTCGCTAGGGGCAAGAATGCAAGCGACCTGCCGGAGCCATACCTCACCACATACCCCCATGACCCTATGGACTTGCCACCTGCATTGAATTTCGCTGGTTCCACTATGGGTGGCGTGGAAGAAGGTCAGGGATTGGCTGCTCGTAGCCAAGTAGATCTGAGGAGGTCTTCGAAGTCGCAGAGACCGGAGTCTATGGCCATGCTCCCTTCTCATCCAAAAGAACCCATGATGGGCGCCAGCATGGGCAGCATGCCGGGTGGTGCTGCATGCGGGGGATTTGACCCAGCCATGATGATGATGATGATGATGATGATGATGGGTGCGCAGTACTTCATGTCCATGATGCAGCAGGGAGTGAACCCATTCGGCAAAGGCAATCCGGCATCTCCGGAAGATCTGGTCTACTTGACCCAAAGGGCAAAGGCATGGCTGCTCCTCGAGTGCCGTCCAAGTCTCCACCAGATGAGTCGCAGGACACCCAAGAGAGCCAACCTCATGAAGTGAAGCCTGCAGGCGTCAAGCCTCTCAAGTTGTTCGACACCGGTGGAGATGAGACGGATGATGGTCAGCTTGCCTACATTTCTGCAAGGGAGACATGGCTTGGCGCTTTGTCGACCACAGTCTGCGACTGTGGGTGTGGATGTTCGTCGCGTTTGGGCTGCTGATTTCTCCATTGATTTGGAGGTCACCTGGTGGCGCTGGTGTCTTCGGCGGCTTGGACATGGCGGATTGCAGTTTTGATTCAATTCAACAGCTGTTTGGAACCTTTGGCTTGAGGAAGCTATTGGCTCTGCAATTTTTGCAGCGGTGGTTGCTGCTGGGGCCTCTTTGGCTTCTGCAATGTGTGTACAGAGGCAGTCCTTTGGCTGCTGAATTCTGGCATGGTTGTTTCACCTTTACCGGTGCACGTGGCCTGCAGGTGCATTTTGCTTCCTGCTCTACCTCTTGAGATGACTCGTTGACGATGCGTCGTTACACTATGGTCCCGTGCCTCTCCATATTTGCGAGTGGGCGTGGAGCAGTTGGTTCAGTCTGGCGCTACTGGTGGCTCCCCTTTGCCATAGATTTCTCCTCACTGGCATTGGGCGGCTGAGTGGTTGTCGGCATGGCTTTGGCTCTTGCCGTTCACGGTGCGGCGTCTGTTTGGGGGCGCTGACATCTTACAAAGTTCTTCTTCTTTAGATGAGACGGATGACCAGCCAGCTACGGAGACCTCATCCCAAAGCCGTTGGATGCGAGTTGTGGAGGATGCCATCGATCGTCGCTCCAAGGCTGCCAAGATGAAGAGGCCAGCCGCAGCAGTGCCAGAATCCAAGCCGAAGAAAATTGACGCGACAAAGGCGGCGAAAAAGGACAAGGAGCCTTTGAAGATGGACCGAAAGAATCTGCACAGCAGAACATACACGGCTGCAAAGTTGAAGGGCCTGAAAGAGGGCATGACACTGGAAGATGCATGCGAGAAGGCATCCAAGGTGGCTGCTGCAGAGCTGAAAAAGCATGGCTACGAACCACACCCGAAAAAAGGCCAGGCGGCAAGAGCAGCAAGAACAAGTGAGCATAGGCGTTGATATAGCCGTAGGCGTGCATAGCCGTATAGGCGTGGATAGCTGTATATGCGTGGATAGCCGTATCTGGCTGTAGCCTATGTATAGGCGTGGTGCACCTGGTATAATCTTCGTACAGAGATGATCATCATGGCATTGATTGTCATGATTGCAGTGTTCCTTCAAAAAGGAGCCATGCAAACCAAGAGGGGTGCATTTCTTGAGCATTGACAGATTCCAGAGGGGTGACATTTCGCAAGTGAAAAAGCTCAGCTTGCAACATGATGATTCGCAGGATCTTTGTTTTTGACCATGTTTCAAATCTCGTTGCAAGTTGCATCCTATTTTGAGAAACTCCTTCGCCAACTTCCCCGCACTAACTTGCCTTGCGAGAAAACATCTCTGCAAGAATTGCCTGCGAGCAACATAGCTCTGCATGCAGTCATATATAGTCACTGGCAGGTGTGGTTGGCTTCGATCTATGTGCAGGCCGTTTGGGGAGGCTGCAAGTGCAACGGCGAAAGAACAAATTGCTGTTGAATGAACGAATTGTTGTTGAAATTCCTTCTTTCCACTCGCCTACAGAAAAACTGGTATACGGCGCCTGCAAACTTTATCTGCGATTGTCAGAAATGTGGCTGGCATCTTTGGTTTTGGCTGGTTATATGCCGTCTGTTTGTGAGTAGTATCAAAGACATTGTAGGTGAAAGCTTCATTGAAGATGATGCAGATGATCAGCAGAAAGGAGAAATACTATATGTCAGATTCTAAGCAGAAGTAGACAAAGATAAATACAAAATTTCAGAGACTGACGGAGACAGACAGCAAAGAAACACATACACACACACACAGATACACAAACAAAGATACCACACGCACACACACACAAACACAACACAAAGAGGAAGACACATACACGCACATACACACACGCAGACACTTTTACACATAGACGTTTTACACACAAAGGCTTTTACACACAGAAGCTTTCACACACAGAGGCTTTTACACGCAGAACCTTTTACATACACAGACATGTACACACAGAAGCTTTTGCACGCAGACCCTTTTACACATAGAGACTCTTACACACACGCACACACAGACAGAGGCTTTTACACACAGAAGCTTTTACGCACACAGACTTCTACACACAGACGCGTTTACACACAGAGACTTTTACACACAGACGCTCTTACACACAGACACTTTTGCACACAACACACACTTTCAAACACAGAGGCTTGTACACACAGACGCTTTTACACAGAAGCTTTTACACACAGAGACTTTCACAATGAAATCACAGAGGCTTTTGCACAGACTCTTTTACACACAGACACTTTTACACACAAAGGCTTTTACACACAGAAGCTTTGACACACAGACGCTTTTACACATAGACGCGTTTACGCACAAACACTTTCACACAGAGGCTTTTACACACACAAGCTTTCACACGCAGAGGCTTTTACACACAAACATTTTCGCACACAGTGACCGGACCCGCGCGGGTGTTATTCCAGCCGCACGGGATTTTATACAGGCCACTGATTTCCTTTATATATATACATTGCCATTTTCGAAGCTTCCACCCAAATACTCACATAATCTCACATATGTAAGTGCTTTTTTTAGCCACCAAAGAAGAAAAATCAAAGCCCCTAAATCTGATTTAGCCAAGTTAGCATAATTTACTATTTCAGCTAAATCTGATTTAGCTATATCTGCTATTTGTTTACTAAGTCAGACTTATATTAGTTAGTAAGTCCAACTTATAAACCCCGCTAAGTCCGATTTATGCATCTACGATAACTATCCTAAACCCAACTTAAAATTTACTAACATTTAGTAAATATACTAAACATTTACTAAAGGCCACGAACATCCAAGTACCATTTCCTCCGCGACGCAACCGATCTCATTCGCATTTCCAATGAAGCTAGTCTCTTCCACGGACGTTGCCTGCCTGGCAACGATTTCGCGGCTGAGTTGCTGCGGGCTGCTTCGCATGGAGGTGCGCCAATCGTTGACTGGTGCCGAGAATGGTGTGCCTGTCAGCCTTCACAGCCAGCCCGGACCTTTGCTGCCGCAGCCGCTTCAGCAAGCGCACTTCTAGGATACCTAGCGAGATTCCACGCTCTCTTTTCACCAGCGGATACTGGTTTCCGTTTCTTTTGGGGGGCACTTCGGTGTCACTTGCCCGGCCATTCATGCGGAGCGACTGCGCCAGCCGAGCAAGGATGATGGCGTGAAAATGCGCCATGTTGTTTGGTGCCCACAAATACGTCCCTTCGCAGCCAGCCTGCTGCCATCCGCTCGCAGCAGCTTCAGCAAGCGCAAGTCCAGGATAACTTGCGCGATGCCGCGCTTCTTCCTCTCCATCAGCGGAATCAATTTCGATCGCTGCGCGCGCATTGGCTTGCTTCTGATTCTACATGCATCGCGTCTGTCCGTGCTGTGGCATGCTGGACCGCCAGCGCCATTGCCAGCGTGACAAGCATATTTGTGGGTTCGCTCATTGCAAAGCAATGATGCTCCCTTTATTTGCACAAAAGGAAAAATTTTGTCTTGGACAAAATTAGGCAGTTTCCCCCTTTTTCCCTATCTGGGAATGTTGACTTCTTCACTTCAAAACTTCTTGGAAAACTCTTAACACAAATCAGTATCTCGAACTCTGTCAGTTATTTTTTCAAGTTTCTTGGATCCTGGAAGAAATTTGATCTGTGACCTGATAAGAGTTTTAATACACAAATTTGGTTGTGTGATTTATTTGAAGTTGTTTGTGAAACAAATGAATCTTCCGATGTCACATGTATATTTAGGAAAACATGTGAATCCTTTTTCGACCGTGCTCGCCTCAAGAAAGGGAGGGTGAGGAGGGAGCCTCTTGCACTTTTAGGTGCGAGTTGTAGCAGGGGGGTCGTAGTTGATGCCGTGGATGTGCCTGAGTCTGGAGCTGATTTAAGTAGCTGGACACTGGTTACAGATCACTGTTTTGGAAACGTTTCTGAACATGCTGGATCAATGTATGAACCTTCAATTGTTTCTGATTTTTCAGGGTTTTTGCCGGCATTTACAACAGACGGTTGCAAGCCTGTGGCAGTGGATTATGACGCTGACAGAGTCGTTCAGTCGGCTTGGAAATCGTTGCCAAACATCGAGCTGGAACCTCACTGGGAATCAGATTTTTGGACAAGGTTTTTTGACCCCAATACCACAGCGTTGGATATGATGACCAAAGTTACCAAAGGTATCAAACGTCCTATGCCTGTACCTGATGCTTCAACAGCGATCGAATGTGCTGAAGTTGAGGTTGAACGTAGAATAGCTACGAAACAAACTGTTGAGGTGAAAAATTTTCTGCAACACATCAGGGACATACCTGAGCGAACCTGGAGGGAAGAACGTGAAGCCCAATGGGAGGTGGCCATCAGGCGTTGGATTGCCTTGATTGAGACGTGGGAAGCTTCGGAAATTCCACTTGCAGTTTCAATCCAGAGCAAGGACAGTTTTCAGGAGAAAGCACAGATTTTGGTAGATGTGTTTTACAACAAAGCGCCTCAGACAATTTTGAAGAGATGCAACAGTTTGGCAAAGCTATGTGGTCTTTTGAGACTTAAGGGTTTGCCATTTCCTTGCAATGAGGATCAGTTTTACTCTTTGCTTCGTGTTGAGGTTGACGCCAAAGCACCTTCTTCGAGATTGAAGGCTTACTTTGAAGCCCTGGTCTTCTGCCGCTACGTCTTGGGGGTAGAGGAGTTGCAAAAGGTTGTGGAGAGCCGTAGATGTTTAGGTGCTGCTAGTTCAAAAGCTTTGACATGTCCAAGACAAGCAGACCCTTTCACCGTTGGGCAGTTGAAGAAGTTTCATGAATGCTTGAGGGCTGGTGAGGAACTGTGGGACCGTGCAGTGAGTGGCATGGTCCTTTTCTGCGTTTATGGTAGGTCCAGGTGGTCGGATGCACAACATGCAGAGGAGTTGATTTGTGACAGTGATCCAAGTGGCATTCTTCAATTTATAGAAGTGCGTACATCGGTACACAAGACTGCTCGAGCACACCACCTTCGACACATGTTCTTACCGGTTGCAGCCCCAGCACATGGAGTGACAGATGACTGTTGGGGATCCCAATGGCTGGATGTCAGACGTCAGTTGGGTATAGAAGATTTGAAGAGGTTTCCGTTGTTGCCTGCACCTGACAGCAGTATGGAACCAACTGCACGACCGGTCACCACCTCAGAGGCAAAGAAATGGATGCACCACTTATTGGGAAGCAGTCTGATGAGACCCAATGCTAGGATCACAAGTCACTCATGCAAATGCACGTGCTTGAGCTACCTTGCAAAAAGAGGTGCAGGGTATGATGACAGGTTGGTTTTGGGGTATCATGCAAACAAGCTGCGCATGACTATGACCTATAGTAGGGACAGTGCAGCACGTCCTCTAGCCTTGCTTGCTCATGTGCTGAAGGAGATCAGGGCAGGGCATCTTTGAGCCCGATTGCACCCGCAGTGGGAGGTTGAGACCTGGTGCGGCGGCCTTGGATCAATTTGATTTGATAGGAGTTGCTCCAGTTGGTAGGGATGGTCTTGCAAGTGAAGAAGCTGTCGCATTTGGTGACATCCGCTTGGACACACCGGCAGAAGTGAACTAGGACAAAACTTTGGAGCCAGTGGAACCTGTAGGACCGCAGGATGAAGGCCGTTTGACAACCGATTCCAGCGACTCCTCAGGAGAGGAAATCACTGCTTGGGCTCCAATTGTTGGTCATTACAATGTTGTCATACCAGACGATAAGAGACTGTGGCTCAACTCCAGTACAAAGATGTTTCGCTTGTCACATGATGAACATATTCGTGTCCTCTTGTGCGGCAGAAGGATCAGTGCCAATTTCAACAGGCATGATGTTAAGGATTCTTCACGCTAAAGGCGGGGAATGCGGCCAAAAACAAAGCAGCTGAGTGTTGGTAATTTTCCCGTTGGTTTGGTACTGCTTTGGGGGTTAAAAAAGGGCGACTTTTTAGCGCCCAAAAAGGGGTCCAAAAATAGGTCAAAAAGGCGCCCCCCAAAGTCCCAAACCAAACGGAAAATTACTACTGAGTGTGAGCCACAGTTGTCTTGTTTACCATGCAATGTGTGAGACGGAAACTTTAAAACAAACTCGAAACTCTTGGGCATGTCTTGCATCCATGGGTCTTTGAGCATTGTCAGATGTCAAAGAAGGATCAGGTGCAGGTTGAGTTTTTGGGTTTAGCGTTTTTTTGGACTATCAAGTTTATAACAGGTGGAAGATGTGACAGGCCAACTCAAGAAGTGTCTCAAACTTTTGAGTTGTTGCGATGGGCAGACTTGGACTGGGGAATTTCCTTTGTTTTAAGGTTCAAGGAACCTGCAAAGGGAATAGGCCGGTCAAACAGGTTTGCAAACACTTCACAAAATGTTGACTGATCATCTTTTACACCAAATTTTCAAGAGTCTTTCAATTAGGAAACTTTTGCACAACTCCTGAATAGTTTTTAGAACTTGGGAAGGGTTGAGCGAAAGTAGACTAAGAAACTGTCAGGTCAGAACTTTTACACGAGTTCAGATTTAGGTGTTGTCGGACTGATCCGAAAGAGCCGGAGCAATGTCACTGGCAGATTCGGAGGCAGCATTCGAGCAACACTGCCGGAGAATAAGTCCTGCAGGGACGTTGCTGCAACTTTTGACAGCACAGAGGATTTCCAATTTGAGCTCTTTAGCCTTTGCTTGTGGGACACCTCAAAGTCCCCCCACGGAGGAGCAGTTCAAGGAGTTTGCAACAGGAATCAATGGAGGCACAGACATGACGTTTGGTGAGTTAGCTGCACTACGTAGGCTTCATTTTGAGGCTTCAGCAATGGTGATGGCTGAGTTGAAGTCTAGGGCTACGGACACTACAGGTGAAACAGGGCGAAAGCTCCCAGTGGCTGAAAAGACAGCACGGCTCAGAGATCAAGAGGCTAGACTTTCTGGCTTGAGGATCAAAGGAGAACTTCAACCATCATTTGCTTTGGTGGACCTGGTGTCTCAGATGAAAGAGACAAACTGTGTCAGCTGGATCCCTCCTAGCCGTTGCAGCAAAAGGGACGCCGAGATCCAGAATAGCATGAAGGAGAAGCCCATTACGCTTTCCTTAGAACAACAGATGGTTAAGCTCAGTGCTGCAGAGGAACACATAGCAGTAGACACTTCAACGGATCTGCAGCTTCAATGGGCTCTTCAGCGAAGAGGTTTAGCGTTTGATCAATGCTCATTGATCTCCTATGATCAGCATGAGATCTGGGTGCAACAGTTGCTGGGTCATTTGACCCGTGAAGCTCCGGCGGGATTTGCCCGCGTTTCTGTCAGCCAAGTTATCCGTGCAGACAGGGAGATTTTTACTTTTTGATGGCCCAGGAGATTCAAACAACGCTACAGCCCGACGAGAGGGGCAACATGCCGATGGAAGTCAAGCTCAAGGAGTTGAGGACCGATCCTCGAGTTACAATGTTCCTTCTTCCTTTACCGAAGAGTGCAGCAAAGGAATCGGAGAAGGCGAGTTCATCCACGCCTGGTACCAAGTCGACTCCAGGTGCACCAGCGGCCCCGATTAGGCCGTTGAAGAAAGCAAAGCCTTCAGCGAAAGCAAAGTCACTTTGTCCACAAGAGCTGAAAGGTTTTCCTCAACGTGACTCCTCTGGCAATGCGATCTGCTGGGCATACAATTTAAAGACAGGTTGCAAAAATGAAGTCGCAAATGGGCGTTGCAAAAAGGTTCACTGTTGCATGAAGTGCCACAAGAACAACCATAGCCTTGTCACCTGCAGGGCGAACTGACTATCGGAGGCATCACCGAAAACTATAGACGAAGCTCTCTTGAAAAGAAAGCTTGCAGAAGCTAAGTTGAAACACTCCCAAGGAGTTGACAGCAACAACAAGCAAGTGAACCTTACTGACAAATCGGTCACCAAGGAGTTCTTGCAAGAGCGTGCAACAAGCATGGCTAGGGAGGCAAACAAAGTACCTCCGGTTGAAAACTCTGTAAACAGACCATTTCAACAGCGTTTCACTGGCATGTCAGTTTCAGATCTTTTATTTGTAGAGATCTTCGCAGGGACAGCAAGGCTTTCAAAGCATGCGAGGGAAGCGGGAATGAGAGTGCTTCCAGTTGATAAGACTACAGCAAGGTCATCCCAGATCTACATCGCTCAGTATGACATCACAGACCAGCACCAGTTTGAAAGCTTGATGCAAGTGTTGGCATCTGAAGCAGACCGTATAGCTGCAGTGCATTTAGCACCGGCCTGCGGCACAGCTTCCAAGGCGCGTGAAAAGAAACTGCTCAGCTGGGTGCGCAAAGGGTTCAAAGTTCCAGTGCCTTTAAGGTCGACACAGAAACCGATGGGGGTTGACAATTTGAGTGGTTTGGATAAAATCCGCACAGAATTGGCAAATCAGGTTTACGAGAAAACTGCAGCCATCATGAAGTTTTGCATAGAAGCTGATATTTTGTGCTCGCTGGAGAATCCGGAAAATTCCCTTTTTTGGATATACCCGCACATTCTGGAAATCATGGAAACATGCGTTGGCACAAGCATCACTTTCTCAAATTGCATGCAGGGAGGTAAACGTAACAAACTGACGAAATGGTGGTCGTCGAAAGATGTTTTCAGCGACTTGGCAGTTGTTTGCGATCAAATGCATAGTCATGCACAATGGAATCCAGTTCAGCAGGGACAGAACTTGATTTTTCCAACAGCGGAGGAAGCAGCGTATCCACACCTGTTATGTAAAAGAGTGATTACTTTGGTTTTGGAATACGTTAAAGCCCAGGGTGCAGTGCAACCTGAGACTTTGACTGAACAGCTGCCTCATGCAGAGATTTCATCTCACAGATGGGTTTTGAATATGCTCCCAAAGGGGAAAAAATTGCGTCCACTGGTTAGCGAGTTTCAGGCTTATAGCAATTTTCTTGTTTATCCCTCAAAGGAGCCTGAAGAGACTCAGTTTTTCAAGCAACAGCTCAAAGGAGCGCGTGTTGTTCAACGACAGTTACAATGGGGGAAAATGCGAGTCGATGAACAGGCAGGTTTACAACTTTTTTGGTGGTGTGAAGAGACCACAGGACAGGAATATCAACTGGCTGGAAAGGATGCAGTCTTGACAGGAGCTGACTTTGGAGAACGACTGCATGTAGAACTTTGCACGGTTGGTGTGCCAAGGGATCCATGGGATTTTGTGGCTAGGGCAGTGGAAACAGGACATCCCAGATCTTTGGGTATCCATTTAGGTGCAAACGTGATGGATATGCTAAGACAAAACTTCTCAGAGGAGCCATACAAATTGGTTAAGGAAAGAGCCAAGTTTTTGCATTTTGCATAAGTGGACACAGCGTTGCAAAGAGCTGGATATGCAAGAACGACGGTTACACGAGAACTTGGAAGGACACCTCAAAGAAGTGTTAGCAGGTAAAAGACTCTTGTTGTTCAAAGAAATCTTGGAGGAGTTGAATTACCCTGACAAGACCTTGGTGGATGAAATTTGCGCTGGTTTTACACTGTCAGGGTGGCAATCTCGTTCTAATGTTTTTCCTTCGTCCCTCAAGAGACCTGCACAGAGTTTGGAGTCGGCGTGCCAAGTGGCAAAGGGTTTGAATCGAAATATATGCAAACAGGTTGCCTCCAGTTCTGACGAGGCTTTGTCGGCCGAAGTTTGGGAGCTGACGCAGGAGGAATTGGACAAGGGCTGGGTTTGGATTGATGACAATTGCAAAGTTGAAAATCATTTGTTGGCAAAACGTTTTGGCCTTCGACAAGGGGAAAAGACGAGACTAATAGATGACTGCTCTATTGGTGGCTTTAACAGCACTTGTGGCGCCAACGAGAAACTCAAGATCCACGCCATTGATGAGATGGCGGCTTACATTGCGTGGTGCTTGACAAACCTGGGTGACAACTCTATGGAATCAGTTTTGGGAAAAACGTATGATCTCAAGAATGCATACAAGCAATATGGGATTGCAGCAAATGACAGGTCCTTACTCAGAATCGCCGTATGGGATCCAGTTTCTTCACGAGTGCGTTTTCTGGGCCTCAATGCGCTACCATTTGGAGCCATTGGCTCAGTGGGATCATTCCTACGGATAGCAATGGCTACCTGGTTTATTGGGGTAGTTGGACTACGTCTATGCTGGACTAGCTTTTTTGACGATTTTACACTTCTCTCAAAGAAGGTTTGTGCGGAGAGTGCCGCAATAGCTGCTGAAGGCTTGTTTTCTTTATTGGGCATTGACTATGCTAAAGAAGGGAAGAACGCAGTGCCTTGGGACACGAAGGTCAAAGCTTTGGGGGTGGTCATAGATTTATCTCCGGAGGGCTCAGCAGATGATGCGGCTGGACGTTTTGTGACGATTGGCCATACAGCTAGCAGGGTCGAAGAGCTTCAGGTTACTTTAGGTGCCATACTTGAGAGAAAAGCGATGTCAAAGAAAGAAGCAGAGCGATTACGTGGCAGGCTGCAGTGGTTCGAAAGCTTCGCCAGTGGCCGGGTGGCGCAGCAAGCGTTATTGGCCCTTAGTAAGTTGACAGCCACAGGAAGGCAATCAGAAAAACTCTCTGACCAGGAACTTGCAGCGATCAGAATCTTGAAGGAACGTGTGATAATGGCACCTCCTACAAAGATTAGGACTACTAGTTTGGACACTTGGTATGTTTTCTCAGATGGTGCGTGTGAAGGGGAGACTTCGAAAGAAGGTTCCATTGGAGCTGTCTTGATCAGTCCTTGTGGGATAGCTTGTGAATTCTTTGCAGAAATCGTTCCAAAAGAATGGATGGAAGCGTTTCTATCTTTGTCTCAACACCCCATCTTTGAGCTTGAGTTGCTGCCGGTATGGATCTCGCTTGTTGAGTGGGAAGGATACCTTAGCAACACTCAGTGTGTCTTTTACTTGGACAACGAGGCGGCGAAGGGAGCCCTAGTCAGAGGGGCGACGGAAGGTGGATCGGGAGCGAAGCTGGTCCATGCTTTCGTTGTGGCTGAGATGCAGTGTCAGGTTAAGGTATGGTTCTCTAGAGTGCCGACTAGCAGCAACCTAGCTGATGGCCCTAGCCGCATGTCCTTTGATGAGCTTGTGAATGTGAGAAGACATAGAATCAACTGGGAACACCTTTGGAAAAAGTTGGACACCGACGGATCAGAGACTTAGGGGTTTCGAAAACGGGATCCGGAATTTGTCCCAACTTGCTGTCAAAAAAGGTGTGCGTCGATTGAGCTTCACATTTCTGACATGTTCACATGACGTCGTTTTGCATTATTTCGGAGAGCAATTTTTTGCGATGGCGATGTTTTAATTTTTGAGAGACACGATTTGGCGAATGAGTTTTTATTTTCGGAAGTTTGAAGTGAGATGCGTTTTCGGCGGGAAACTCCAACCCAAGTTTTGTGCAAGAAGAGAAACTGCCGGTTTCCTTATAAGTAAATAAGGGTTCGCTCATTGCAAAGCAATGATGCTCCCTTTATTTGCACAAAAGGAAAAATTTTGTCTTGGACAAAATTAGGCAGTTTCCCCCTTTTTCCCTATCTGGGAATGTTGACTTCTTCACTTCAAAACTTCTTGGAAAACTCTTAACACAAATCAGTATCTCGAACTCTGTCAGTTATTTTTTCAAGTTTCTTGGATCCTGGAAGAAATTTGATCTGTGACCTGATAAGAGTTTTAATGCACAAATTTGGTTGTGTGATTTATTTGAAGTTGTTTGTGAAACAAATGAATCTTCCGATGTCACATGTATATTTAGAAAACATGTGAATCCTTTTTCGACCGTGCTCGCCTCAAGAAAGGGAGGGTGAGGAGGGAGCCTATTGCACTTTTAGGTGCGAGTTGTACCCACCCAAAACTTCGTTTTTCCCCCCCCCTTGTGTTGGACAATGTTTACGCAGTGGACACATTGTGAGGACTGCGTTTACATTTTACTATAGCATGGCCTACCCCTAAGCCGTTTTTCGAAAACGGGATCCGGAATTTGTCCCAACTTGCTGTCAAAAAAGGTGTGCGTCGATTGAGCTTCACATTTCTGACATGTTCACATGACGTCGTTGTGCATTATTTCGGAGAGCAATTTTTTGCGATGGCGATGTTTTAATTTTTGAGAGACACGATTTGGCGAATGAGTTTTTATTTTCGGAAGTTTGAAGTGAGATGCGTTTTCGGCGGGAAACTCCAACCCAAGTTTTGTGCAAGAAGAGAAACTGCCGGTTTCCTTATAAGTAAATAAGGGTTCGCTCATTGCAAAGCAATGATGCTCCCTTTATTTGCACAAAAGGAAAAATTTTGTCTTGGACAAAATTAGGCAGTTTCCCCCTTTTTCCCTATCTGGGAATGTTGACTTCTTCACTTCAAAACTTCTTGGAAAACTCTTAACACAAATCAGTATCTCGAACTCTGTCAGTTATTTTTTCAAGTTTCTTGGATCCTGGAAGAAATTTGATCTGTGACCTGATAAGAGTTTTAATACACAAATTTGGTTGTGATTTATTTGAAGTTGTTTGTGAAACAAATGAATCTTCCGATGTCACATGTATATTTAGAAAACATGTGAATCCTTTTTCGACCGTGCTCGCCTCAAGAAAGGGAGGGTGAGGAGGGAGCCTATTGCACTTTTAGGTGCGAGTTGTACCCACCCAAAACTTCGTTTTTCCCCCCCTTGTGTTGGACAATGTTTACGCAGTGGACACATTGTGAGGACTGCGTTTACATTTTACTATAGCATGGCCTACCCCTAAGCCGTTTTTCGAAAACGGGATCCGGAATTTGTCCCAACTTGCTGTCAAAAAAGGTGTGCGTCGATTGAGCTTCACATTTCTGACATGTTCACATGACGTCGTTGTGCATTATTTCGGAGAGCAATTTTTTGCGATGGCGATGTTTTAATTTTTGAGAGACACGATTTGGCGAATGAGTTTATATTTTCGGAAGTTTGAAGTGAGATGCGTTTTGGGCGGGAAACTCCAACCCAAGTTTTGTGCAAGAAGAGAAACTGCCGGTTTCCTTATAAGTAAATAAGGAAATAATGTCTTTTGCTGTGCGCCGAACACATCTAAGTCAAGAAACCGTGGCTTAGAGATATTTTCCGCCATACGCTGCCATCCAGCTTGTGGCTTTTTGCCGCAACTTGCTTAATTTTTGCTTTGCTTTGTAGGCCGGTAAAAATGGGCTTGCGAAGGACAATGTTTGTATTGTTTCCTAGGTTGACTTGCAAAACTTTCACTTGCGTGGCTCCTTTGGTTTCGTGCTGGCACTTCGCTGCGACACGGGGCCATTTTTGGGCGGCGGACATGTATATGCCAAAATTGGGTTTGGAATTTTGCTTTCAACAGTGAAACGAATACCGTAATCCAAGGGAACGAATGCATCCGGCTCTTGTAGACCGGCATCATAGCGCACAAAAAACGCGCTGCGGCGAATTACTTGTTACTATTCGGAGGTTGCCAATTGCGTTTTGATTTTGACATTTTTTCTGACGGGCGATGAATTAGAAATGACATTGACAGACGTACACTTTTTCCAAAGGAACAATATGTTTTTTTTTAAGAAAAGGTTGCGTTAAAAATAAAAATCTCTGGTGTTCTGCACTCTGCTCCTTCAATGCACTGTACTACAGATGTATCCTACATGAGCAAGCCTTTGCATGAATACATATACCAAAATCTAAAAAGATAATTGTTATCAAAATCGCATCAGAAGTAGACCCATCCATACACAAATGAATGCATATGGAAATCTTCCAATTCAATTGAAAGCGCGCCATTCCATAACAATGAGTCCAAACTCACAAATAAATAAGTAGACACATATAATTATATATCTATGATTATAAATGTAAATAAGAGCGACTGCGCATTGTTTCTTGTACCTGGTATATCCAAAGATCAGCTTTCCAGCTCAACATCTTCACCCGCAAAGCACCAGATTGAGCAAACGCAAGCATCGACCGTGAACAAGGTTTCCCAACAGCCACCTCTGCCTCTTCCAACAGACACCAAACACATATCACTGCAATGCAAAAAGAAAAACAAATCAAGAAAATTCGGTTGTATCTTGAAATTTCCACACAAAGAAGAATATCATTGCAGAGCAGACCTAGACAAAACCAATATTTTTTTTGACTGTATCTGTCCTTCTGTGTATACAGACAAAGTCAATCAATAAATTTACATATATATGATTATATGTACGTATATTTATATTTACATGTTTTCGTACTTACATGTTTACATATGTACATGTCTTCGAGATCATTCCGAACTTGCCACAATTTCTCTGGCCTTTTGCTCTGTCCATTCTGCCTCAGGATACAGCGCGGCTCTTCTGCAGCAGCATGCTCAACAGCAGTTCCGGCCTTAGATCGTGGTGTGACACTGGTATGATTTTTACTCTCATGTCTTTTGACCTGTTTACAGCGACTGCGCATTGTTTCTTGTACTTGCTGAACGTATCCAACGATCAGCTTTCCAGCTCAACATCTTCACCCGCAAAGCACCAGATTGAGCAAACTCCAGCGTCAACTGTGAACAAAGTTTCCCAACAGCCACCTTTGCCTTTTTCAATTGCTCTGCTATCTCTAGAAAACGCCAGCACTGTGCAGCCATGCTAGCTGCTAGCTTATGATGCAGTGCGTGAAGCATGCCTGCGGGTCAGCGACCAGCTATCAGGAGGCAGTGCCACATGGGTGGACCAACTGGCAACAGACCTGCAAGCCCGTGGGGCCACCTTAGTGCCACGTTGACGCTTCGTCCACAAAGGCGTTTGGCCAGAACAGAAACATGCAGAGGTCTTCTGGAGTCTGGAGTGGTGCAAGCCAACCACATTCCCAAGTACTGTTGCCGCTGCGTCTGGCCGAAGTTTTGGTGCGGCTATGTCCAGACACGGCAAAAAGGTGCCCACAAAAAGCAAGCTCGGGTCAAAACGGTGCGACTGTTAGACGTCGACTTCCAGCACCCAGAGCTTTGGATGTGCAACCGCTTCTTTGGGATACCTTTGAACTGGCTTCGGAAATGGCGGTACCGGCTTTATTTGCAACAGTCTTCTTTCCAATCTGAGGCTTTGTTCTTCAAGCTAGTGGTGGGCAGCGCTAACTTTGCTCTTCGCGGGTGTCTTGGCTGCAGCTTGGTCGTTATTGTCGGGCTGTCTTGTTCATTCTTTCCCGAAAGTCTTATCAAAGCAGAAAAAGCTTATTCAGAACGGGATGCGTCACAAACCACTCTTTGGGGCTGCTTAGTTAGACTTAGCAACTTGTTGCCTGCAAGCAAACATTCCTTGTGTCTAGCCTGTCTTTGTGATGTTCCTTCAGCCGGCCCTTCGGTGTTACGGGGCAGGTCCTTGCTCTCAGACGCCTGGGTCCGAGAACTCTTGTGGCGAAGAAGCACTGAGTTGGACGAAGAGCAGCGGCAGCGGCTAGCCCGAGACATCCTTGTACTTCCTGTGGAGCTTCTCATTCGAAAGTGCTGGTCCCGGTATGCGCCGCTGATGCTCCGTCGCAGAGACAGCCAGTGGCTTGCATCTTCGGATCGTCGGTGTATATTGTTGCCATTGATGGCAATGCAAAACTGCACCGTCGAACCTGTGGGCAGCCATTTGCCAGAGGCGCAGCTGCGGGTGGCATTTTCTGTCCGTACTAACAGGTTCTGCTTTTCTTTTCAGCCCTTTCTGCCATTGTTTCGCCCAGGTGGTTCCTTGCGACCAAGTCAGCAAGTTTTTGATCCGAGGTTGCTCGGCAAGACCTGTTGGCTCAGACACCCTCTGTCAACAACACGCGGCTGCCCGAGATGCCAGCTTACCACCACAATACGCTGAGATTGCAGCACATCGGCTCCTGCGTGCCCTCCATTCACCAGATGACGTGCAGTTCTTGGAGGTCAAGATGCAAGGCTACAGGGGTTGGCAGCCCTTTTGCACTGTGCCCCAGGAGCAACTCACGCAGTATTTTGGACGCAAGGCTCACGAACGCATCACGCTGCATCGTCTTCGGGCGCAGACGCACAGGGGACAAAGGGTCATCTCTGCTCAGCCGCAAAGAACGAGAAGCTTCTTGTCGTGGAGCTCGGTCAGGCCCCGGCAATCTTCCGAGTGTGCAACCCACAAAGAGGCTGATGCAGATGTTGCTGCTGCAGCGAGAACGGCTGGCTTCCTCTTTGCCATCTCAAGCAGTGGATTGGTGGTGCATGTGGAGGAGCTCATCGGCGCCGAGAGCTTGTCTCAACGCTACGCGTTTCTCCTCCATCTGCTTCAAAATTATCAAGACTTGAAGACGGTAGTCCATGATGATTCTTGCTATTTACATTTCATGGCGCAGTCGCAGAAACAGGGATCCGTTCTCGCAAAGAAGGCCTCTCACCTCAACTTCATCGTGGATTCCTTCCATGCATCTGGCCACGTTGGCGCATGGTGTCGCGCGAATCTCATGCCGACCCTTCCAGGCAACAAAATCATACTCGATGGTTTCCCCACGTCCATCGCCGAGGTGGTCAATGCATCCTTTTCCCCGCTCAAGCACACTATCCATCACATGGCTCCTTGGATGGCGAAGCTCATGGTTGCAGAGCTCGTAGACATTCACAACTTGAAGGTGCTGCTGGCTCTCAAGGCGTCACTCGACTAGTCAAGCACATGGGTTGCATAGTATGGCCTTTTCCATATTCCAAGTCCTAAGATTGCATGCGCCGTGTTTTGCAAACCATTCTGCATGCATTGATTCGCACTCTCTTCACTTCCCGCGCAGCATTGACAGGACCGCCGCAAGCAAGAGGAAGGCAGAGAGCGACGCAAGCGCAAACGTGATTCGTTGACATTCACAACTCTCTCAAGGCGTCACTCAGACTAGTCAAGCACATGGGTTGCATAGTATGGCCTTTTCCATATTCCAATTCCTAAGATTGCATGCGCCATGTTTTGCAAACCATTCTGCATGAATTGATTCGCGCTCTCTTCACTTCCCGCGCAGCATTGACAGGACCGCCGCAAGCAAGAGGAAGGCAGCGAGCGATGCAAGCGCAAACGGGATCTGAGGTGAAACAGCACCGTTGCTTCGTGCTGGGTTGTGTAAGTTACGAAGTTGAAGGTATGTAGATCAGTCATCAGTCCGATGTTTCTTTCTTCTGGCTTCTTAACCGTCCAGCCAACACATGTTGGGGCCTACATGCTCCATACTGCCAATGTTCCTTTCATTTCCTTGGTTAACTATATCTTTTTCATTTCTTCTGCGTCTCTGCTTGTGCTCAGGTTGGACCATGTGCGGCGCCTGCGACGGCTTCAGCCTTCAAGAGGATCAAGCTGGAGCCTCACCAAAGTTTGAAGCCACATGAAAGCGGTGTGTGTAGTATCCCCAAACAAGTGGTGATTCTACAACAGCAACAGCAGCATCAACATCAACAGCAACAACAACAACAACAGCAGCTACAACAGCAACAACAACAACGACAACAACAGAAACACAACATTTGTCTCAAGCGCTCGCCTACATGCAGCCCGCCTATATGCCGCAGATTGCTCTTGTTGCAGGGCAGGAATGTCTAATGACTTGCTGCAAGGCAAGGAGTTGGCTTATTTCAGTGTTGCGTCTAGACGTGTGACATGAGATGTAAATTTGCCCACGTACGGGAAAGTCGTTTCTAACTGTATGCGGCGATGGGTCCTGCCGACCTTTCTCATATCTCAAACGACCTTGCTTTTCCAAATCCGAGGCAGGAACTTACACAGGCACTGCGCCACTTACATTGTGAAGCGATACTATGTTCACAGCGCGACATATTGCCACTTTGTTCACCTCCGCTTTGTCATATCCTGTGTCAACCTTATGTGTACACCTTTGCTTGAAGCAGCAGCCACCTTTCCGCATTGAATCCGAAAACTTAGAGTTCCAGGCATATGCTTGTGCTAATGTGAGCAGCGACGGCACGACCTCCTACTGCATCGGTTTGGCCCTCAAGATGCAGAACCTTCTATAGAGCCTTCAAATATGATGTGTGCGCATTCGCTGTTTGCTGTTGCTCTATACAACTCTGCCCAAGTACGCAAGACCTGCAGTGTGTGACCTGCCGCAGCACATTCATTTCTGAGTTTCCGTATAGCTTGGACATTTGATCTGCTATCGTTCCATGCCGAAGACCAGCGACGATGAACTGTCAGAAAGACAGGTTGCGGGTCTCATGGATCGCGCTCAATCAGCTGTCGATGATGGGTGGAATCCACAAGAGCATCTCCCTGCTTCAATGTTTCAATTTCTTGAGCCACTGACCATCGCCACTGGCCAAGGTTTCTTCACCACTCTCATTCAAATCTTAGGTGCGCTTCCAGCTCTTTGCAACGGCGCAACCATACAGCTCTGGCCAGGGCGCCCTACGCCTCTGATGGTGGTTGTGCTGCAAGTTGCGGCGGCCCAAAAAGGCAAGAGCCGGTTGACTGCATTGGTGGAGGAGGCTGGGCGGTCAAAATAGAACTTGTTACTGCGCTTTTTGTGCTACTCTGCTACTCCTTTTTGGTTCATCCCTGTCAACTCCAGGCTTTCGATACGTGCGATGATTACTTGTTGGAAAGGGCCAAGGAGATGGCAGCAGAAAAGTTCCAAGATCAGCCACGACAACAGCCCACCGTCAAAAGTTTGTCCCTTCAGAGTTTCACCTTCACAGAATTTTTTCACCGGTGCAGCAGTGATTGGGCGCAAGTTGATTGGGGTGCAGGCAGGGCGCATGGTTAGCGGTGCAACAAGGGTTGGGGCAAGCAATATCTTCTTGTCAACTTCATCTTACGGACAGGGTTCAAACACTAACAACAAACTGTACATCATCGCCGCGCCCTGCTCAGGAGATGACCGTTCAGGGCTGCCTCACCGTATATGGCTGAGTTCTGGCTTCTGTTTGGATGAAGCGTACGAGTTTCTCGAGGGCTTGGGGCTGCTTGGTAACACCCAGAAAGGTGAGGGTGGCAAAACCACAAGTCTCAATGCATCTTCGCTCAACAGGTTGATCCAGTCGGGCTCCCACAAACGGGGTACTCGAACCAGCACGTCTTCCACGACAAGTCGGCTACCACCTGTCAACCTCAGTGTCTGCGGCAACTTGCATCCTGCAAAGGCCATTGCTCTTGAACGCCAGCAGCAAGGAAGTCATGTGGCTGCATGCAAGGAACGATTCCTTTTCTGTGTTGACCGGTCTACACCCCGCCATGCTCCGCGGCTGAGCTGCATTTAGGTTTCAAATTTGAGGTTGTGAAAGTCAGCAGCCATGACATTGCGTGTCCACGTAGTTCATAAGGTTGCCTTCCGACTTTGCCTCTGGGGATGACGCGTGGACGTGGCTGCCGCTCACCCCACAGCAGGCGTTGATCTTTGGTTGGGGCTCCTACCTGGGTCAGCCGGAGGCTTTTTTGGCAGCAGACGAACCAGACAGCCCTCGGGCTGGCTACGTTGGCAGCACGGACGGCTACCCTGTGCAGCTCCCTGACGGGGTGCTCAGCCGTGTGCGCTTCCCAGTTTCCGACGGCAGCGTCATCCGCACAGAGTGGCGCATCTCTGCTCGGTGGCGCCAGAAAAATCCCTTGCCACAGTTCCACGCCGCATTGCTGCGTGCGATTGATTTCTTTTGGAAACATCCGCGGATGACTTTGCCGTTGACTCACGCCGCGCAAGCCCTCCTGCTAGGTGCGACCACCAAATTCCCACTTCGTGATATTTCACCGAAGGTGATGATACTTTATCGTTAAAGAAGGGTTAAAAGATTACACCGGCATAGACCCCAGATAGAAAAGGTTGGAACTGATGGTTCCCAACGTGGGAACCAAAGGTTACCATGGCAAGGAACTGCCGGTTCCCAGACCTTGAAACTTAGGGTTCCCAACCTGGGAACCAGAGGTTACCATTGCAAGCAATTGCCGGTTCCCAGAAGTTAGAATTTATGTTTTCGAAGCTAAGCAACTATCATTGTAAGGAACTGCGGGTTCCCAAAGCTTGAAACTCATGGTTCCAAACCTGAAAAAGCATACGTTACCAGTGGAAGGATCTGCTGATTCCAAAGAGATAAAAATCATGGTTCTTAATGTTGTTTTGTTTTGTTTACTGAGCCGGTAACAGAACCTTTTGTTTTGCTTAATGGACCGGTAGCGGAATGTTTGCGTTCGGCTGCTGGGCCGGCATCAAAATGTTTTTGCACGAAGCTTCATAGGGCGCGCCCGTGAGTCTATACGGTGCTGTGTGTTGGGCGGGCGGGTGGGTTGACGCTTGGTGACCTTTACGTGCGATCGTGGGGACTGGATTGGAGACCGCTTTGGTCGATGGTACAGTTGGGGGACATTCACTTGCTGGCCGTTTTCATGAGTCAAATTTGTCAACAGTTTGAAACAGTGCAACTTTGGAAGTTTGCAGTTTGCTTGGGTTATTTCAACAGATGCTTTTTGGTGACTGGAAGTTATTTTTGGTGGACTTCGTCTTTTAACCTGTGTTCAACTGATGTGGGTCGTTACTGTTCTGGATGTTTGGTTTCAGATGTGAATTCACAATGGTTTCAACTCAACTTCTTGCGAAAGAGTTTCCTTCAATTGCTGTGTTCATACAGTCGGCAATACATGGATATGACTCGAAGAGCTATGGCTCATTTTCAGGTAGGTTGGGGCGCGGTGCATCCAACACGGTTGGACGGTGTCCTAGCGTCAGGCCATGGATTTGTCGTGGCCCAGTATCACTGGTGACGTTGTTGTCATTTTACAGAGGATGTTTAAGACACCTTTGCAGTTGGAAGCATCTTTTGACACTGACATGGATGCTAGGGCGTTGTTACAGTCATGTTGTCCTGACATGGTACCTGAAGAAGTTGCCAACGTCGCAGCTGACCTGGTGGTTTGGAGGGAGGACAACGCACGGAGCTTTAAACGTGCCAGACGTGGAGCTGTTGAGACTGCCATGTATTTTTCACATGTTGATTCTTGTGGTTCGGTTCAAGATGCGTTCAAACACATCACACAGACTGACATGCTGTCTTTAGTTGCAGCGCATTCGAAGAGACGACAGCGGGTTCTCAAGCTCGAGGCTGAGAATAGGTCAAAGAGGATGGATGCAGAAAGACAGAAATATAGCATGTTGTTAGCGCAGGTCATCATTGATGCTAACTTGCCAGTTGCTGCATTGATACAGACGCTTGATGATACTCGTCAAGGATGGCTGCACCTGTTTGGCACTCGTCGTTGCAACACATTGAAGAACAGATATAAAGCATGGCGTCCATTTGCAGTTTGGCTGGAGTTGCATTCTGGTAGGAAATTTCCCATCAATGTCAAAGACATCATCGACTATGTTCAGCACAGGGTTGATGAGGGATGCGGCAAGACTGTGCCAGAGTGTTTTCATGTTTCACTTACTTTGATTGAACAGTTGGGTCGTGTGCCGGAAGGTGAGAGGCTCTCATCGGAGGAGCTTTGGAAGTCACACGTGAAGGCATGGGGTGCAGAGCTAGCGGCTGAGTCGGAGCCCACGAAGCCAGCAGAGATGTATACTGTGGCAATGCTTATTTCTTTGGAATTGCATGTGGTGGATGATGCACGGCCATTATTTTCACGTGCTGTGGCTTGGGTTGTTTTGGTCATGGTTTGGGGGTCAATGAGATGTGATGACATGCAGTGTGCACTTCCGCATCGTACACACCTGTCCAACTTCGGGCTACGAATGGTGCTGGGCAAGACGAAGGCTTTCATGAAATGACAGCCCTGTCTTTATAATTCAGCGCAATGAAATGAAGCGTAGTTCCACCGCAAAACAGTTTCACTCCGGTAACTTGGAAGTTTAAACATCTAAACTTCTCTCTGTGGTAAACCTTGCAAATACCATACATACCGGAAACTTCAGAAACACGTTTCACTCTCAACTTGTGTTTGAAAAGAACACTTTCCCATTCTATGTTTCACTGTCGCCATTTTCTCATCTAAGGGTTGGGTAGTGGCGGGCGAAAAACTGAAATTGCAGACAACACATTCAGTTTAGCTGTTCGGGGGTCACTTTCTGTTTCCGAATTCGCGCAGCTTCCCGGGGAACTGCCGAATTTCCAGGGGAACTGCGCGAATTTCCAATGACACCTGTTTTCATCGGTTTTCTTGACACTTTAATGGATCCTCCAGCGGGCCTCCGCGGGTTTCGCAAGCGATGGGCATCTGGGAGCGCTGATGGTGACTCACAGCCTGCAGCTACAGAGCATGCAAGCGGTGACCAAGTCGAACCTCAGTCGTTGGAGCTTACTGGTTTTGATTTGTTTGGGTCACTGGAAACGCATGAAACTGCATGTGAGTATTCGCCTTCTTTAGCTCCTAGCCCATCGGAACCTGTGCAGCCTGATCCAGTTGAAGTTCAAGATTCAGCCTCGGACAGTTCAGTACCTGCAATTTCATCACATGTTGAGCAACTGGGTATTTCAACTGCGTTTTGTTTACTGAGAAGCAGGGACATCAAAATGCCTTGGGAGAAAGGACCGCTCTCTCCACTGTTTACCAAGAAGATTTCAGGTGAAGCGGCAACCTCAGTGAAACCTTGTCGAGTAGGACTAAGAGACGTTTTGGTTCCTGCACCTAAGATTCAAGTCATTGCACCAAAGCTGCCTGTTTCTTCTTTTCCTGCAATCAACAGACGCATTGCAAAGTGTCGCATCCATGTGGCTGAAGATGAGCTCAGAACCAAAGCGCTGAACCAGTTTAAAGTTCTGATTTCACTAGACTTGGATGCAACTCAGCTGGGACAGTCGATAACTAATGTGCTTGGAACCATTGACCCTTCAGTCGACCCTCTGCAAGTACTTCAGGATGCCATGTCAAACAAGGCAACCGGGACCCTTTTAAAGAGGGCTTCTTCGATGTGGAGATTTGCATGTTGGCTAGAAGCTGGTCAGATGGGAACATGTTTTAATCAGACTGAACAAGTGCTTTATGATTACATGAACTACTTGCGCGATACAGGTTCGGCCGCAACCTCAGCATCTCATTTTGTGGAGTCATTGCGGTTCTGCAATCAGATGTTCAAGCTTCAGAAGATGGACATTGCATCAGTGCTTTCACCTCGAGTGACGGGAGCATCTCATAGCATGTTTCTGAAGAAGCGGAAGTTGACACAGGCTCCAGCCTTACCGGTCAAAGCAGTGCAAACCTTTGAACAGATCTGCATTTACTCCGCGGACATGCACAAGCGTGTGATTGCTGGGGCACTGCTGTTTTGCATATTTGCTTGCGTCAGATGGTTTGACGCAATGAGAATTGAAGAGCTCTCTGCAGATACACATGGCAACATAGTTATTTTGGAAGCTGCAACAGCTTTGCACAAGACGTCCATGAGCAAGGAATCCAAGACGCGTCTGCTGCCTTACACTGCAATTGGGTCTTTTCTGGACGAACAATCTTGGGGACTGGCATTCATTGATGCGCGTGGTGCAAGTGGGTTGAACGATCAATCAGTTTTTCTACCTTCTTGGAATGAAGTTGGTTCAAATTGGTCCAATCACCCGATGTCGTCAGGTGAATGCACTTGTTGGATCAGGGAGTTCTTGGAGGACACCTTCAAAGGAGGCTCAACAGAGTATTCAAGTCATGGCTGCAAGGCCACTCTTTTGACTTGGGCCGGCATGACAACTTTGTTCAGCAGAGAAGAGCGTACACTTTTAGGACATCATATTGAACCTCAGACTAGATCAAATGTGACCTACAGCAGGGATTCACAGATTCTTTTGCAGTACAAGGTCAGCAAGCTTATTCAGATGATTGACACGGGGAGACTGCAACCCGATGTGAGTCGAGCTCAAAGGTTGAGCACGATGCTTCAAGATGATGCCAACGCTCAGGCAGACTTGATTGAACAACAGGATGACCAACCGGTCGAACTGGTTAGGAGTGACGACAGTGACGACCACTATGCCGACGAGGACGCGCCACTTTTCAGTATGAGGCCTGTTTCAAAAGGTGGAAGAGATCCAGTCCCAGAAGGCGCTGAACTTAACAAATGGTTCATACATTCATACACTGGCATGTTACATGGGATGATGCCAGGCCATGACACTTTGGCATGCGGGAGAAAGATCACGGTTAATCTTGCTGAAATTGAGCTTGATCAGATTGACATTGACGCTGCAACAATGTGTATTCAGTGCAACACCGTGATCAGAAGAGACGCACATGCGGAAGCCTCAGACAGATGAGATGATGTAAGTACGGTGACCCATGCAAAGTATGGCAAATGTTTGCAGTGCTTTTCTTAAGTTTCATTTATTCTTCTTCCCAAAAGGAAGAGTCTCACCCAGAGCCCAAACATAGGCCAATCGACAGCAGCTAAAAATGAGGTTCACGCTGACACCACGTTCAATGTCAGTGACACGACACAACCAAGACTTGTCGTTCCAGAAACCTGCATTTTGCTGTACATGTCTTCGCAGGGGCCAGTGTTGCACTCAGCTGATTCTACTTTGTGTTGTAGCCGTAACCTCTCCAACCTTTTGAGAGGATAGCGGAGAATGCAGCACCCAAAGAATCAGACAATTCAAAACGATTCCCAAAACAATAGGGTCAACTATCAGCTAATTGACCCTATGTTTCAGATCGTTCTTGCAACATGGCCTCGATACATGAACATGACATATTCAGATGGCAGACAATCTTTCCTGAGTTCATAGCTTAATCTAGCGCTTGGCTAAGCCAATGGCACTGGACTCGAAAGCTGCGTTTCAACTCAGGGCATCAGAGATTGGCATAGGCAGTGATGACATCACCCGCATGGAAGATGGAGGCATTGCAAGTTTTTCGCAGTTCGCCTTTTGCTGCTCTTACCAACCTGGTGGGTCAAGTGAGGAGGCATTATTTGATCATTTGGAGAGTGTTTTGGGAACCAAACCCACCGGTGCTTCTGCAGCAAACTTTCGAAGATTGTTTTTCGAATGCCATGCAATGGCGCTGAATGATTTGCAAAGCCGATTAGAAAGGAGCGACACTTCAGAGGTCAAGATCCTGCCCCTTGCGGAGAAGGTGCAGCGCTTACAGCTCCTGAAAAAGAAGTTTCCAGGTGTGATGCTCAGCACAACTCTTGAGCCCTCACATAGCCTCATCGACAAGGTTGTGCATCAGTACGAGGAGAACTGTGTCAAGCTGGTTGAGCTTACAGCTTGCACTTCACGTGAACAGGAAATCCGATGTGACAAGAGCACTCCACAGATCACATTCGATCACTCTGGAAACATCAAGGTGACCAAGCAGAGCCAAGTCACTGAGTGTTCCATTCAAGGGGACATCCGTTTGAGATCGGCTTTCACTCGACGTTCTCTAGCCTACGAGCTGGCTAATGTGGCATCTTTTGAGGTTATGGAAGGGTGGTCACAGCTACTTTTTGACAGAGTTTGCCAAGACCCTCCTGCTGGTTACAAACACATATCAGTAGAGCAAATCATGGTGGCAGACCGCAAGTTGTGGGTAAAGGTCTCAGAAGAGACTAGATCCAATGTGACTGCAATGACCAATGGACGGAAGAACGTTGACCTGGCGATTGAGAAGTTTTCACATCACCCTGATGTTCAATTCCATATGCTGCCGTTGCCAGTCGGTCAGAGCTCCACTGCAGCTGGCAGCAACCAGAGGTTCCAACCATACCCAGCGCCAAAAGGATCACAGCCCAGCAAGGGCAAAGGTGGCTCGAAGTCTGACAGCAAAGGGGCGCCTGGGAAAGGAAAGATTCAGATTCCAGATGGATGCACCATCAAATATGGGGAAGGAAACAACAAGCCGATCTGTATGAAGTACAATCTAGGTGCATGCCGAGCAAACGTCAAGCCGGGAAAGCGTTGCATGCATGGATACCACGTTTGTTGGAAGGTCGGATGTCACAGAAGCAATCCATACCATGAATGCTCCCATGTTGGGAGTTCCTGACTTACGGATACAGCAGGCAGTCTCACAGGCCCTTCAAACTATTTTGTGGAGTTTTTCTCGGGCTCAGCAGGGCTCTCCTTCGAAGTAAGGCGAGCTGGTTTCAATGTGTTGGCAGTGGACCATGATCGAAACAGACATCGTCCCAAAGTTGCACAAGTTTCATTAGATTTGACTTCAGACGATTCCCAAGGTATCGCTCTTCAGATGCTCAAGCGAATACGACCGCTTGCAGTTCATTTGGGACTGCCCTGTGGAACATGCAGCCGCGCAAGGGAGAAACCTTTGCCAAAACATCTGCAGCAAAACCATAGCGATCCGAAGCCTCTACGGGACGCTCAAAATTTGTTGGGCTTCCCTGGACTCAGCGGGGCAGATAAAATGAAGGTTGAGCAGGCCAACAAGTTGTATGAGTTCGGAGTGCAGGTGCTGCTTTTATGTTTTGAGCTTGGAATCCTTGCGTCCGTTGAAAACCCAACGCGCTCTTGGCTTTGGGGAATTTTGACATGTTTGGCGATGCAAACTGGAAACAAAGAGTTTATACAATGGTTTGCTGCGCTCAAGAAGGTTGACTTTCATGCCTGCATGCATGGTTCAGAACGTGATAAGAAAACTCGTTTGTTGGCTTCTTTAGGTTTGTACGACTCTCTTGGTATACAGTGTGACCATACCCATGCACATAAGCCTTGGCATATACCTTCAAGAGGACAACATTTGGAGTTTGCAACAGCGCTTGAAGCCGAATACCCACGATTGCTGTGCCAACGCATGGCCCAATGCCTTGTCCATGCAGCCGAAGATGCACAAGTCAAGCTTGAAGCACAAATCACGTCGGCTCAACATGCCCGACATGCTTGGGGAACTCAAACGTCTCGTTCCAAGCCACTGTTTTGCCAATTTAAAGAGTTTGTACACCTGGAAGAAGCCACATCTTCACCCAGTCATGTGCTTTTAGCATCTCCTCTCACAGGGGGACAACAAACCGAGATGCAGCAAGAGGTCGACCAGCCAGATCGGCCAGATGCCAACCCAAAAAGAGTGCGAAAAATGTTCAAGTATGGAGTACAATGGGACCCAGCCGAGTTCCTTGAGCAGGCCAAGCAGCTAAAGCATCCCAAAGACCCACAGCTTGCGCTCCCTTTGGTCTTAAAAGAGGCGATGATCCATGTGTTGTCTAACGATCCTTTGGATGTTGCAAAACATCGTCTGCAAGTTGTGTTGGCGGTTCACCGACAAGCCCATGAGTGCAAAGAGCGCGAACGAGCCTTTAAAGAAACCATGGAACCAATGGTGAGCTCAGTCCTTGAAACTAAGAACCTGTCTTTGTGGAAACAGCTATTGGAGACCACCCAGTTTTCTGACATGGAGGTTGTGAATCTGGTAGCTGGCGGAATCCCGCTTTCTGGTTCTCACTCGAAACCACCCAACTTTCCAGACGATTGGAAACCAGCCACAGTGTCTGCGGAGGAGCTCTTAAGCTCCGCTGTCTGGAGAAGGAAAGTGCTCATGGGAGCGTCCTCAAAGACCGAGTTTGATGGAGCGCAACAGGATGATCTTCATGCTGCAACTATGAAAGAGGTGGACCTAGGTCATCTGTTTGGACCGTACTCAGAGGCTGAAATGACGGAGTTCTTTGGGACGGACAGATGGCTTTACAACCCCCGGTTCATCCTCTATCAGGAGGAAGAAAGAAAAGTCAGAGCGATTGATGACTGCAAGCGTTCTGGGTTAAATGAATCCTTTACAACAGTTTTCAAACTGGAGCTGTACGATGTGGACACACTGGCATGTCTGCTGGCGGCACTTTCGGATTCTTTGGCTAAAGGCGTTGTAGAGATGGACATGGATGATGAGTCAAGGTGCCAAGTTGCGGTCCACCCGAAGGTCATGAATGACAACTGGTTGGGCCGTACGCTTGACTTATCCCGAGCATACAAACAGCTTGCCATATCTCCTGAATCTCGATCGTCCAATGTCATTGGATACTGGTACAAGGATAGGTGGCTCTTTTTCAGAAGCAATGTATTGCCGTTTGGGGCCACAGCAGCAGTTTACAGCTTCAATAGGGTGTCAAGATCCCTTCACCACCTTCTTTGCAAGCTTCTCTGGTGCCCCTGTACTTGTTTCTACGATGATTTTCCTACAGTGAGCCCAAGCTCGTCTGCTTCGGTGCTTACGAAAGCGCTCACCGCAATCTTGAATCTTTTGGGATGGGACCATGCTCAGGTAGGCGCCAAAGCACTGGACTTCGCAGCGGACTTCAATGCTTTGGGGATCTCAGTGCAGCTCCAACAGCTGCACCGTGGAAGCTTTGTTTTGGCGAACAAAGAAGGTCGCATTGACCGGATATGTCGAATGTTGGGGCAAGTGGAACATGATGGAACAATCTCCAAGTCTCGAGCGGCAGAAGTACAAGGTCATCTTAACTTTGCTGGAGGTTTTTACACTTCCAAAGCCCTGAAGTTTTTGGTGTCTTCTTTCAGCCGCCTGGCTGACTTGCCAAAGTCTATGAGCAGCCAAGACTTGACTCTTTTGTGTCGCCTAGCCCGATCGATGCTGGGTGCCATGCCTCCCAGGAGGTACGATGCGCATTCGTTCACTGACCCTTACCTTATTTTCACAGATGGTGCTTGGGAATCCGAGCGAGCTTCAGCAGGTGCAGTGGTTTACAACCCTTGTACGTCAGAGACACGAGTCTTTGAGGTGCTCATTCCGGATGCACTTGTGGAACTTTGGATGAAAGATGTTGGTGATCAGATAATTTGCCAAATCGAGATGTTTGCGTATGTCACTGTGAGGTACAAGCTTCGCACTCAACTGCTGAACAAGGTGGGAATTTCGTGGATTGACAATGACGCAGCACGTTTTGCAATCCTGAAGGGAACCTCTGACTCCTTCAGTTTGAGGGCAATGTGCCGTGTTAACCAGCAGATCGAACTCGAGTCTCCAAGCTCGATTTGGTATGAACGAGTCTCTTCATACTCCAATCCTTTAGATGGCCCCTCGCGAAAGTTGGTCGCTCAGACCGCTGCACTTCTTGGAGCCATACCAGATGACGCGTGGGTGACTCCGCAACATGTGATCCAAGCCATAATGGATCTTCACTCCAAACCTTTGAGCCTGCTATACGCACTAACCAACGGGGGTCAACCACCTGTGCGTAGCAACTGAAACTCAAACTGGAGATCTCACCCCCGCGGTCAAAAAGGATCAGAGTGCGTTGTCCGATCATTCCAACATGTCCACCTTCTTGTTTCAGTGCAGTGATGTTGATTTCAGAAGCTTGCGAATTTTTCCAGTGAGACACCTCGACGTTTGCGTATCCACATATACGTGTATATATATATGGTTCAGTTTACGCGCATACCCGAACGATAATACAAATGCGATACTCGACGGCTACTATATAAATAACCTATATAGTATGCTACCTTAATGTCGCATCGGTGGAACTGAGTTAAGTAAGACGAAGGCTTTCATGAAATGACGCTTTTTTCTGCTTTAGCAGATAATGCTTTATCTGTAGACCGTTTTTCTTTTTGCGAAGTTGCACGATGGTGCAACTGAGCGTAGTGCGACGCTTCCACGTGCAAATGTATGCACACATTCAGTAGGGTTGACATATGCTTCTTTTGCATGTCCGTCTCGCATGTTTATTTGAGGCACGATGTTCCACGTTTGTATGGTGAAACTTTAACACCAGTTTTTGAACTTGTTCCGACAACTCTGTTTGGTTTTGTGTTTTTGTTTTTGCGTTTTGCAAAACAATCAACCAAACACCCTTGTTGTCCTTTTAAACTTGGTCCAGATTGAAGAGCCTGAATCTGTTGTGCGGATGCCATTTTTGGTATCAAGTGACATGGGGGCGTATGTGCTGCCGTAGCCATTTTGGCTCAAGTGACATGGGGGCGTATGTGCTGCCATGCGGCAACCAGGGCCTCGAGCTAAGGGCAAAGTGGCATTTAGCAGTTACATCTTGCTACCTGCTGGCAATTCTCCGGTGATTTGGCCTCATTTTCACTGGTTTTGCCCGTTCGCTTTGGGCTTTGTCACTGATTGTTGCACCATCATTTACATCCTGTTGCACCATTTCTAGTGTATGGAACAGATTCACCTTCGTACACTCACAGCGCTTCTTCAGATTTTACTTGCAGTGGTTATTGAACTGGTGCGTCGTTTTGGTTTTGTGCCGCCGGGTACCCCAGTACCTCCACAGCTGGAAACCTTGTGCACTTGTCAGTGCTCCTTTTGCGAATTACAATGTCGCAAAGAACAGGCACACAGAGGACGACACCGTTGTCTCAACCACTGGGGACAGCCGTAACTGTACCTTTTGAATTTACAGATGGGGTTTCTGAGGAGCTAGCTGTGTCAGTTACAGACTGTGACAGAGAGGTGCATAGAGAACGTTTTGGAGACGCGGCTGATGGTGCAGGTTTTTCTCATTTGGATTGCTTGTCAAGCCCTGGAATTGAAACTGGATACGATCGTTGTCAGCCAACTGAATTTGATGTTGAGTTCACTGGTGATGATGTATTTGGTGCTGAGAGTGAGAAAAACGGTGATGAGTGCGATTTGGGTATTCATGACTTGTCGGAGGCAGTCCATGATTCTAGCACTTTCTTTTCCCAGGGCGCTGAACCTGAGTTGCAGACGGACAGGCTTGGTGACGCGGTTGAACCCTCAGCGCATACTACAGCTGGTTTTGGATTGACTTGTGGACCGGAGTGGTGTGCAAAGACTCTTTCTGCAGATGAACCCAAGTTTTTCTGGGAGGTTGACCCATTCTTGAGGACGGTGTTTTGCAAGGATGATTCAGCAGGTCCTTCACTCAAGAGGCCTGAGCCTCCCATTGATCTGACTCTTGGAGGTGCTGACACAGTCTGGGACGTGTTGCGACGGCCAAAGCGTGTTGCATCAACTGGTATTTGTGCTGATGTTATTAAACATGTTGAGATCCACGATGAGAAGGACAAACGTGTGAGCATCATTTCAAACTGGACTAGCTTGGTCTGCATCAACCTTGATGCTTTTACACTCAGTGAGACGTTGTTGGCATCCAGCTCCAGGATCACTCATGCTGACGTTGAAATGAGCTTGACAGCATGTTTCTCCAGGAAAGCTACGAGCACATTGAGCAAGAGGTTCTATGCGCTGAACAAATTTGTGAATCACTGCTGCAGAAACGCATTGCAGTTTTTTCCAGTGAGGGAGCACGTGGTCTTCACATATTTGCAACACTTGGTTGAGTGCGGGAATTCAGCGCCTTCAGCAGGGCGTTCTTTGCTTGAAGCCATTCGTTTTGCTGGAGGGGTCATTGGCTTAAAGGGAGACTTGGCATCTCTGGGCAGCTCTCGAGTCGATGGACTGGCTGTCGAATTAGCCAAGCGGGCAGGCCCAATAAGGCAGGCCGAACCTCTTACTGTTCAGCAGGTGATTGCTTTGGAGCGGCTGGTGGCCTCCTCAGATGACTTGAAAGATCGCATCGTTTTTGGTGTCATGCTGGTCCTGCTGTATTCTTGTGGGCGTTTTTCAGATGGACAGCGTGCAATCAACATGATAGTGGACGCCGAGATTGCATCCCTGGACATGTCTGCATTTGGTGGACAGGGCTATCTGGAGTTGCAGGTTTTGGGACACAAGGGTGCGAGGACTGATGTGCTGCGCAGGACATTCCTGCCTTTGGTGGCACCAATTTACTCACTTGGAAGCGTGAAATGGTTTCAATCATGGTTGCAGGCGAGAGATGTCTTGGGCCTTTCAACTGGGGGAAAACTTGACAAACCTTTTCTTTGCAGGTTCAATTCAGCGGGTGAACCGTTGAACTTAGAGCTCACGTCAGCTGAGTGCAGCATGTTACTGCGAAGGGCGTTGAAACTGGATGGAGAAGAGTCTGTGACGATACGGTCACACAGCTTGAAGGTCACTGCCTTGAGTTGGTGCTGCAAGCATGGCTTGGACCTGGGCACGCGCAGACTCCTTGGTCATCACCTGGACCCAGGATCGAGATCAGCAGAGACGTATGGGCGTGACTCCATGGCTCCTGCAGTACGCTCATTTGAGACAGTTTTGGATGACATCAAGAAAGGCCTTTTTCGACCCGACGAGAGCAGATCAGGCCGCTTTGTTCGGGTTGGTGAAGCCTCAATTCCAAATGCACAACCCTCTGAGGAAGACACTGCTGAAGACACAGACAGTGACTATGAACCTAGCAGCAGCGAGTCCGATGAGAGTGAAGAATTCTTTGGGGCACCGTCTGATTCAAGCCTGCTGTGGCACCTTGTCATGCCACACCTGCGACCTGGGTTCATTGAGGTGCCTGAAGGGATTTTGGTGTACAGGAACGTCGCATCTGGAGTCCAGCACTTAAAGAAACCAGGAAGTTTGAAGTTGCTGTGCGGAAGGCGACAGTCAGACAGGTATATCTATTACGCAGGGAAACCTGTGAAAGGAGTAGCATTGTGCGATCACTGCAT
Organism: Cladocopium goreaui; assembly: GCA_947184155.2. Taxonomy (NCBI): domain Eukaryota; class Dinophyceae; order Suessiales; family Symbiodiniaceae; genus Cladocopium; species Cladocopium goreaui. The sequence continues at coordinate 51,436 of CAMXCT020002930.1, forward strand.
AGGAAGCAGAGATTTGCAGGCAACGGAAACCAGCGGTTGAGTTTTCTTCATGTTTGATTCCTTTTGCTTTGTTTTGGGTCATGAACTTTTGCATGATTTAAAATGTGAGTAGGCTGGAGTCCTTTTGATCACTTGTCATTTTCAAATGGACAGTTGACTGGTTCATGTTGCCACCACGTCAGACGTCATGCACCTGAATAGATGCTGCGACCGGACGTCGATGTGGCGTAGGCGGGGTTGCTTCACAGGTGGCAGCCTGGCGTGATTTGTGACTCAGGGCTTATGACAGATTTGATTGTTCAAGCCATATGCCTGCTTTGGCACTGCAAGATGTCATGACAAATAGCGTGATGTTTTTCTGACCGAGCTGTTTCAGTTTGCTAACAATCACTTGGTTCATGTTACCGACACGTCTGATGTCATGCGCTCAACACGAGTTGGCTGCGGCGGAGCGTCAATGGGACGTAGGCCGGACGGCTAGCATGTAAAGGCAGGTCTCATGATCACCTCGACCTTGCAAGATGTCATGACAGAGAGTGATGAGTTTTTCAATTTTTCGTGATTTCCGGTTTGCAGACAATTTTGTTGGTTCATGTTCTCAACATGTCTGATGTCAAGCACAATATGAGATGAATGCGGCGGAGCGTCAATGTGACGTAGGCCAAGCTGCCTTGTGTTGTGGCAGCTGTATGCATTTTCATGTTGATCATTACGACACAGATTTTTGCTTGAAAATTTTGCTGGCCTTGTCACCATGTTTTGCACATGCATGTGATGGACTTTTGACGTGCGTCAATGTGACGCGCGAACGGCTGTCGAGTGTGGCATGCTAGTCCTGTGCAACTTGACACGATATCTCGATGTGAGATGGAAAAGAATGAGCCAGCAGAAATTTCAGTGAGAGTTTATTTCAGTATTTCATTTCAGTGCGACGTGGGCAGATTCATCAGACGGATTGAGTGTCACGACATGTGTCTCGCCCAAAGGTTTTCATGTGAACCTCAGGGATTGAGCGATGTGAACTCACATTGAATGACCTGATGAATGTGGCTCCAGCGGGAATTTTTCCTGCACTGTCCATGTCAACTCACTGTCCATAGTGCCGAGTGATCTTTTGAATGGTTGCGTTTTTTAGGCATGATGTAGCTACCTCACGACGTAGTTGTGCAGAATGTCAGCTGTTTTCAAGGAAATTGCAGTCACAAGATTCACGAGTTTTTTTTTTGCATAGTCGCATTTGATACCGCGGTCATGGCCGGATACGCTGAGTCAAACGCCAGCTTCAAACACAGGGCAAAGCAGATTCAGTTGACGGATGACCACATCCAGGTGCTTCACGACAATGACATCAGGTGTTTCAATCACATGGCTTTCTCTGTCAATGGTCAACCTGGCCAGCTGGATGCGGAGAGGTTTCAAACCTTGGTGGACGTTGTTTGCCCTAGGGGCGCATCAATGGGCGTACAAGCCAGCCTGAAGCAGCTGGCTTATGAGTCGTTGACAGTGGCTGTGGCCGCAATCAAACAGCGAGTCGAAGCTCCTGACGAGACTTCCAAGAAGTTGCCGCCTCAGGAGAAGGACCAGAGGCTTCAATCGCTCAAGGCCAAAATCACAGGCTTTGATGTTTCAGGCGACTATGAGCCTGGACACTGTGTCATTGATGCCTTTGCAGGCATGTTGGAGGAAGGAGTTCTCAAGATTTACCCACTCAGCAAGTGCATTTCTCGAGAACAGGAGTTGCAATCGGTCAGAACGGACAAGCAGGTGATCCTCTTGGAAAATCAGCAACTCCAAATTAAACCCAAAGGAGCAGAACTGTCAGCTGATTTGGGCAATGAACTTCGTGTCCATCTTGCCTTTGTACGCAGAGGTTTGGCATTGGAAATGGCTAACCTTGCAACTTATGAGGTGCACGAGAAGGTGGTTCGTGAGTTCATGGGGCATCTCACAAGGACACCCCCTCCTGGATTCAAAGGTCCTACAATTGAGTCAATTCTTCGAGCAGACAAAGAGCTTTGGACACGAGTGGCGGACAAAGTGCGGTCCAATTTGCGCCCTGACAAAGATGACAAGCTCCCTGTGGATTTGGCGCTGATGGAGCTTTACAACTCAGCGCCTGTGGTTTTTCATTTGCTGCCTCTTCCTGGTGCTGGAGGAACATCGGCCCCAGTCAAGCGGAAGAACCCTGATGATGAGCCTTCAAAGCCAACACAGCCCAAGAAGGAGAATCCAGCTCCAAATCGCAGGGGCAAGCGCAACAGACAAGGCAAGAACAGTCTTCCAAAGGGCTTGCATGGCTACAGTGGTTGGAATAAGCAAAAGCAGAGGATTTGCTACAATTACAACATGGCGCATGGTTGCTCCAACAGTGTGACAAAGGATGGCAATGTGGACAAGTGCAATCGTGGCACACACCAGTGCATTAAGTGTCACGGTAAGCACTCATTACAGCAATGCAGCAGCAACTGAAAGCAGGAAAGCCCTGCGCGCATCAACATTGAGGATGCTCTGACATTTGCAGACGTCTTCATTGTCGAAGTTTTCTGCGGTAAGGCGGGGCTCTCACGCGCTCTCAGGCGCAAAGGTTTTCAAGTTTTTTCCGTTGATCACAAGGCAGTCAAGGGGCTTCCGATTTTGGTGATTGATCTGAATTCAGATGCACAACTTAATTTTGGAAGAGCTGCTGCAGCAACGACGATTGCTGTACGTGCATTTTGCACCACCCTGCGGCACAGCCTCTCTGGCCAGGCAGATCAGGCTTGGTTTGAAACATGAACCCAAGCCGTTGCGTAGCTTGCGGCACCCCATGGGCTTGCCAAACCTCAAATCAGTTGCGAAGGAGCGAGTGCGGTTAGCCAACAGGTTGTACCGCTTGACCAAACGCTTCATCAAACAACTGCAGCTTGCTGGGATTGGCTGGTCAGTCGAAAACCCTGCGGGCAGCCTAACGTGGGTGACTGACCCCTTTGTTGAGTTGATGCAAGAGTTCGGCAGTGGCATTTTGGGGGTGGTTTTTCACACCTGCATGTTTGGAGCGCCTAGGAAAAAGCAGACGGCTCTTTGGACTAACATCCCTGAGCTTTGTCACCTAGCCAGAGAATGCTCTGGCGACCATCAGCGGCATGCGGCCTGGGGCCTGACTCAGACCGGGTGCTTTGCCACGGCAGATGAGTGTGCGTACAACTCCGAACTCTGCGCACACTGGGCGGCAGCCATTGAACAGTTTGCACTACGCAAACAACTGTCTCCAGCACCTGAAACGCTGGGCGATGTGCAGACAGAACACCTTCAGGTCAAGGACAAAGCAAACAGAGCCTATGACTGCTTGGCACATGCCAAGCCTGGTTCGCGGTTGCCGGACAACCATGTTTTTCCTAAGGGCGCACGCCTCTTGAGTGTTTGGAATGAACAAAAGGGGGAGGCACAATGTCTTATGGCGCGTGTTGGGATTCCTGTGGAGCCTCTGGTCTATGTTGCGAAAGCTGTCACCTTGGTACACCCAGACTTGCAACGTGTCAGATTGCCGCGTAACTTGGAGGTGGCTATACAGCTTTGCGGTCCGGGGAAATCCTTGGAACTCAGAAAGGCCCGAATATCTTGGACCAAGGGTGTACTTGGTTTGATTGAGCAGTGCAGGCAGGTTGAGGCTCAGATGGTGCGTGAAAGGCCCCAACATTTGCAGACAGTTTTGCATGGCAAGCGTTTTGGTTTGCTCCATGAGTTGTTGACGGCCATAGGATACAAGGATGCTTCAGTGGCTTTGGAGGCTAGCACAGGCTTCCCTTTGGTTGGATGGATGAAATGCTCGGGTGTCTTTGCGGCGAACCTACGCCCACCCGCTTTGCATGTTTCTGCTTTTGAAGCTATGGCGGCGGCCCACTCTGCCAGAACTGTTGCTAGTGTGGGCCCAAGCCCGGACACAGAGCTGGACGAGCAAGTGTGGACAGCTACCCTTGCGGAAGTTGAGGGTGGCACGCTTGAGGGGCCTTTCGAGGTAGATAGCCTGCCCAAAGGTCATGTTGCGTCACCTCGTTTTGGCATCCGGCAGGGGTCTAAAGTCAGACCTATTGACAACCTGTCGGTGTCAGGCTTGAACAGCACTGTTGGCTTGCCTGAGCGTTTGCAGGTAGACACCATTGATGAGGTGGCGGCTATGATCAAGCGTTGCATGCAGCTTCACGGCTCACATTGCCATTTGGTGGGCAGGACTTACGATCTCAAAAAGGCGTATCGCCAGTTAGGGGTGAGCAAGGACCATTACAAATTCTCTTGGATCGCTGCTTGGTCAACAACCCACAAGCGGGTGATGCTCTTCCGCATGAAGGGGTTGCCCTTTGGCGGCACTGCCTCTGTTGCGGCATTCTTGCGTATGAGCAGAGCCTTGAAAGAGGCAGGCATGGCTGGAGCTTACTTGGTTTGGTCTTCATTCTTCGATGACTTTGTTTGCGTGACGCGTCCAGAGGATGCAGCGAGCACAGACATGGCTGTGAAATTCTTCTTCAAGTCACTTGGATGGACCCTATCCGAGGATTCAGAAAAGGACGTGGGATTCAGACCTGTTTTCTCCGCACTTGGAGTTGAGTTTGACCTGCGGGATGTTTCTCGAGGCATCTTGCGAGTCGGCAATACAGAGAAGAGGAAGTCCGAGCTCAGGACCCTGGTCGAACGGCACTTGTCAGAAGACTGCCTGTCGCCTGAAGCGTCTGAAAGCCTCAGATCGAGATTGATGTTCGCTGAAGCGCAGCTCTTTGGCCGAAGTGCTAAACTGGCGCTTCGAGCCATAGGTGGACGATCCCTTAAGGGCCAGACTTGCAGACCGCTTACAGCTGACGTAAAGTTCGGATTGACTTGGATGCTCAGGCGCATCGTTGAGTCCCCCCCACGGGAGGTGAGGTCGAAAGATCAAGGCACTCTTTTTCTTTTCGTGGATGGAGCATGGGAACCAGTTGCTGGATGTGACACCCGATCAGTGACTTCGATCGGTGCAGTCTTGCTTGACAGTGCAGGCCGTGGCATGCGCTTTTTTGGTCAGGTCTTGCCCGAATTTGCCACTGACGCTTGGTCGAATGGCCGCCGGAGGAATCTGGTTTTCGAGGCAGAGGTGTTGCCTTACTGCTTGGCCCTGACAGTTTGGGCGGACATTTTACGAAACAGACACCTGGTGATTTTCATCGACAACGATGGAGCTCGACATAGCTGGATCAGTGCGTGTGCAGAATCCAAATACGCTCAATGGATGCTTCATCGGGGCGCGCTCAAAGAGGCCTGTCTGAATACGGTCCCGTATTTCAGTCGTGTGCCGACTTCAAGCAACCTGGCGGACGGGCCATCTCGCATGTTCTTTGATCTATGTTACAAGCTTGGCGCCACCAGAACCTTGATAACTGATGAGGATCTCAGGCAATGTGCCCTTGAAGGATGCTTCTCTGGATGAATGCCTATGTGGGGTGTTAATGGCACCTTGGACATTCCCCAACCTATTTGCGGCGACGTTTGAAAAAGCGTGAGGCTGTTGAGAATCCTGAGCCATGTGCCACATGACACTGAAGTCCATTTGATTCAATTGGAAAGTTTGAGAATTGCGTTTGTCGATTTTAGTCTCCACATGTTTGATCTGGCGCGTGGTTTTATTTTGCGTGTTGTTCGCGAAAGATGGAATCCGAGATCGTTTAGCTCGTTTTGCACAGTCAGTGCATCTCATGTCAAGATGAACTTGTGAGACTGAATTTGCTTGTTTTCTCATGTCAACCTTTTATGATGCTGTGCTGTGTTTTGCGTTGCACGATTCGGGAAAGCGGTTGGAAGATAAGCTTTTTTCTGCTTTAGCAGATAATGCTTTATCTGTAGACCGTTTTTCTTTTTGCGAAGTTGCACGATGGTGCAACTGAGCGTAGTGCGACGCTTCCACGTGCAAATGTATGCACACATTCAGTAGGGTTGACATATGCTTCTTTTGCATGTCCGTCTCGCATGTTTATTTGAGGCACGATGTTCCACGTTTGTATGGTGAAACTTTAACACCAGTTTTTGAACTTGTTCCGACAACTCTGTTTGGTTTTGTGTTTTTGTTTTTGCGTTTTGCAAAACAATCAACCAAACACCCTTGTTGTCCTTTTAAACTTGGTCCAGATTGAAGAGCCTGAATCTGTTGTGCGGATGCCATTTTTGGTATCAAGTGACATGGGGGCGTATGTGCTCCCACCCTTGTCCCACCCGCACATCCTTCCATGTCTCTTTACTCTTCTTCTGGCCTAACCCTAGCCGTTTGTTAATGGCACCTTGGACATTCCCCAACCTATTTGAGGCGACGTTTGAAAAAGCGTGAGGCTGTTGAGAATCCTGAGCCATGTGCCACATGACACTGAAGTCCATTTGACTCAATTGGAAAGTTTGAGAATTGCGTTTGTCGATTTTAGTCTCCACATGTTTGATCTGGCGCGTGATTTTATTTTGCGTGTTGTTCGCGAAAGATGGAATCCGAGATCGTTTAGCTCGTTTTGCACAGTCAGTGCATCTCATGTCAAGATGAACTTGTGAGACTGAATTTGCTTGTTTTCTCATGTCAACCTTTTATGATGCTGTGCTGTGTTTTGCGTTGCACGATTTGGGAAAGCGGTTGGAAGATAAAGCCCTGTCTTTATAACTCAGCGCAATGAAATGAAGCGTAGTTCCACCGCAAAACAGTTTCACTCCGGTAACTTGGAAGTTTAAACATCTAAACTTCTCTCTGTGGTAAACCTTGCAAATACCATAAATACCGGAAACTTCAGAAACACGTTTCACTCTCAACTTGTGTTTGAAAAGAACACTTTCCCATTCTATGTTTCACTGTCGCCATTTTCTCATCTAAGGGTTGGGTAGTGGCGGGCGAAAAACTGAAATTGCAGACAACACATTCAGTTTAGCCCTCCCTACTTCGTCTCCCACCCTTTTGAATTTTGCAGTTGCTCTTCGCACTGTTGACCAATCAATACGGCCTACCCTCTGCCGTTGTCAACCACCTGTGCGTAGCAACTGAAACTCAAACTGGAGATCTCAGCGGTCAAAAAGGATCAGAATGCGTTGTCCGATCATTCCAACATGTCCACCTTCTTGTTTCAGTGCAGTGATGTTGATTTCAGAAGCTTGCGAATTTTTCCAGTGAGACACCTCGACGTTTGCGTATCCATATATACGTGTATATATATATATGGTTCAGTTTACGCGCATACCCGAACGATAATACAAATGCGATCCTCGACGGCTACTATATAAATAACCTATAAAGTATGCTACCTTAATGTCGCATCGGTGGAACTGAGTTAAGTAAGACCAAAACGTCGGGGCCTGACAAGGTTCAGAAAGAAGTTTCAGCACATGTGTATCGCACTGTATCGTTGAGTGGTGAAGACTGGCTGAAGGTTGGTTTCGACATTTGGGAAACGGACCCTTTCAATTCTAGGAGGGATTACTATGTGTTGGAACCCACTGATGACTGGTCCTCTGTCAGGAAGAGGTTTGTCACCCCCGCTGGGTTGAGCTCACTGATTAGGAAGCTGCTTGGGGACTTGTGCACACCTCGCAGGATCCCAGGTGGATGGGATGTCAACGCAACTACTCTTTTGTTGCCTGACGGGTTGGAAACACATTTTACAGGTCACAGTCCCCGCAATTTCGTGACTTCAGTTGCTGCTGCAATTGGTTTTCACAGAGATCAGAGAGCGTATTTAGGACGCTGGGCAATGGGAATGGTAGCATCGGAGGAGTACGTGAGGACTTCTCGTCAAGTTGTATTTACAATACAGAAGGCTGTGAACAGGTCTTTGGTTGTTGGGTTGGACAACGAGTATTTTGAAGATGAGGCAATTGACAGTTTGTGCAAGACAGCAGAGAACTCCGGGGCAAACCCAAACAGGATCCGGAAGAGGCATACTGTGATGGGGCGCTTGAGTGGGAAGAATTGCATTGGGGGTGTGTTCCCCACCTTGGAGGTTCAACAGGACGATTGGTTCCTGATCGGGGACGGTGAGACAGATGAGCATGCAGTTGCGATGAAGGTTCAAGAGCAGAAGGTGCGTCATGAGGCTGCCAGTGCAAAGACACACAAGTTCTTTGTCACCATTTCCAGACGTGCAGGGTTTCGTAGATTGCATCTCACTGGATGTTTTGTGAAGCCTTCTAATTGCATGGAGGTCAGGCTTCTGGATGAGGTCTCTGAAGAAGACTTCGATTCAATTTGCAGATCATGTAAGAGAAAGATGTTGTCTGATAGCGGCAAGGATGAGCAACCGGAGTCGAGCTCCACGGCTTCCTCGTCTTCAACGGTCTCAGGACAGGCACAGGACGAGAGTTGAGTTCATTTGCATGAGTGCGCATTAGGATTTGGGCTCGGCTTTGTTTCGACCCTGCATGAACGTTGTGCAATTTGCGTTCAGTCGTTGAGACGAAAACAGGGGTGGACTGGTGCCCTTGGTGGGAACCTGTTTTTCTTGTTGTTTGATTCTTGTTGTTGTTGTTGTTGTTTGTGATTTTTCTTGTTGTGCATGAGTTGCACGCGATTGCAATGACTTTCATTTTCGGTGCTTGAGTAGCACGTGATGTGATTTTGGGAAGTTGAGCTGAGTTCAATCTTGTTGCGCCACTTTTGCACTCGTGTGTGGATCCTGTTTGAGGCGATGAGGTTTCTTAGGGTTGATTGGATGGTGCAACAGTTTTGACTTATGCACTTGGCAGTTGACCTGCGGTCACATTTGTAGTCAGCTGCAACTTAGGCTCAGCTCACGTTAAGACGTCAAGCATGGACATTTGGGTTTGTTTGCCTAAGGGCTTTGAGACGGCTCAGACCATTGGGTGCCGTTGGGGTGTTCAGACACCTTTGTTTGCTTTTTCTTCCACCTCTTCCATTGTTGCAGGTCTGAGGGTGTTTCATACTGTTTGCAATCTTGACCCTAGGGGGAGTTTCAGAGAGTTCGGCATTTTGCCGGTCGCCAGCGTGGCAATGGCCGTTGATCCAGATGCTGCAGATAGGGAGTTCATTGCGCAGAACATGGACTCTGACTTACAATTTATTTTGTCAGATTCTGGAGTTTCAGTCAGACGACAGGCTGCCATAGCACGTCGTTATGGGTCATTGCGCAAGTTCAATGCGATTGGCGATGACAGGGCTCAGATTCGCACAGCTTGCCTGCATGATTTCGCAGTGGCGCAAGATACGCCAGAGAATCGGGCTGAAGTCGCAGCCATAGTTGCGGCTTGGGAGACGGCCAAGGAGTTTGTCTCGAAGGAGGTGGAGCTCAGGGCAGAAGCAAAAGTCTTGGGACAACCAAGGATCCTCCAGGCCCACAAAAGACAAGCAATGATCAGGGCGGTTGAGAGGGTGCATGGCGCCTTGGGTGAGTCAGAGACACCCAGCTCTGACTACTTGGCGCTGAAAGCCGAAGAGACGGAGCTGAACGAACCAACGGCTTCCCCTTTGGATGAAGTCATTAGCAAGAAGGACACTTCAAGCTCTCAAATCCAGTCCTCATTGGATTCCTCTGGGCACTTGCGTGTGGTGAGGACAAAGAACAAGTCGCGGATGCCCACGACTACAGAGGAGTACCGCAAGGTCATGAAGGTTGAGATGTATTCCTGGCTTTGCATGTCTGCCAGGTATCGTGCAAAAAACTGGTTGCATGACTTGGAGGCTGCGGACTTCAACAAGTTTGTTGGCTACATCCTCGGTGAACGTGTGATGGGGATACAAGTGCCATCGCTTCATGGTGATGGGACACAGCAGAAGGTCAAGCCAGATTGGGCCATTGTGTTGTCATATGAACACAAGTTGAGGAAAGAAGCATTCCGTCTGGTTACAAATGAGGGCCTCACGCTTTCCCAGGCCTTGAGAGCAGTGATCCGAGACGCTGATTTGAAGGAATCCTTTTTCACAACACCAGTGGCATTGCGTGCGGCTTCTTCCATCGACCCCCCGGCAAACAAGTGGCCGAGGTTCAACAACAAAGGGAGCTTTGGGGGCAAATCCTTTCAGCAGGGATTCAAAGGCAAGGGCAAAGGCAAAGGTGGCAAATCAAAGGGTAGAGACAGCAGGTTGGATGGATTACAGTTGGCCTGGCGCACGCCAGACGGGCGTGACCTTTGCTTTGCATACAATGGTGGCAGCTGTGATGGAAAATGCAACAGGGTCCATCAGTGCAGAGTAAAAGGTTGCTATGGTGACCACCCAGCAATCCAGCACAAGGACAAGGCCCGTTCCTCCACTTGACGGGGTGGGTGTGCTCACCAACCCGGCATGGAGGCACACCCTCATGACACCTCTCCACCTAAGGTGAAGGTGATGTATCTATTTGCCGGAAAAAGACGGCAGTCAGATGTGGCTTCTTTCTTGCAAAAGGCACACGATAGTGGCCACATTTCCTTGACTCTGAAGGAGTATGACTTGGAGCTTTCACCAGACCATGATTTGACCAATAAGTCCTTATGGGATGAAATTCTGGCAACCCTTGAAGAGGGTGATTGGTATTTGCTTGTCTCGCCTCCGTGCAACACATTTTCGAGGGCGAGGTTTCACTTTCAAGACTGGCCGGGACCGAGGCCGCTGAGAAATGTTGTCTGGCCCAAAGGGTTCCCATGGCTTTCACAACATCATAAGCAGGTTGTTGACGAAGCAAATTGGTTTGTGGAGCAATGCATTTTGGCTTGCAAGGTTTGTCACCGTGCGGGGGGGAGATTTATAATTGAACATCCCGAGGATTTGGGGCTTGTACGTGAAGAACGTCCTGGGTCTATCTGGCAGTGGGACGAAATTTTGGATTTGATACCAACTTGTGGTGCTACCACATTTGCAATTCAGCAATGCAAGTTTGGGGCCATTACGCCCAAACCTACACGTTTTCTGGGGACATTTCTGATCGATGACAACAGATGTTTCTTAGGTTTGCCAAAGTTTGATTCCTTGGGCGCGTACAAAGGGCCGCTGCCCAAATCCTGTGGTCACAAACATCAACACAAACTTTTGGGAAAGACTCAGAACAAATGGAATACAAGTGGCAGTGCTGCTTATCCACCTGGTTTATGCGAATTTTTAGCTTCTCTTGTTCTTCATGCTGCCGCATCCTCCGGAAGGGGGAAGAAGAACCACGGCACTGGGCTACAGAGCAGTGCTCAAGATGCCCTGCTTGCAAAAGGCACCAAGGCTGTTGAAAGAGACTCCAATGCCGAGCCTTTCAAACCACCATGCCATGTAGTGGACTTGACAGTGGATGATACAACGGCAGGGCAACCGTCCAGTGGGGCGTCAGGCAAGGATGGGGGCGAGCAGACTCCCGATGTGTTCAATTTGGGACAGGATGAAACAGCTGGCACAGGCAACTTTCGAGTTTTTGAAACAGGGTGTGATGGAGTCCATCAGCGATGTGAGAAGGGAGGCGTTCAAGTTGGTGACAGGCAAGTTGCTTGTATCACCGTTTTCTGAATCTTGCTTGATGAAGGTGAGAGAGAAGGTGGCTGGTTTGTTACCCGATTGCAAGGGTGCATTGGTGCGGGATCAGGGGCAGCCTTTTTTCCTGCGGTTGCTTTCACAGTGGTTGGAAATTTTTGACGATCCTGACTTCAGTTGCTTGGTAAACGATGCGGAATCTTTTGCAACTGGCGTCAACCTTGGCGTGGACACTCCCCTACCGAGGACACCTCAAGTTTTTCCCGAGAAGGTCAAGCATCGCAAACTTGACACGACTGATTTCAATCCCATTGCCGAGAATTATGCTTCTGCTCAAATTTCCAGCGATGAGTTGGTTCAGAATTTTCGAGAAGAGGAATCCTAGGGTAGAATGTTTCCATCCAAGCTTGGTGTTTTGAAGGAGAAGTATGGTGACAGGTTGAGGGTCGCTTCAATGGCGGCCATAGCAAAGCCAGACGGTGGAGTGAGACCGCTCCACGATGCCACGCATTCTGTGATGGTCAACCGCTCCATTAAGTACCAGGACCAGTTGCAGTGCCCAGGACCGGCAGAGGTCGCATCTGTTGTGAGGGAGGCAGTGGAGACAAAGGAAGCATGTTTTTGCGTGTCGGCCGACATCAAGGCTGCCCATCGTTTGGTGAAAGTTAGAGAGGAGGACTGGCCATACATGTGCTGCAGAGCAGATTCACAAAGCGACACTGTTTGGGTGAACAAAACAGGAACTTTTGGCGTGGCGAGTGCGCCATATTGGTGGGCCAAACTTTTTGCATGTGTTGGCAGGTTTGTTGGACATGTGATGCAGGCATCAATTTTCTGGCACCTTGTTTATGTGGATGATTTGCATGGGGCATTCGCGGGGGCTCAAAAGTTTGAAATGTTATGGATCTGGCTCCTAGCGTTCGAACTTGTGGGGACGCCATTTGGATATCATAAGTTCAGGGGCGGCTTTGCTTCAGAGTTTGTTGGATACCACTTGCGCTACGATAGGAACGAAGTTGGCATTACAACCCGAAGGGGATCTTGGTTAGTGGATTGGATCCAGAGTCTGGAGAAAAGGAAGTTTGTTGTGGCTGCACGTGATTTCAGCGAATTTTTGGGAAGGCTGGGGTTTGTATCCCAGCTATTGGTTTGGCTGAAGCCCCACCTTGCACCCCTCTTTGCATGGAGTGCAGTGGCATCTTCTGGACTGGTAGGCAAGTTGCCGGATACGGTCATTTTGACTTTGAAGTACATACAAATAGAGCTGTCGAACGAGTCGTTTATGGTTTCTGCACAGAGGCCCAAAGTGTTTGCGGAGGAGCAATTCAGGACGGATGCCAAATGCACTGACACCAGTATGGTATTGGGAGGATGGGAGATTTCAACGCGCAGATGGTTTTCAATTTCCCTTTCAAGGGAGCAAGTGCCGTTCCTGTTTAAGCCGGACGGCGGTGGGGCACAGTGGGCGTCTACGTCCGCTGAGCTGTTGGCGTCATTGGCGGCCCTGAGGGCGTTTGGATGGCTTGATGGTGGTAGGACAAGGCGTACGATGCAGTTCTCCATTTTTGCTGGCACGGACAACAGGGCTAATGACCTGTTGTCCAACAAACGCTCGACCACGAAGTGGCCCCTGATGTTGGTCAACATGGAGTTATCGTCGTGTTTAGCCAAGTCGAGGCTTACACTTGATTTGAGGTGGAGACCTCGCGAAGAAAATCAAGAAGCTGACGAGTTGACAAACGAGATCTTCACGAGCTTCTCCATGGATGATCGTGTCCCCCTCAGCCTAACGGATTTAGACCTGGGCTTGGTGAATAGTTTGTGGCAGACGAAGGTACAATTTGATTTGATGAGAGAGGAAGCCAAGCAGCATGCAGCAGAGGGTCCTCAAGGGAAGAAGAGAAAGCACGATAAAACGCCTTGGTGACTTCGTTTGCAACCTGTCTCTGTCGAATGGGGGACTTCAGACGTTTGCTGCACTTGTCCCCTTTCTTTGTGGCAACAACTTCATAGATTCTGGCTGCTGGAGAGTTCCGGCGTGGATATCACAGAGACATTGGATGATCGCTGGATCTCACCACCGCTTTGGAAAAAGGGAGAGTGTTCCGTTTGCTGGCAATTCAACCACGTGAGATTCAGTCGTCATTTCAACTCAGATTTTTTTCATGTGATTCAGTGATGTCGTTTCAGTGGCGTTTTGCTGGTGGCAGTTTTTCATTTCCTCCCCGCGTTTTCTTTAGTTAAACATTGTTGTTTCAACTTCATCTTCAAGCGAGTCCTGCGTCCCTACCTTCTCAACACACAGCATAGTGTAGGCTTCATAGGGCGCGCCCGTGAGTCTATACGGTGCTGTGTGTTGGGCGGGTGGGTGGGTTGACGCTTGGTGACCTTTACGTGCGATCGTGGGGACTGGATTGGAGACCGCTTTGGTCGATGGTACAGTTGGGGGACATTCACTTGCTGGCCGTTTTCATGAGTCAAATTTGTCAACAGTTTGAAACAGTGCAACTTTGGAAGTTTGCAGTTTGCTTGGGTTACTTCAACAGATGCTTTTTGGTGACTGGAAGTTATTTTTGGTGGACTTCGTCTTTTAACCTGTGTTCAACTGATGTGGGTCGTTACTGTTCTGGATGTTTGGTTTCAGATGTGAATTCACAATGGTTTCAACTCAACTTCTTGCGAAAGAGTTTCCTTCAATTGCTGTGTTCATACAGTCGGCAATACATGGATGTGACTCGAAGAGCTATGGCTCATTTTCAGGTACCCGCCCTACCCAACCCTTTGTGGTGGGAGGGTGATACCAGCGACTTGCGTGGGGGGACTTCAGACGTTTGCTGCACTTGTCCCCTTTCTTTGTGGCAACAACTTCATAGATTCTGGCTGCTGGAGAGTTCCGGCGTGGATATCACAGAGACATTGGATGATCGCTGGATCTCACCACCGCTTTGGAAAAAGGGAGAGTGTTCCGTTTGCTGGCAATTCAACCACGTGAGATTCAGTCGTCATTTCAACTCAGTTTTTTTCATGTGATTCAGTGATGTCGTTTCAGTGGCGTTTTGCTGGTGGCAGTTTTTCATTTCCTCCCCGCGTTTTCTTTGGTTAAACATTGTTGTTTCAACTTCATCTTCAAGCGAGTCCTGCGTCCCTACCTTCTCAACACACAGCATAGTGTAGAAGGTGCATGTTAAAATGATATGAAAACATTTTCTTTACAACTTTATGGTTTTGCTTAATGGACCGGTAAAGAACGCTTTGTTTTGCTTAATGGACCACCGGTACCGGAATGTTTCCGTTTGGTTCATGGCAAGGAACTGCCGGTTCCCAAAGGTTGGAACTCACTGTTGCCAACGTGGGAACCAAAGGTTACCATGGCAAGGAACTGCCGGTTCCCAGACCTTGAAACTTAGGGTTCCCAACCTGGGAACCAGAGGTTACCATTGCAAGGAATTGCCGGTTCCCAGAAGTTAGAATTTATGTTTTCGAAGCTAAGCGGCTATCATTGTAAGGAACTGCGGGTTCCCAAAGCTTGAAACTCATGGTTCCAAGCCTGAAAAAGTAACGTTACCAGTGGAAGGATCTGTTGAACAGCAAAAAGTTAGAACTCATGGTTCTTAATGTTGTTTTGTTTTGTTTACTAAGCCGGTAACAGAACCTTTTGTTTTGCTTAATGGACCGGTAGCGGAATGTTTGCGTTTGGCTGTTGGGCCGGCATAAAAATGTTTTTGCACGAAAAAGGCGCATGTTAAAATGATATGAAAACAGTTTCTTTAAATTTTATGGTTTTGCCTAATGGACCGGTACAGAACGCTTTGTTTTGCTTAATGGACCGGTACCGGAATGTTTGCGTTTGGTTCATGGCAAGGAACTGCCGGTTCCCAAAGGTTGGAACTCACGGTTGCCAACGTGGGAACCACAGGTTACCATTGCAAGGAACTGCCGGTTCCCAGAGGTTGGAACTCATGGTTCCCAACCTGGGAACCAGAGGTTACCATTGCAAGCAACTGCCGGTTCCCAGAGGTTGGAACTCATGCTTCCCAACCTGGGAACCATAGGTTACCATTGCAAAGAACTTCCAATTCCTAAAGGTTGGAACTGATTTTTCCATTTTTCCCAACGTGGGAACCAAAGTTACCATGGAAAGGCACTGCCGGTTCCCAGACCTTGAAACTTTGGGTTCCCAACCTGGGAACCAGAGGTTACCATTGCAAGGAATTGCCTGTTCCCAGAAGTTAGGATTTATGTTTTTGAAGCTAAGCGGCTATCATTGTAAGGAACTGCGGGTTCCCACAGCTTGAACCTCATGGTTCCAAGCCTGACAAAGTAACGTTGCCAGTGGAAGGATCTGTTGATTGCAAAAAGTTAGAACTCATGGTTCTTAATGTTGTTTTGTTTTGTTTACTGAGCCGGTAACAGAACCTTTTGTTTTGCTTAATGGACGGTAGCGGAATGTTTGCGTTTGGCTGTTGGGCCGGCATAAAAATGTTTTTGCACGAAAAAGGTGCACGTCAAAATGATATGAAAACATTTTCTTTACAATTGTATGTTTTTGCTTAATGGACCGGTACAGAACGCTTTGTTTTGCTTAATGCACCGGTACCGGAATGTTTGCGTTTGGTTCATGGCAAGGAACTGCCGGTTCCCAAAGGTTGGAACTCACGGTTGCCAACGTGGGAACCACAGGTTACCATTGCAAGGAACGGCCGGTTCCCACAGGTTAGAAGTCATGGTTCCCAACCTGGGAACCAGAGGTTACCATTGCAAGCAACTGCCGGTTCCCAGAGGTTGGAACTCATGCTTCCCAACCTGGGAACCGTAGGTTACCACTGCAAAGAACTTCCAATTCCTAAAGGTTGGAACTCACTGTTGCCAACGTGGGAACCAAAGGTTACCATCCCAGACCTTGAAACTTACGGTTCCGAACCTGGGAACCAGAGGTTACCATTGCAAGGAATTGCCGGTTCCCAGAAGTTAGGATTTATGTTTTCGAAGCTAAGCGGCTATCATTGTAAGGAACTGCGGGTTCCCAAAGCTTGAAACTCATGGTTCCAAGCCTGAAAAAGTAACGTTACCAGTGGAAGGATCTGTTGATTGCAAAAAGTTAGAACTCATGGTTCTTAATGTTGTTTTGTTTTGTTTACTGAGCCGGTAACAGAACCTTTTGTTTTGCTTAATGGACCGGTAGCGGAATGTTTGCGTTTGGCTGTTGGGCCGGCATAAAAATGTTTTTGCACGAAAAAGTGCACGTCAAAATGATATGAAAACATTTTCTTTACAATTTTATGGTTTTGCTTAATGGACCGGTACAGAACGCTTTGTTTTGCTTAATGGACCGGTACCGGAATGTTTGCGTTTGGTTCATGGCAAGGAACTGCCGGTTCCCAAAGGTTGGAACTCACGGTTGCCAACGTGGGAACCACAGGTTACCATTGCAAGGAACGGCCGGTTCCCAGAGGTTTGGACTCCTGGTTCCCAACCTGGGAACCATGGGTTACCTTTGCAAGCAACTGCCGGTTCCCAGGGGTTGGAACTCGTGCTTCCCAACTTGGGAACCATAGGTTACCATTGCAAAGAACTTCCGGTTCCTAAAGATTGGAACTGATGGTTCCCAACGTGGGAACCAAAGGTTACCATGGCAAGGAACTGCCGGTTCCCAGACCTTGAAACTTGGGGTTCCCAACCTGGGAACCAGAGGTTACCATTGCAAGGAATTTCCGGTTCCCAGAAGTTAGAATTTATGTTTTCGAAGCTAAGCAACTATCACTATCATTGTATAAGGAACTGCCGGTTGCGAACGTTGGAAACTCATGGTTCCAAACCTGAAAAAGCATACGTTACCAGTGGAAGGATCTGTTGATTCCAAAAAGTTAGAACTCATGGTTCTTAATGTTGTTTTGTTTTGTTTACTGAGCCGGTAACAGAACCTTTTGTTTTGCCTAATGGACCGGTAGCGCAAAGTTTGTGTTCGGCTGCTGGGCCGGCATAAACATGTTTTTGCACGAAAAAGTGCATGTTAAAATGATATGAAAACATTTTCTTTACAATTTTATGGTTTTGCTTAATGGACCGGTCAAGAACGCTTTGTTTTGCTTAATGGACCGGTACCGGAATGTTTGCGTTTGGTTCATGGCAAGGAGCTGCCGGTTCCCAAAGGTTGGAACTCACGGTTGCCAACGTGGGAACCACAGGTTACCATTGCAAGGAACTGCCGGTTCCCAGAGGTTGGAACGCATGGTTCCCAACCTGGGAACCAGAGACTACCATTGCAAGCAACTGCCGCTTCCCACCTGGGAACCACAGGTTACCATTGCAAAGATTTTCCAGTTCCTAAAGATTGGAACTGATGGTTCCCAACGTGGGAACCAAAGGTTACCATGGCAAGGAACTGCCGGTTCCCAGACCTTGAAACTTAGGGTTCCCAACCTGGGAACCAGAGGTTACCATTGCAAGGAATTGCCGGTTCCCAGAAGTTAGAATTTATGTTTTCGAAGCTAAGCAACTACCACTATCATTGTGTATAAGGAACTGCGGGTTCCCAAAGCTTGAAACTCATGGTTCCAAGCCTGAAAAAGTAAACGTTACCAGTGGAAGGATCTGTTGATTGCAAAAAGTTAGAACTCATGGTTCTTAATGTTGTTTTGTTTTGTTTACTGAGCCCCCAGGTTGGGAACCCTAAGTTTCAAGGTCTGGGAACCAGCAGTTCCTTGCCATGGTAACCTTTGGTTCCCACGTTGGGAACCATGAGTTCCAACCTTTAGGAACCGGAAGTTCTTTGCAATGGTAGCCTATGGTTCCCAGGGTGGGAAGCATGAGTTCCAACCTCTGGTAGGTTGGGAACCAGGAGTTCCAACCTCTGGGAACCGGCAGTTCCTTGCAATGGTAACCTGTGGTTCCCGCGTTGGCAACCGTGAGTTCCAACCTTTGGAAACCGGCAGTTCCTTGCCATGAACCAAACGCAAACATTCCGGTACCGGTCCATTAAACAAAACAAAGCGTTCTGTACCGGTCCAATAAGCAAAACCATAAAGTTGTAAAGAAGCTGTTTTCATATCATTACCAACCAGAGGTTACCATTGCAAGGAATTGCCGTTTCCCAGAAGTTAGAATTTATGTTTTCGAAGCTAAGCAACTATCATTGTAAGGAACTGCGGATTCCCAAAGTTTGGAACTCATGGTTCCAAACCTGAAAAAGCATACGTTACCAGTGGAAGGATCTGTTGATTCCAAAAAGTTAAAACTCATGGTTCTTAATGTTGTTTTGTTTCGTTTACTGAGCCGGTAACAGAACCTTGTGTTTTGCCTAATGGACCGGTAGCGCAAAGTTTGTGTTCGGCTGCTGGGCCGGCATAAACATGTTTTTGCACGAAAAAGTGCATGTTAAAATGATATGAAAACATTTTCTTTACAATTTTATGGTTTTGCTTAATGGACCGGTAAAGAACGCTTTATTTTGCTCAATGGACCGGTACCAGAATGTTTGCGTTTGGTTCATGGCAAGGAACTGCCGGGTCCCAAAGGTTGGAACTCACTGTTAGCAAGGTGGGAACCACAGGTTACCATTGCAAGGAACTGCCGGTTTCCACAGGTTAGAAGTCATGGTTCCCAACCTGGGAACCAGAGGTTACCATTGCAAGCAACTGCCGGTTCCCAGAGGTTGGAACTC
>CAMXCT020002930.1:70608-81721 GCA_947184155.2 Cladocopium goreaui
TCTGCTCAAATTTCCAGCGATGAGTTGGTTCAGAATTTTCGAGAAGAGGAATCCTTGGGTAGAATGTTTCCATCCAAGCTTGGTGTTTTGAAGGAGAAGTATGGTGACAGGTTGAGGGTCGCTTCAATGGCGGCCATAGCAAAGCCAGACGGTGGAGTGAGACCGCTCCACGATGCCACGCATTCTGTGATGGTCAACCGCTCCATTAAGTACCAGGACCAGTTGCAGTGCCCAGGACCGGCAGAGGTCGCATCTGTTGTGAGGGAGGCAGTGGAGACAAAGGAAGCATGTTTTTGCGTGTCGGCCGACATCAAGGCTGCCCATCGTTTGGTGAAAGTTAGAGAGGAGGACTGGCCATACATGTGCTGCAGAGCAGATTCACAAAGCGACACTGTTTGGGTGAACAAAACAGGAACTTTTGGCGTGGCGAGTGCGCCACATTGGTGGGCCAAACTTTTTGCATGTGTTGGCAGGTTTGTTGGACATGTGATGCAGGCATCAATTTTCTGGCACCTTGTTTATGTGGATGATTTGCATGGGGCATTCGCGGGGGCTCAAAAGTTTGAAATGTTATGGATCTGGCTCCTAGCGTTCGAACTTGTGGGGACGCCATTTGGATATCATAAGTTCAGGGGCGGCTTTGCTTCAGAGTTTGTTGGATACCACTTGCGCTACGATAGGAACGAAGTTGGCATTACAACCCGAAGGGGATCTTGGTTAGTGGATTGGATCCAGAGTCTGGAGAAAAGGAAGTTTGTTGTGGCTGCACGTGATTTCAGCGAATTTTTGGGAAGGCTGGGGTTTGTATCCCAGCTATTGGTTTGGCTGAAGCCCCACCTTGCACCCCTCTTTGCATGGAGTGCAGTGGCATCTTCTGGACTGGTAGGCAAGTTGCCGGATACGGTCATTTTGACTTTGAAGTACATACAAATAGAGCTGTCGAACGAGTCGTTTATGGTTTCTGCACAGAGGCCCAAAGTGTTTGCGGAGGAGCAATTCAGGACAGATGCCAAATGCACTGACACCAGTATGGTATTGGGAGGATGGGAGATTTCAACGCGCAGATGGTTTTCAATTTCCCTTTCAAGGGAGCAAGTGCCGTTCCTGTTTAAGCCGGACGGCGGTGGGGCACAGTGGGCGTCTACGTCCGCTGAGCTGTTGGCGTCATTGGCGGCCCTGAGGGCGTTTGGATGGCTTGATGGTGGTAGGACAAGGCGTACGATGCAGTTCTCCATTTTTGCTGGCACTGACAACAGGGCTAATGACCTGTTGTCCAACAAACGCTCGACCACGAAGTGGCCCCTGATGTTGGTCAACATGGAGTTATCGTCGTGTTTAGCCAAGTCGAGGCTTACACTTGATTTGAGGTGGAGACCTCGCGAAGAAAATCAAGAAGCTGACGAGTTGACAAACGAGATCTTCACGAGCTTCTCCATGGATGATCGTGTCCCCCTCAGCCTAACGGATTTAGACCTGGGCTTGGTGAATAGTTTGTGGCAGACGAAGGTACAATTTGATTTGATGAGAGAGGAAGCCAAGCAGCATGCAGCAGAGGGTCCTCAAGGGAAGAAGAGAAAGCACGATAAAACGCCTTGGTGACTTCGTTTGCAACCTGTCTCTGTCGAATGGGGGACTTCAGACGTTTGCTGCACTTGTCCCCTTTCTTTGTGGCAACAACTTCATAGATTCTGGCTGCTGGAGAGTTCCGGCGTGGATATCACAGAGACATTGGATGATCGCTGGATCTCACCACCGCTTTGGAAAAAGGGAGAGTGTTCCGTTTGCTGGCAATTCAACCACGTGAGATTCAGTCGTCATTTCAACTCAGATTTTTTTCATGTGATTCAGTGATGTCGTTTCAGTGGCGTTTTGCTGGTGGCAGTTTTTCATTTCCTCCCCGCGTTTTCTTTAGTTAAACATTGTTGTTTCAACTTCATCTTCAAGCGAGTCCTGCGTCCCTACCTTCTCAACACACAGCATAGTGTAGGCTTCATAGGGCGCGCCCGTGAGTCTATACGGTGCTGTGTGTTGGGCGGGTGGGTGGGTTGACGCTTGGTGACCTTTACGTGCGATCGTGGGGACTGGATTGGAGACCGCTTTGGTCGATGGTACAGTTGGGGGACATTCACTTGCTGGCCGTTTTCATGAGTCAAATTTGTCAACAGTTTGAAACAGTGCAACTTTGGAAGTTTGCAGTTTGCTTGGGTTACTTCAACAGATGCTTTTTGGTGACTGGAAGTTATTTTTGGTGGACTTCGTCTTTTAACCTGTGTTCAACTGATGTGGGTCGTTACTGTTCTGGATGTTTGGTTTCAGATGTGAATTCACAATGGTTTCAACTCAACTTCTTGCGAAAGAGTTTCCTTCAATTGCTGTGTTCATACAGTCGGCAATACATGGATATGACTCGAAGAGCTATGGCTCATTTTCAGGTACCCGCCCTACCCAACCCTTTGTGGTGGGAGGGTGATACCAGCGACTTGCGTGGGGGGACTTCAGACGTTTGCTGCACTTGTCCCCTTTCTTTGTGGCAACAACTTCATAGATTCTGGCTGCTGGAGAGTTCCGGCGTGGATATCACAGAGACATTGGATGATCGCTGGATCTCACCACCGCTTTGGAAAAAGGGAGAGTGTTCCGTTTGCTGGCAATTCAACCACGTGAGATTCAGTCGTCATTTCAACTCAGTTTTTTTCATGTGATTCAGTGATGTCGTTTCAGTGGCGTTTTGCTGGTGGCAGTTTTTCATTTCCTCCCCGCGTTTTCTTTGGTTAAACATTGTTGTTTCAACTTCATCTTCAAGCGAGTCCTGCGTCCCTACCTTCTCAACACACAGCATAGTGTAGAAGGTGCATGTTAAAATGATATGAAAACATTTTCTTTACAACTTTATGGTTTTGCTTAATGGACCGGTAAAGAACGCTTTGTTTTGCTTAATGGACCACCGGTACCGGAATGTTTCCGTTTGGTTCATGGCAAGGAACTGCCGGTTCCCAAAGGTTGGAACTCACTGTTGCCAACGTGGGAACCAAAGGTTACCATGGCAAGGAACTGCCGGTTCCCAGACCTTGAAACTTAGGGTTCCCAACCTGGGAACCAGAGGTTACCATTGCAAGGAATTGCCGGTTCCCAGAAGTTAGAATTTATGTTTTCGAAGCTAAGCAGCTTTCATTGTAAGGAACTGCGGGTTCCCAAAGCTTGAAACTCATGGTTCCAAGCCTGAAAAAGTAACGTTACCAGTGGAAGGATCTGTTGATTGCAAAAAGTTAGAACTCATGGGTCTTAATGTTGTTTTGTTTTGTTTACTGAGCCGGTAACAGAACCTTTTGTTTTGCTTAATGGACCGGTAGCGGAATGTTTGCGTTTGGCTGTTGGGCCGGCATAAAAATGTTTTTGCACGAAAAAGGCGCATGTTAAAATGATATGAAAACAGTTTCTTTAAATTTTATGGTTTTGCCTAATGGACCGGTACAGAACGCTTTGTTTTGCTTAATGGACCGGTACCGGAATGTTTGCGTTTGGTTCATGGCAAGGAACTGCCGGTTCCCAAAGGTTGGAACTCACGGTTGCCAACGTGGGAACCACAGGTTACCATTGCAAGGAACTGCCGGTTCCCACAGGTTGGAACTCCTGGTTCCCAACCTGGGAACCAGAGGTTACCATTGCAAGCAACTGCCGGTTACCAGAGGTTGGAACTCATGCTTCCCAACCTGGGAAACATAGTTTACCATTGCAAAGAACTTCCAGTTCCTAAAGGTTAGAACTGATGGTTCCCAACGTGGGAACCCAAGGTTACCATGGCAAGGAACTGCCGGTTCCCAGACGTTGAAACTTACGGTTCCCAACCTGGGAACCAGAGGTTACCATTGCAAGGAATTGCCGGTTCCCAGAAGTTAGAATTTATGTTTTCGAAGCTAAGCAGCTATCATTGTAAGGAACTGCGGATTCCCAAAGTTTGAAACTCATGGTTCCAAGCCTGAAAAAGCATACGTTACCAGTGGAAGGATCTGTTGATTGCAAAAAGTTAGACCTCATGGTTCTTAATGTTGCTTTGTTTTGTTTTGTTTACTGAGCCGGTAACAGAACCTTTTGTTTTGCTTAATGGACCGGTAGCGGAATGTTTGCGTTCGGCTGCTGGGCCGGCATAAAAATGTTTTTGCACGAAAAAGGTGCATGTTAAAATGATATGAAAACATTTTCTTTACAATTTTATGGTTTTGCTTAATGGACCGGTACAGAACGCTTTGTTTTGCTTAATGGACCGGTACCGGAATGTTTGCGTTTGGTTCATGGCAAGGAACTGCTGGTTCCCAAAGGTTGGAACTCACGGTTGCCAACGTGGGAACCACAGGTTACCATTGCAAGGAACTGCCGGTTCCCACAGGTTAGAAGTCATGGTTCCCAACCTGGGAAGCAGAGGTTACCATTGCAAGCAACTGCCGGTTACCAGAGGTTGGAACTCATGCTTCCCAACCTGGGAACCACAGGTTACCATTGCAAAGAACTTCCAGTTCCTAAAGGTTGGAACTCATGGTTCCCAACGTGGGAACCAAAGGTTACCATGGCAAGGAACTGCCGGTTCCCAGACGTTGAAACTTGCGGTTCCCAACCTGGGAACCAGAGGTTACCATTGCAAGGAATTGCCGGTTCCCAGAAGTTAGAATTTATGTTTTCGAAGCTAAGCGGCTATCATTGTAAGGAACTGCGGGTTCCGAAAGCTTGAAACTCATGGTTCCAAACCTGAAAGTGGAAGGATCTGTTGATTCCAAAAAGTTAGAACTCGTGGTGCTTAATGTTGTTTTGTTTTATTTACTGAGCCGGTAACAGAACCTTTTGTTTGCTTAATGGACCGGTAGCGGAATGTTTGCGTTTGGCTGCTGGGCCGGCATAAAAATGTTTTTGCACGAAAAAGGTGCATGTCAAAATGATATGAAAACAGTTTCTTTTTTTATGGTTTCGCTTAATCGACCGGTAAAGAACGCTTTGTTTTGATTAATGGACCGGTACCGGAATGTTTGCGTTTGGTTCATGGCAAGGAACTGCCGGTTCCCAAAGGTTGGAACTCACGGTTGCCAACGTGGGAACCACAGGTTACCATTGCAAGGAACTGCCGGTTCCCAGAGGTTTGGACTCCTGGTTCCCAACCTGGGAACCATGGGTTACCTTTGCAAGCAACTGCCGGTTCCCAGGGGTTGGAACTCGTGCTTCCCAACTTGGGAACCATAGGTTACCATTGCAAAGAACTTCCAATTCCTAAAGGTTGGAACTGATTTTTCCATTTTTCCCAACGTGGGAACCAAAGGTTACCATGGAAAGGCACTGCCGGTTCCCAGACCTTGAAACTTAGGGTTCCCAACCTGGGAACCAGAGGTTACCATTGCAAGGAATTGCCTGTTCCCAGAAGTTAGGATTTATGTTTTTGAAGCTAAGCGGCTATCATTGTAAGGAACTGCGGGTTCCCACAGCTTGAACCTCATGGTTCCAAGCCTGACAAAGTAACGTTACCAGTGGAAGGATCTGTTGATTGCAAAAAGTTAGAACTCATGGTTCTTAATGTTGTTTTGTTTTGTTTACTGAGCCGGTAACAGAACCTTTTGTTTTGCTTAATGGACGGGTAGCGAAATGGTTGCGTTTGGGGGGGGGCTTTTGGTGCCTGCTAAAAATGTTTTGTGCAAAAACAAACAGTGGCACGTGAAATGATATGAAAACATTTTCTTTACAATTTTATGGTTTTGCTTACTGGACCGGTAGCAGAACTCTGTTTTGCTTAAGGCAACCGGTACCGTAATGTTTGCGGTTTGGTTTCATGGTCAAGGAACTGCCGGTTTCCCAAAGTTGGAAACCCACGTTTGCCAAGTGGAACCACAGGTTATCATTGCAAGGAACTGCCGGTTCCCACAGGTTAGAAGTCATGGTTCCCAACCTGGGAACCAGAGGTTACCATTGCAAGCAACTGCCGGTTCCCAGAGGTTGGAACTCATGCTTCCCAACCTGGGAACCATAGGTTACCATTGCAAAGAACTTCCAATTCCTAAAGGTTGGAACTGATTTTTCCATTTTTCCCAACGTGGGAACCAAAGTTACCATGGAAAGGCACTGCCGGTTCCCAGACCTTGAAACTTTGGGTTCCCAACCTGGGAACCAGAGGTTACCATTGCAAGGAATTGCCTGTTCCCAGAAGTTAGGATTTATGTTTTTGAAGCTAAGCGGCTATCATTGTAAGGAACTGCGGGTTCCCACAGCTTGAACCTCATGGTTCCAAGCCTGACAAAGTAACGTTGCCAGTGGAAGGATCTGTTGATTGCAAAAAGTTAGAACTCATGGTTCTTAATGTTGTTTTGTTTTGTTTACTGAGCCGGTAACAGAACCTTTTGTTTTGCTTAATGGACGGTAGCGGAATGTTTGCGTTTGGCTGTTGGGGGACCGTCAATAAAATGTGGGGGTTTTTGCCAAAAAGTGGCACTCACAATGATTGAAGAACATTTTCTTTACACTTTTAAGGTTTTTCTGCTTAATGGATGGACTGGTACAGAACGCTTTGTTTTGCTTAATGGACCGGTACCGGAATGTTTGCGTTTGGTTCATGGCAAGGAACTGCCGGTTCCCAAAGGTTGGAACTCACGGTTGCCAACGTGGGAACCACAGGTTACCATTGCAAGGAACTGCCGGTTCCCAGAGGTTTGGACTCCTGGTTCCCAACCTGGGAACCATGGGTTACCTTTGCAAGCAACTGCCGGTTCCCAGGGGTTGGAACTCGTGCTTCCCAACTTGGGAACCATAGGTTACCATTGCAAAGAACTTCCGGTTCCTAAAGATTGGAACTGATGGTTCCCAACGTGGGAACCAAAGGTTACCATGGCAAGGAACTGCCGGTTCCCAGACCTTGAAACTTGGGGTTCCCAACCTGGGAACCAGAGGTTACCATTGCAAGGAATTTCCGGTTCCCAGAAGTTAGAATTTATGTTTTCGAAGCTAAGCAACTATCACTATCATTGTATAAGGAACTGCCGGTTGCGAACGTTGGAAACTCATGGTTCCAAACCTGAAAAAGCATACGTTACCAGTGGAAGGATCTGTTGATTCCAAAAAGTTAGAACTCATGGTTCTTAATGTTGTTTTGTTTTGTTTACTGAGCCGGTAACAGAACCTTTTGTTTTGCCTAATGGACCGGTAGCGCAAAGTTTGTGTTCGGCTGCTGGGCCGGCATAAACATGTTTTTGCACGAAAAAGTGCATGTTAAAATGATATGAAAACATTTTCTTTACAATTTTATGGTTTTGCTTAATGGACCGGTCAAGAACGCTTTGTTTTGCTTAATGGACCGGTACCGGAATGTTTGCGTTTGGTTCATGGCAAGGAGCTGCCGGTTCCCAAAGGTTGGAACTCACGGTTGCCAACGTGGGAACCACAGGTTACCATTGCAAGGAACTGCCGGTTCCCAGAGGTTGGAACGCATGGTTCCCAACCTGGGAACCAGAGACTACCATTGCAAGCAACTGCCGCTTCCCACCTGGGAACCACAGGTTACCATTGCAAAGATTTTCCAGTTCCTAAAGATTGGAACTGATGGTTCCCAACGTGGGAACCAAAGGTTACCATGGCAAGGAACTGCCGGTTCCCAGACCTTGAAACTTAGGGTTCCCAACCTGGGAACCAGAGGTTACCATTGCAAGGAATTGCCGGTTCCCAGAAGTTAGAATTTATGTTTTCGAAGCTAAGCAACTACCACTATCATTGTGTATAAGGAACTGCGGGTTCCCAAAGCTTGAAACTCATGGTTCCAAGCCTGAAAAAGTAAACGTTACCAGTGGAAGGATCTGTTGATTGCAAAAAGTTAGAACTCATGGTTCTTAATGTTGTTTTGTTTTGTTTACTGAGCCCCCAGGTTGGGAACCCTAAGTTTCAAGGTCTGGGAACCAGCAGTTCCTTGCCATGGTAACCTTTGGTTCCCACGTTGGGAACCATGAGTTCCAACCTTTAGGAACCGGAAGTTCTTTGCAATGGTAGCCTATGGTTCCCAGGGTGGGAAGCATGAGTTCCAACCTCTGGTAGGTTGGGAACCAGGAGTTCCAACCTCTGGGAACCGGCAGTTCCTTGCAATGGTAACCTGTGGTTCCCGCGTTGGCAACCGTGAGTTCCAACCTTTGGAAACCGGCAGTTCCTTGCCATGAACCAAACACAAACATTCCGGTACCGGTCCATTAAACAAAACAAAGCGTTCTGTACCGGTCCAATAAGCAAAACCATAAAGTTGTAAAGAAGCTGTTTTCATATCATTACCAACCAGAGGTTACCATTGCAAGGAATTGCCGTTTCCCAGAAGTTAGAATTTATGTTTTCGAAGCTAAGCAACTATCATTGTAAGGAACTGCGGATTCCCAAAGTTTGGAACTCATGGTTCCAAACCTGAAAAAGCATACGTTACCAGTGGAAGGATCTGTTGATTCCAAAAAGTTAGAACTCATGGTTCTTAATGTTGTTTTGTTTTGTTTACTGAGCCGGTAACAGAACCTTTTGTTTTGCCTAATGGACCGGTAGCGCAAAGTTTGTGTTCGGCTGCTGGGCCGGCATAAACATGTTTTTGCACGAAAAAGTGCATGTTAAAATGATATGAAAACATTTTCTTTACAATTTTATGGTTTTGCTTAATGGACCGGTCAAGAACGCTTTGTTTTGCTCAATGGACCGGTACCAGAATGTTTGCGTTTGGTTCATGGCAAGGAACTGCCGGGTCCCAAAGGTTGGAACTCACTGTTAGCAAGGTGGGAACCACAGGTTACCATTGCAAGGAACTGCCGGTTTCCACAGGTTAGAAGTCATGGTTCCCAACCTGGGAACCAGAGGTTACCATTGCAAGCAACTGCCGGTTCCCAGAGGTTGGAACTCATGCTTCCCAACCTGGGAACCATAGGTTACCATTGCAAAGAACTTCCAATTCCTAAAGATTGGAACTGATTTTTCCCAACGTGGGAACCAAAGGTTACCATGGCAAGGAACTGCCGGTTCCCAGACCTTGAAACTTACGGTTCCCAACCTGGGAACCAGAGGTTACCATTGCAAGGAATTGCCGGTTCCCAGAAGTTAGAACTCATGTTTTCGAAGCTAAGCGGCTTTCATTGTAAGGAACTGCGGGTTCCCAAAGCTTGAAACTCATGGTTCCAAGCCTGAAAAAGCATACGTTACCAGTGGAAGGATCTGTTGATTCCAAAAAGTTAGAACTCATGGTTCTTAATGTTGTTTTGTTTTGTTTACTGAGCCGGTAACAGAACCTTTTGTTTTGCTTAATGGACCGGTCGCGGAATGTTTGCGTTTGGCTGTTGTGCCGGCATAAAAATGTTTTTGCACGAAAAAGGTGCATGTTAAAATGATATGAAAACATTTTCTTTACAATTTTATGGTTTTGCTTAATGGACCGGTAAAGAACGCTTTGTTTTGCTTAATGGACCGGTACCGGAATGTTTGCGTTTGGTTCATGGCAAGGAACTGCCGGTTCCCAAAGGTTGGAACTCACTGTTAGCAACGTGAGAAACACAGGTTACCATTGCAAGGAACTGCCGGTTCCCAGAGGTTGGAACTCCTGGTTCCCAACCTGGGAACCATGGGTTACCATTGCAAGCAACTGCCGGTTACCAGAGGTTGGAACTCATGCTTCCCAACCTGGGAACCATAGGTTAACAGTGCAAAGAACTTCCAGTTCCTAAAGGTTGGAACTGATGGTTCCCAACGTGGGAAGCAAAGCGCAGCACGCTGCACAGCACGTTGCACAGCACCCTGCACAGCACCTTTCATAGCACCCCTTCACAGCACCCTGCGCAGCACCTTTGCGAGACTTCGCCACCGCAGTCTGGATAGCGTGCACAGCACCCTGCACAGCACCTTTGCCAGACTTCGCCACCGCAGTCTGGACAGCACCCTGCAGAGCACCTTTGCCAGACTTCGCCACCGCACTCTGGACAACACCCTGCAGAGCACCCTGCACAGCACCCTGCACAGCACCTTTGCCAGACTTCGCCACCACAGTCTGGACAACACCCTGCACAGCACCCTGCACAGCACCCTGCACAGCACCCTGCGCAGCACCTTTGCCAGACTTCGCCACTGCAGTCTGGACAGCAACCTGCACAGCACCCTGCACAGCACCCTGCACAGCAATTTTGCCAGACTTCGCCACTGCAGTCTGAACAGCACTCTGCACAGCACCCTGCACAGAACCTTTCCCAGACTTCGCCACTGCAGTCTGAAGAGCACTCGCCACTGCAGTCTGGACAGCACCCTGCACAGCCCCCTGCACAGCCCCCTGCACAGCACCCTGCACAGCACCCCTGCACAGCACCCTGCACAGCACCCTGCACAGCACCTTTGCCAGACTTCGCCACCGCAGCCTAAGGAACTGCCGGTTCCCAGAGGTTGGAACTCCTGGGAACCCTGCCGGTTACCAGAGGTTGGAACTCATGCTTCCAACCTGGGAACCATAGGTTGCCATTGCAAAGAACTTCCAGTTCCTGAAGCTTGGAACTGATGGTTCCCAACGTGGGAAGCAAAGCGCAGCACGCTGCACAGCACCCTGCGCAGCACCCTGCACAGCACCTTTGCCAGACTTCGCCACCGCAGTCTGGACAACACCCTGCACAGCACCCTGCACAGCAATTTTGCCAGACTTCGCCACCGCAGTCTGGACAGCACCCTGCACAGCACCCTGCACACACCTTGCACAGCACCCTGCACAGCACCTTTGCCAGACTTCGCCACTGCAGTCTGGACAGCACCCTGCACAGCACCCTGCACAGCACCCTGCACAGCACCCTGCACAGCACCTTTGCCAGAGTTCGCCACCGCACTCTGGACAGCACCCTGCAGAGCACCCTGCACAGCACCTTTGCCAGACTTCGCAGAGCAGCCTGCACAGCACCTTTGCCAGACTTCGCCACCGCAGTCTGGACAGCAGCCTGCACAGCACCCTGCACAGCACCCTGGACAGCACCTTTGCCAGACTTCACCACCGCAGTCTGGACAACACCCCGCACAGCACCCCCTGCACACCTGCACAGCACCTTGGCCAGACTTCGCCACCGCAGTCTGGACAGCACCCTGCACAGCACCCTGCACAGCACCC
>CAMXCT020002931.1:0-60000 GCA_947184155.2 Cladocopium goreaui
ATAAAGATGGAGATAGACAAACATAGATAAAGAGGGAGATAGAAAAACATAGATAAAGATGGAGATAGAAAAACATAGATAAAGATGGATATAGAAAAACATAGATAAAGATGGAGATAGAAAAACATAGATAAAGATGGAGATAGAAAAACATAGATAAAGATGGAGATAGAAAAATATAGATAAAGATGGAGATAGAAAAAACATAGATAAAGATGGAGATAGAAAAACATAGATAAAGATGGAGATAGAAAAACATAGATAAAGATGGAGATAGAAAAACATAGATAAAGATGGAGATAGAAAAATATAGATAAAGATGGAGATAGAAAAAACATAGATAAAGATGGAGATAGAAAAACATAGATAAAGATGGAGATAGAAAAACATAGATAAAGATGGAGATAGAAAAACATAGATAAAGATGGAGATAGAAAAAACATAGATAAAGATGGAGATAGAAAAACATAGATAAAGATGGAGATAGACAAACATAGATAAAGATGGAGATAGAAAAACATAGATAAAGATGGAGATAGAAAAACATAGATAAGATAAAGATGAGATAGATAGAAAAACATAGATAAAGATGGAGATAGAAAAACATAGATAAAGATGGAGATAGAAGAAACATAGATAAAGATGGAGATAGAAAAACATAGATAAAGATGGAGATAGAAAAACATAGATAAAGATGGAGATAGAAAAACATAGATAAAGATGGAGGTAGAAAAAACATAGAAAAAGATGGAGATAGAAAAACATAGATAAAGATGGAGATAGAAAAACATAGATAAAGATGGAGATTAAAAAAAACATAGATAAAGATGGAGATAGAAAAATATAGATAAAGATGGAGATAGACAAACATAGATAAAGATGGAGATAGAAAAACATAGATAAAGATGGAGATAGACAAACATTGATAAAGATGGAGATAGACAAACATAGATAAAGATGGAGATAGAAAAACATAGATAAAGATGGAGACAGAAAAACATTGATAAAGATGGAGATAGACAAACATTGATAAAGATGGAGATAGACAAACATAGATAAAGATGGAGATAGAAAAACATAGATAAAGATGGAGACAGAAAAACATAGATAAAGATGGAGATAGAAAAATTTAGATAATGATGGAGATAGAAAAACATAGATAAAGATAGTAAGATAGATAGAAAACGATAGAGGTAGATAGATATGGATAGATCGATAGATGTACGGTAGATAGATAGACCAAATTGGATCAAATTGGAACTGTAAAGTTCAGTGACTGAAGCCCATGGCAACCTCCGCTCCAAGAAGTATCCCTGAGGATTCAGCGTTCCAAGGTCCGTTGCCTGATGCACTTCATGTGAGAAAATGTGAGGAGCTAAGTCAACTTTGATTTGGATAGGGTTTGGTTGCGGTGTAGGTGGCTACGGATGACGTGGATTCAAATCCTTCATGATTCTCGTCCAGAATTCATGGAATTAAGCCTTTCAAGAGTAATCTAGAACCTGGAATCTTCTCAAGCATGTTTCGATTTCGAATGGCAAAACGCACCGCATGCAACAAAACAGCAATCATAGGATGTTTCGACTCAACAAATAGCGAATCTTACGCACACCCGCATGCACAAGCACTGCAGAGCAGTGAGATCAGCTCGGTAATCCTTGCACTTCGTATTGAGTCTGTTTGGAACAAGTACCCTCCGAGTTCATGACCCGTGGATCTGGGTCCTCGTCATGATCCTGGCGAAGGTGACGGCCGTTTCTTGAAATTTGGACATGTTTAGACTCTGGACTCACTAATGCAGGAAGCATCGGAAGCATGGGAAGCATAAAGTATCCAGGGTCTCAAGACAGAAAGAGATTGACGACAAAATATCGGGACATCTCAAAACCAAAAACGAGACAGTGCTGCTGGGCAGAGCAGAGACACGCACCCATCGTCGAGATCGCACCCAATCAATTTTTTTCAGCGATCTCAAATGGCTGCATGTCAACCGATTGGGCCGAGCACGCTTCTGTTTGCTCCTGGTCGAAACCGCGGTACCCAACTGCTATACTATAGAAATCAATAGGTTATATTTAGTGGAAATCAAGATGGCGAATGAAACCGCTCCTGACGGAAAGAAACCAAATTGAGGACTCACAGGAAAGGAAAACAAACATGTCCATATATCCATATTGTGTATTTGCATGTATACATGGATCGAATCCGTTGCAAATTCAAAAATTGTTTTTTTTCCTTGAAAGCGAAACGCCTGTGGATATATGTATGATTCAACTGTACATGCATGTCATGGCAACTGCAAATGACGACATGTTGAAGTCACAAGTTCAAGTGAAATGCCAATGCATGCAAGTGTTTACACTGATATATATGGGATGTGGATCAGGTCAAATCCGATCACCCCGCCTCAACCTAAGTTTTTGACTAAAGGTTGCTACATCCAAATTGCAAACTGCAGACACTCGGCTAGTGTCTCACGGCTATTGGGCTCAGTTGCAAGTCGTCCAAAGGCTTTCGAAGAATCTGTTCACCTAAAAACTCGTGCGTTGATTGCGAGATCTGCTCACCAATGCTAAAGCACCACATCTCATCCAAGAGTTGCTTAACGTTCACAGTGCGACTTCCGTTGCTTCAGCTTTCACAAACTAAAGTACATGTTGACTTAGGTATGGAAGCAGGGCTCAGCATATTTTTTAGACTTGGTGCAAAGCGGATCTGAAGTTCGGTACTACTATTGTGGTACCAGCGGGTTGAACCAAAGTACAGACAATATCTATACAAATCAGTGGCACCCCCATAACAACCTAAACGTACACACCCGAAACAAACGGGGCAGTAACAGGTTGTGTGAAATTGTGGGGAGTACCTGAAACACTACTCACCACCTGCATAGCCACGTATGGTGGAGCAAAGGGCATGGTGGAGGGAAGACAGAACGTGTGAAAGCTTGAAGCAAAAACGGCAACGGATCACAGAAGTTCCGGGTTCTACCTGTGAACACATATGTACAAGTACAAAACACGTTCACAGTGCGACTTCCGTTGCTTCAGCTTTCACAAACTAAAGTACATGTTGACTTAGGTATGGGTGCAGTGCAGAAGCAGGGTTCAGCATATTGCTTAGACTTGGTGCAAAGCGGATCTGAAGTTCTGTACTACTATTGTGGTACCAGCGGGTTGAACCAAAGTACAGACAATATCTATACAGATCAGTGGCACCCCCATAAACAACCTAAACGTACACACCCGAAACAAACGGGGCAGTAGCAGGTTGTGTGAAATTGTGGGGAGTACCTGAAACACCAAAACAGGATCGAAAATCGACCAGCCGGAGTGCGACTCCCCAACAAATGATCGATTGATGAACCCTTAGTCTGTGGACCACTGCAAGCACCCTTTTTCCGCCCAAGTCAAACTTCACAGGCCATTTTCGGCCGGTCTGAGCTATGAAGATTTTGGCAGGA
The DNA here is from genome assembly GCA_947184155.2 of Cladocopium goreaui. Lineage (NCBI taxonomy): Eukaryota > Dinophyceae > Suessiales > Symbiodiniaceae > Cladocopium > Cladocopium goreaui. Next base: position 3,464 of record CAMXCT020002931.1, read on the forward strand.
TCAAGCAGGCTCTGCCACCGCACCTCACACTGGTTGGACCGTGAGAGGGGTTCAGGAAGAGGCTGCTTGAGTCTGCTCAACCCATCTGCAATGTCATTGAGATGACCTGGGATGTGCGTGATCTTAGGATAGATCTGACAGCGATGCATGAATGCAAAGAAAGGGGCAAGGACGCAAGCCGTGGCCGGTGTCATAGACAGCCCTTTTGCACTGGCTGCATCGGCTGCACTGTTGTCACTGCCTTGGATGCAGGAGACAACATTTCTGCAGCTTGGCAAGGTAGCTTCGATGCAGTACTCCCAAGCTCCGATGTGCTTCTGCATATCCTGGTCAACCCATGCCCAATGTGTTGACGCCTCTTCCAGAGTGATTTGGAATTGAAACCAAACACAGGAACCGTCGGGAAAGAAAGCAGCTCCACCCAGGCCCGCTAGATTCTTGGAAGCCATGGCGTCCGCAGTGGCTGAAACTTCGATGGGTGTGGGTGGTGACATAGACAATGAAAAAGGGTGTTGACGTCAGGAGCTGCTCCCAGGCATGCAACGCGGCATGAGCATCGCATTCCAATAAGCGATTGGGAGATGATGAGTCAATGATGCCCACCGATACACGCCTAGAACGCAAATGCAGTTTGTGGATGTCAGGAACAGAGTTCACATGCGTATTTGCAACTCTCACCAGTCTGATGTCACGGCACAAGGCATGGTGCTTGTGAGTAAGGTCCTTGTCCAGCACCAGGTTCGTATTAAGAATGGCAACAGGTACATGATCAGCAACCGCTGGCAGAGATACAGGGCGATCTGAAACAGGCTTCGCACCACCCCGTAAAAGGGGTATAACCGGACGAAAGCCTGCAGAGATCCTCTGGATAATCTGACTGAAGTTGCAGTTGAAACGCAGGATGGACATCGTCTCGGCCATATAGAGCAACATTGAACTTGGCACCAAATTGACGATGGTGTCCTTGGGCCATACGAAGTTCTTCAGAGGCGCCTATTTGCCTCGCCCAGCTGAGCAACGTCACCTTGGGTGAATGAACACCCACACTGAGAACCGAAGCATCACGATGTGACTGCAGCAACAACCACATTGTGGTATCAGGAAGTCTGGATTGAAGCCTGCAAACAGCTCAGAATTTCTCTGCAATGCCTGTCGGACCAAATTCAGCCACTTGGTTGACCAGGACACTTGCGCATTCACTGCAAGCAAGCCGGACTTCACGAAGGCGAAGGGCATTCCACGGGAAGTCGTTTTAGTTTTGGCTGCAACACCCCTGATAATGTCTGAATCTTCCACTAGATCACATGGCGAAACCCAGAGAGCGTCGCTCCATCGGAGGGATGACCACACCAAGACTAAGATGGAGCCCATGAGGAGGCAGTCAGCAGGTGTCCCAGTGTCTTTGAGAAGACATGACTCAAGGTGGACCACGAAGCTAAGTGGTAAGGGTGCCGCTTCCTTCCTCGGGGCCACTTCTGTTGGGATGGTGTAGGCCCTCGTGATTGGAGCTTCAAGTGCTTGTTTAAGCCTACGGCGCCATTAACGACCCCTGCGTTTTTGGCATTTTTGCTGATTGGAGGCAAGTTGCTCTTGAAATTCATGCATGCACAACTGACGTCACGTCACTGGGTTGGGGTGGGGTGGGGATGTTAATGTTCATGTTAACTTGCGTCACATGCACAACTGACGTCACGTCACTGGGTTGGGGTGGGGTGGGGATGTTAACGTTCATGTTAACTTGCGTCACATGCACAACTGACGTCACGTCACTGGGTTGGGGTGGGGGTGGGGATGTTAACGTTCATGTTAACTTGCGTCACATGCACAACTGACGTCACGTCACTGGGTTGGGGTGGGGTGGGGATGTTAACGTTCATGTTAACTTGCGTCACATGCACAACTGACGTCACGTCACTGGGTTGGGGTGGGGTGGGGAGGTTAACGTTCATGTTAACTTGCGTCCATGCACAACTGACGTCACGTCACTGGGTTGGGGTGGGGTGGGGATGTTAACGTTCATGTTAACTTGCGTCACATGCACAACTGACGTCACGTCACTGGGTTGGGGTGGGGTGGGGATGTTAACGTTCATGTTAACTTGCGTCACATGCACAACTGACGTCACGTCACTGGGTTGGGTTGGGGTGGGGATGTTAACGTTCATGTTAACTTGCGTCACATGCATAACTGACGTCACGTCAGTGGGTTGGGGTGGGGTGGGGATGTTAGATCGCCGTGTCGACCGGCGCTTGCTGGACTAGATTAAAGCCTTCATGTACAGACGCAACTCAGGTCATAACCTGTGGAAGGAACTGGGAAAGCTGGCCAAGAAGAGTCGACGCTGAAGAACTTGCAAGGGTGAGTTGAAAAAGAAGTGTTGCTCAATGACTGGTGGTCAGATGTAACTAAATTTCTCCAACAAAACGAAAAAAAAACAATAATTCGTTTCAGGGGTATTGAAAATCGATGAACGCTTCATTCACACGAAACGCACTTTTGGTAGTAGGCCCCAAAGTAACTACGATTTGACGTTTTTATCACGTTTTTACAAAACCTTGCAAATACCATGATTTGGTGAACCAAGCATCATGAAAAATCAATGAATTACCCCGGGTCGCTAACCGCGCCGTAGCCTTGTTTAAGCAAGGGAAATCCCGCATATTTCGTAATCCAGTGCAAGGCCCTTGATTGGGCTGTTGCAACGCCAAGGGCACTTCTCTGGGATGAGACTTGCAAAAAATCTGCCAACAACACCGTGGGTGGATGATATGGGCTGGCATCATGTAGCAGGCAAAAGTCAACCCAATGGTTCCAACATCGGAAGTAGGCCGCCAATGTAGATGGGGCGAATTTCGCAATGACCCGGGAGCGGTGAACTGCATCGCTAGGACTGTCGCGTGTAGCCTTCACCAAGTCGCTAGCATCACCGGCTGTCTCGAGCAAGTGCAACCATTCTTGGTGATGTTGCTCTTTTAATTGTTGGTGAAGAGCTAGCATCGTTGTAGAATCAGATGTTGTAGCTCTGACCAAACTATGAGGGAGGTATGAGAGGTGTTACCTGGCGATCCAAAACTGCAGTCAGCGGAATGCCCCTGGCTATTGCAGCTGAGGGCTTTCTTAGCAAAGGAACACACAACTGGTTGTGGCGATTTTTAACGGTATTGGATGCAGTATTGGAACGATCAGGTTTATCTGACTTGGATTTGTTGCTTCCTCTGGTTGATGACCAGGGCCCAGTGTATCCGTTAGTTCCCATGGACTACGCAACAGCATTATTTTACCTCCGTAAGTTCCTGGGCTGTCCGTGGCGACAGAGGTCCGATCCATTGCAGGACTTGAAGTTGAACTTCACACTGCATTCACTCAAAGCCACCTTATTGTCATGGGGTCCACAACTGCATGAGAAAGTTACACCGGAGCAACGGCTATCACAAGGCCACCATTCAGATCCAAACAGCAGTTTGGACACATACTCTCGTGATGTGGTATGGACTTCTCTGACCTACCAGCGTAAGATGATCCATGAGGTACAGAACGGATGGCGACCAGCCATTGCTCAGCATAGGGGCAGCCAAGCTCCTATGGTGGAACCTCTTGTGGTACTGGAGAAGTTTGTGAAGCCCCTCCAACCGTTTGATTTTCAATGGTTCAATTTCAATGCAGCAGCGGAGACTATCTCTCCAGAAAAATTCGAATCCTCCGACGACAGCTCGGACAGTTCTTCCGATTCCTCTTCCGAAGAAGAGGTGGTGGAACCACAACCCAAGACCTCCAAAGTTGATCTTGGGCCCATGGAGATGGATGAGGTCCTGGTGGGACGATACCGTTCAGTGGTTCATGCACTGGTCAAGGCTGGCGATGATGAAGACTGGCGTCCTCGTTGGCAGGGACAGCCACTCAAACCGGCATGTGGACGCCAAGTGCGTGGAGTGGAGGCTAAAACTTGGATAGATTAGATACCTCCATGCCGTTTTGCCAGCATGCAGCGTGCAGGAAAGTTTGGCGTGCTTGCCAACTACTGCAAGGGTCTGGATAGATCCTATATCAGGCGGGTTTAAAAAATTGGTATTGCGCCTGTTTTTGTGGTTTTTCATGGGTCGGTGACCTCAATCTGCAAGTTTTATTTTTCCCCAAAGCTATGGGCTTTATTTTGGTGTGCGTTTCAAAAGGGGAGGATTCCCCTACATGTCATCGCGATTGACATGTGATTCAACCGTGAGTTGAACGGGTACTCTCGCAGTGAGTCCCAAACATGGCATACCTGTCATGTGCGTTTCATGCATGCCTGCATGAAGAAAGAAGTCATCCGCAGATGGCTCGAGTGCACCCGGTGGGGCACCTATCAGTAGTGCAACGCAATTGCACTAATTATTATGTAGTGCAACGCATTTGCACTGATTGTTATGTTTATGCAATACACTTATGCGTGTTTGTGCAATACCTTGCACAAGATTATCATAGTAGTGCAACGCATTTGCACTACCATATCACAATGGTGCAACGCAATTGCACCTTTTATCCATATCGTGCATCGCATTTGCACGAAGTTATCATTTATGTGCAAAGCATTTGCACTGGTTTGTCAAGATTGTGCAACGCAATTGCACAAGGTTATCATTTTTGTGCAACGCAATTGCACAAAGTATTTGGGGTCTTATTTTGTCATTTCATTTTCTTTTCATCCCCCAAAGTAAGGGCATCTTTTTGTATTTCTCACCGGGGGAGCGCTACAGCCTCTAGCCTTACGTTGCCATGGCGTCCGAGACCTTGGAGGATATCCTGACCAAGAGTGGGGTCGACTCCAACCTCACGAATGCCTTAATGATGGAAGGTTGGACGTGCCAAACGTTTCGCATGGCTGCAGCAGATTCCCAAGGTTTTGAAGATGTCCTTCACGAGTGGTCATCCTTCACATACTTTGTCAACATTTCAGAAGGCCTGTCTACGTACAGCTTTTCAATCTCTACAGCCTTTCCAGGGACCCACTTCCTCCACTCCTACGCCAGCGGTGACCACCAATCCAGCAGCAGGATCTTGGGTGGAGTCATTCCCCCCAAGTTGGAAAGTGGAGTCCTCTTGGCCATGAAGCAGAAGTTCATCTCCAACTATCCGTCCGAACTTATTCATGCAGATGTTTTTCCATCCACTCGCCTTGTGAGCTTGGTGCATGATCAGCTCACCAAGAAAACATGGAAATGGATCCCATGGAAGTATCGCATCTCCCTGACTAAGTCGGAAGAGATCTCCGGCAATCGAGCTCAGAAGATGCCTCGGTTGGATACTCTTGGCCTACACGCCCTATTACTCGATGATCCTCCTTCTTTGGACATCTCCAACAACTCCATGGGAGTCAATTCCATCCGCAACATGCTCGAAGTTCACGATCGAGCTATTGCCAAGGCGCGCGCCTGGCCAATCTCAAGGCTTATACCCACAAGTTCTTGGGCTTCTTGACAGCCAAATATGAGGGTGACCTCAGGAACCCTAGTATCTTAGAAGCTCAGTCTGCGGACCAGAAGGTTTGGACCGTAATTGCAGAACTTATGGAGAAGGGTTGGGCCATGGATGATTGCTTGCACGAGATGACCAATCTCCGTCACGACCTACCCAGTTTGCTACAACCACGTCCTCGAGCACTTCGCCTTCCGACGGCTCCTTCACCACAAGCATCCTCTCCGAGATCGGAGGGACCGAAAGGCAAAGGTCAGGGCAAGTCTAAGGGCAAACACAATGCGGGCAAATCCAAAGGCCGAACCCAATGGATCACCGAAATTCAAAAGGATGGGAACTTCAAGCAACTCTGCATGCGATTTCAGATGGGCCGCTGCCAGAATCCTACTTGTGGCTTCCAACATGTGTGTGCTTATCCTGTGGAGGGGAAAGCCTGTGGCAAGAATCATGGGGCGATGTCGCACTTTGCGACGCCTCACTGACTCCCTGAAGGGGATCCAGAAACAGTTTTCACCATGCATGACCAAAACATCGAGGCAGATCCTTTATTGACAGACCTCATGGACCTGGTGGACTCAGTTCAAAACTCGGTTCAACAGAATGCATCATGTCAACAGGGCCGTTCGCCCTCACCTCCACCGGAGACAAAGGAGCAGATCCACAATGGCGCTACTTTCCCATTGGGGGAAGATGGGCCTCCCTCAACTACAATTCCTTCATCTATTTCCACTTCGGCTTTGACTAATATTCCTGCGGGCAAGATTTTTTTGGATATTTACTCTGGCGTTACACGACCGTTATCCATGGCTCTTCTTGATCAGGGACATCCAGTTCTTTCATTTGATATTTTATTGGATTCATCATTGGACCTCTTGGAAGAGGGTCCGTTTGAAGATTTATTACGGGTTGCAGCGAGTGGCAAGGTCGGTTATGGGGCAGCTAGTCCATCATGCTGCGAATACAGCCGACTCAAGCTTCGACAAGACAATGGTCCGAAAGCCCTCCGCTCTCCGGAACATCTATCCGGACTACCGAATCTCAATGCGTGGGAGCTTCAACGTGTTCAAGAAAGCTTTCTTATGCTATCACGCTGTGTTGAAGTTCTCACTTTGGTATTTCTTTCAGGTGGCCATGTTCATTTGGAGCAACCCTTGAATGCAATGTCCTGGCTAGAACCGGTCGTTCGACAATTTCTCCAACTGATTGGGGCCTATTGCATCAATATTGCGGCTTGCAACTATGGTTTGGATATTTATAAAGCGTGGATGTTTGCTTCCGGTTTTTCAGGACTTCGGGCATTGGGCGGTCTTTGTCATCACCCTCCTGATTCGCATGTACGACTTCAAGGTCTCCGAGATGATACAGGGGCTTATGCTAGTCGAGCTACAGCCCAGTATCCAACCCCATTGGCACAGAAATTTGCAGGCTTGGTGGGACCTTTGTTGGACAACTCCCCGGTGGACTTACATTGGTCCTCATTGAATCATCTAATGCCTATCAAACAATTATCGGATTACCCTTTTGCTCAAATTGATGGTGGTGGAGCGTTCTCTCATCCAGATTGGAGTCTGGATCAGAGACAAGAGAAGGACTGGTTTCATTCACTCCGCACTTCGTGGATGAGACGCATTGTCTTGTTAAAGTCAGGTCATCCTCCGCACTTTGCCAGTTGGAAAGATGCGCCGATAAGGGTTCTAAGTCGACCTCCTTTTTTTCCGTCCAACGCCTTCATGGCTTTCGCCAGGTCGTTAAACATGTCATATTGCTGCAACGGTTGAATTAACAAATTAACATGCAGGGCGGTCTTATTCAGATAGCCTCAAAAGATGGCTGACCAGGGCCTGTACGTAGTCCAGTGGACTGTCCCATCAAACAAGGGCAACACACGGCAAAACCGAACAAGAAGAACCAAGCACAAAGCAAAAAACAACAAGGCAACAAACAAAAACAACCAACCCAAAACCAAACAAAAAACAACGACAACAGAAAGCACAAACCCCTGATGTGGGACATCGGTCAGCTACGGCAATTCACTACGCGATAACATCTTGTGTGTCATCGAAGTATGGCCAAAGCAAAACCACAAACAGAAACACAACGAACACAAACAGGGCCATACAAAAGGGCGAAGAAAACAACACAGCTCGATGCGGAAACCAGGGATCCCCCCAGCCAGGATCCCCGAGATCACAAGGAGCAGCCATTAAGGCATGACTTGTCACCCTCGCACTCCGAAGCAAACACCGACAACGCCGGGTCGCAACGAGAGTGGTGAAAAGGCGGGAATGGTGAAACCGGTGGTGAGACATGATCTAGGGTGAAAAAGAAAGAAGCGGCACTACGCTCAGGGCACTCTCAGAGTCCACTCAGGAGTTCTTTTCCAAGCATCATGATGTCACCTGTGGTAACTGGTTGCATCCGTTCTGAGCGGCAAAGGGAGCAGCAGAATAGCTGTCTTGTCATGCTGTACCACTCACAAAGCCAGTGCTGAAGTGAGTGCATTGTAACTGGTCAGTATCCAACTCAAGCAAAGCACCCAAGTTGGACGTTGCACCCACGAGTTAAAATCAAGTTAGCCAGTCTCACGGGTTGAGCCGATACGCTCAAGTTGCAATGGATGCAGATTGGACTGCACTGGTGTTGGTATGCAACCAGTCACCTGTTTGGATTGTTCAGGCAGGGGTCTGTACAGGTATCAAAATGTTCTGCAGAGGTTCTTGATGGACAGCTTGTGTCAGCAGTGTCGAGTTCCTCTATAGGGTGATGTTCCACACCATGTTGCATAAGCAGCAGTTGTCGGTCGATGACTGCTCGTTCTATCATATTGGTGCGGGCTTCCACCCGAATTCGCAGACTATTCAAGCAGCAACCAGCTGTGCGAAGGGCTCTGCATTCTTGCTCACTAATGATGCCTGCAACGGGTCTGGTGTGCAATCGCAAGGCATAGGTTTCTTCCATTGCCTGTTGGGTGCGCGACAATTGGGACACAGAGTCCTGCAGGAAGATAAGACTCTGTGCATCCGCAACCCCCTTTGGCTCAAGCTGTATCGGCTCAAACCCCGTGGGACTGGCTAACTTGATTTTAACTCGTGGGTGCAAACATCCAACTTGGGTGCTTTGCTTGAGTTAATTTCAAGGGATCCAGTATAAAGGGGCTAGGGTAGTACTGCTGTAGGAAGAGCACAAAGTGCCCGTCAACCTGGTTTTTGTTTATAAGTGTATCGGGGAAGGGGGGGTTTCTCTTGGTTTCGGTCTTTAAGATTTACCCTCTCTTGTTTGTTTAGTTTTGCATTGGTTGTGCTTGCTGAACAAACCAGTTTTGAACCTTGTTTAACACTTGAGAAGTCCTGGGGTACCCAGTGTATTTCTCTCTTGTGTTTGTTCTTGTTCTTGCCATTGGCTCGCTGGGGTACCCAGTGTAGTCTTTGTGTTTCTGTTTTTGTTGTCTGCCTTTTGTTTGTGTATTGTCTCTTTCTGTCCAGTGTACCTGCCTGTTCTGTATCTGTGTGGTCACTATACCCAGGGGTACTCTGGGTTATAGTTGACTCCATGGATCTGAACTCTTATGATACTGTTGAACAACAAGCCATTGAACTCGTGTCGAGCCTTGGCAAAGAACACCTGTTTGTTGCCAACTGCCCCAGTGACATCGATCCTAATAGATATTCTGGCACAGTGATTACTTATGAAGAAGCCTTTGACCACAGTGATACAGGAGTTGGTTTATGCCTATTACTCCCCAAAGCATATGTCCTTCAAAAATTCGTAGACATATGTTTCAACAAAGACATCTCTGTGCATTTTGTCTTCACGTGCCCCAGTAACACCAGTGAATTTGAAGCCTCTGCATGGTTGTTTAATCTTCTTCATGATAAGGTCCAGCATATCGGATTCATGCAGAACTTGGGTATTACCGTCTGTCCCAGTAGTAAGCAGGAAAAATACCTTATTGCATGTCAGGTCGAACCGAATGCTGAACATTGCCAAGTAACCTGGACCCAACCTAGCAGAACTCTTGAGTATGTTTTCCCCAGAACAGTGGTTGAGCGTCACCATACTGTCAACGAGTTACAAAGTCTTTCAGTGGTTAATTACATTGACTTTCGACGACCCAATGGATGTCACCGAATCTCAGATAAAGTCGATGTTACTTCACTCACTGTACAAGTTGCCAATGACAGTCTGGCAGCAATCGAACTTGTTGAGAAGGTGATGCAGCCAACCATCGATGCTGCTTGGTCGCATGGACTTGCTGAGTGCCAAGTGAAAAATTTCTTTCCATGGAATGACAAAGAGTTCCAAGAGCATTTCCCACATGGAATCACTATGTCGGTACTTGATTTAAAGGCATTCTCAAGTGCTGCCCTATTGGAAATCCTTGTGCAGTTAGCAAACCTGAAAGTGAGGTACCACTTCATGAACTACAAAAGACTTGCCATTTTTGGACCCGCGTCACTTGTTATTAACCTTCACCTGGCCCTTCTTCCAATCGATGTCCATTTACCTATTGGCCCAAAGCAAGGAGCATTCACTATTCATATGACGCACTCTGACCCACAAGGCACTCATACCGCCAATGACTTTAACCACTTTCAAGTCAAATTCGGCAAAATTGGATCCTTCCAGTACGCCCCTGCGCAAATCCTATGGAACGAGATTCACCCGTCAATTTGCATTGAGGACCAATTAGAACAATCAGCCTTAGGCCAATCGCTCAAACAAAAATTTGGTGCTGTCAATTTTTCAATCCGTTGGTGTCAAGTTGATTTATCGCAGCAGAAATGTCTCTGTTTTGACATCGATATCAAACATGAAGACTCGCTACCACTTTTGTTACATTTTGACTATTGTCAAGTTGCGATACAACACCAATGCCCTTCAGCGGAAGCCTTTCGTGCTGATATCCCCCTCACAGAGATTGAAACCAGAAGGGACCATTGGAACAAAGTCATTGCCCAACAAATGATTCCAAAAGAAGGCAGAGTCAGTCATATCTCTTTCGAACACGAAAAAAAATATTCATCAAGACGATACTATGACCTCTGCACCACCGTTATTGATTCTATGCATGACTTTACGAACATTATTGCCATATCGTCCCAACCACCTGCATGGTTTTTCTCACCCAAAGAGTTGAATCTCTCCTTAATTGATTGCTTACAAAAGGCCAATTATTGTGACAACTCCTTTGTGCAGGAAGCTTTCACAACGAATCCTAGTATGGCAAAACTTGAACTTCAACATCACGAGTTTATCAAATACAAAGACTACCACAAGTGGCTTTTTTACCATGTTATTCTTGGGCCAGAACAGTGCTTCCAATTGAAATCCATCCATTTTGAACGCGACGAATGGAAAGTTCGATATTACGACGAATTGATCATACGTACCTTTGAACCATCTTCCATCTTTGTCACACTCCCCCCAGGGATTCCGATCTCACAGGTCATTGACAAACTGGAATGCTGTCGCCTTCGAGAGGCACATACTTGCATGGAGTCATCCCAAGAAGCCTCCACTGCCAGTACGACGCATGCTGGAATGAAAGGTCAGTATACTAATACCATGCCATCCAAGAATTTCTCGAATGGTAACGGGATGCCTCACGCCAGAGGCACAGCCACGCGTGGACAGTCTTTTCCAACATCAGCTGGTATTAGGCCTACCTATTGCCCGCCATCTCGATCCAGAAGGACCGGGTGTGCCCAAAAGGAGGTGCACCCTGGCAGTGATGTGGAAATGTCGCCCGTGCGAACTGGTGGTGCAAACCACCCGAAACAGGATGCAATTGATGGCCAGCCGGCTACTCGTGAAAACAGTGACACTGTACCTATGGAATGTGAAGCGACACTCATTGATCCTGAGGATGACGGCCTACGTGACGCCACTATAGCGACTCACGGAGTTGCAAAAACAACACACATACCCATGATACACGGAATCATAATACAACAAACACCAATTGTGAAGTCACACCTGACAAGTACTCTCAATCAGCGCAATATACACCTAATACTCACACGAACAGTGCTACTTTGCCAAATGCGACACACTCCAACTACAACACCACACCGTTAACTGGCCGCCAAGTTGTTACCACCGTGGGGTACCCACGGTTGGATAACACTGACCATGTTAACTCTCCGGCCATTCCTACCCCTAACGCAGTTGCGGTACCCCCACCTCAAGATGATACTGCCAAGAATGTTAACACCCCTCAACAAACTCCCCCTGCCCAAGCTCCACCCAGTGTTGCGAGCCTCACACAACCCGCAGCCAATGCAGACAATACTCCGAAAGTGAAGCAAACAGCCGGTAAGAGCTCCCTCGACAATCATCCCTCGCAATCCAACACCCCCACACCAAAAGGCCGTCAATCCAGCCAGCAATCCAACCGCACCAACAATGGAAATAAAGCCTCTGGTAGCCTTTTGTCACCAACAGTTATCGATTACCTCACGCACAACACTGCCTGCCAACAAAAGGATGATGCTGCTATTGAAGACAATACCAGTGATGACGTCATCTTTGTAAAGGCTGCTTTTAACCCCATTGACAACATTCTTTGCAGCAGCGAACAAAGTAGAGATTTTCTCCTCTCATGTAAAGAAATCGTTACTGGTTGGCCCAATTCCTTTTCCCATGCTGACTCTGACTACTTTGCTAAACTGGCTACATGTTATTTACTGCAATTCTCGAGCTACATGTGCTATGCGGTTACTGCGCTTCGAGTTCTCACCCATGCACCCTGGAGTGATAACATGTTTCATGGTCACATTAGAGAATTAGTCCTGTGCGCCATTGGCAACGGATGGACCTGGTCTGACCAGACAGCCACAGTACAAAGACGACGAGTAAGCATCCAAGAGGTTTGCGCTGCTTTTGCGAGCTACTTGAATTTCAAGGCCTTCCCCCCTGGACAGGTTTCCGACCTCGAGACTGCCATCATTGCTGTATGCGATGATTTATTCCCAAACCATTGCGAATTTTTCTTTGCGCAGTTCAAACTAAATTGCATCTCATGCGGTACATCTGGTCAAGTATCGGTACCTCTTTTTGACACTATGCTAGTGGTTAACCTTGAGAATGACACCATCGACCTCCCGCAAATGATTGCAGATCGTCACCCACGCCTTGCACTTCATAGGGACGACGTAGGCTTTTCTCATGATAGTGACTGCAGCGATGAAGACCTGTTGAGCCATGAAGAAATTGAAGGGTGCAAAATTTTCACTTTGAAAATCACCAGTCCATTTGAACAACTTCCATCGGCGAATAAAGCGTTACATCTTTTGGGACAACCTTTCAATACCCCCACTGTTTGTGCTCACCCTGTATCACATGCTTTTGTTGTCACAGGTATCATAATTGTCCAATGCAAGTCATCGCACCATTTCCTGGTTATTGAACGATGCACTGAACATCAAGTTCTTATTTATGATAATCTTCAAGGTCACACATGGATCCCTATTGCACAGCTGAAGGCTACCTCGGTAGTTTGGGGTTTCATTTTTCGACGACAAGATCACCAATCTTATCCATTTCAACCTCAACAGTACAAAGCAATTGCCCCTGATACAATCACTTCCAACAAGCCACCACACCGTCCTAAACAGCCCAAGGCGAAACCCAAGAATTCTCTTGGAATCAGCGCGAGAAGATATAATTTCTCCAACCTGCCCAAAAAGACGGAGAAGTGATGCCTGCCCAAACGACGCTCACGACGTTGTGCAAAACAAGCAAACTAACCCTCAGACGGAACCTCCTCCCCCAGGGGAAGAACTGCACCAGCATGATACTCCAACACGCCCGCTTTCACATTCAGACGAGGGAATGGGGGATCACCTTGGGGTACCCACAGTTGGTTCCCCTTCCAATCCACTGCATAACTCGCCCCTTCTGCAAGTTGAACATGCCGGACCTGAGAGAGACATTGATGGTAACCACCAAGGAGTACTCATTGTTGGGGACGTCCAAACCACTGCACAATTTGCCGCCCCCAATCAACATATCGCTCAGGACGATAACACGGCTGGATGCCACCGTGGGGTACCCATGGTTGGTGATGTCCAGACCGTTGTACAAGCAACCGTACCCAGTCAACATATTGCTCAGAACGATAATGCAGCTGTGAACCACCGTGGGGTACCCATGGTTGGTTATGCGCAGACCACTGCGCTGTCTGCCGTTCCCAATCTACATAGTAGTCATTGCCACAACACAACAATCTGCCACCGTGGGGTACCCATGGTTGGTGCTGCACAGACCATTACACAACCGGCTACTCCCAATCTACACCATAGTCAGCATGACAATACAACAGAGGGCCACCGTGGGGTACCCATGGTTGGCCTACATACACATAATCCACAAGACACTAGCCACCTCCCTCCTGAGGGTGTCCGTGCGGAGTCCGAAGCTTCTCTTCACGCTCATGAAGATGCACAGCTCGAGCCTATCAGTGTGGATACCAGTGCCCCAGGCGGTGCGAACGAATCCCTGCGACCTGATGAGGCTCAGGCTAACCCAAATGACGAGTGCAGAGGGACAAGTCCCCCTACTGGCCATCATGCTGACCTGCCCCCCCTGTGAGAAGTGAGAGCAGCACGTCCAACTGTTCCATTCCAAATGAAAAAGATGCCTCTCCCCCCAAACGGGTTAGGTATTCTAAAGCCCATCCGTATGCCATCGTTAGCCTCTTTGATGGTGTTGGCTCGGCCATTCCTGCAATTACCAAAGCCATTGGATGCGCCCCGCGTGTTATCATTGTTGCAGAGTGTGACCCGATCCTTCGGCAACTTGTCGGTGAGCAATTCTCTTTCCGAACTGACGGCCAATGGACCCAATCCAGCAAAGACACTTTCACGCTTTATGCTGAAGATGTACGCCATCTCCTTAGGGATCAATGTCGAGTTTTTAAGGAAGCCTTTGCGTTAGCTGGGCCGCAGTGTCGGTGGTTTGTTATTGCAGGATCGCCTTGTCAAGATTTTACGCCAGCTGGACCTCTCAAAGGACTCCTTGGACTCACTGGCCCTTGCAGCTCCCTTTTCTACTATGTCCATGTTATATTATGGCTTCTGCAAATGAACTACCCGCTTGAGCTCATCCGTTTCTTACTTGAAAATGCTGGTACTATGCTTGATATCCACAGAAAAGCCATTTTGCGTGCCCTTGGATTGAATGCTGATCTGCACCCAGATCACTTCCGTGTCGATCCCAAAAATACCCATGGTATCAAGCGCAACAGATTTTACTTCCGGAATTACCAAGATTGTACCAAAGTCCCCAAAACAATCGTCCTCCAAGCCAATGACCAGGAGGGGCCTTTATTAGACTTTAGTGGCTTTCCAATTCCCTTCGGACCGCTTCTGAGAGTTCGAGCAGTCTTAGGCCATGATGTATACCAGCTTTCCTGGACGGCGTACCAACCTATTTCCTTGATGTGGGACTATCTCTTTTGGGGAGACAAACAACAATTCCAGACCAAGGCGAAGATGCAATACAGTGACACCATCCCAGCACTTGACTTTGAGAAGTCCCTGCCACCGCATTACCTTCGTGCGTGGAACGCCTTTGTTAAGTCTCTCAAACAGACTAATGTGAGCACACTTGACAGAGATCATCTTGTTCGTGCTGTCCTGCCCATTTTTCACCACCCCTTCATCAAAGCGCCTATGAGAATCCTTAGTTGTGAAGAGGTCGAAAAATTAGCTGGTTTACACAATCACTTTGATCGAGTGCAAGCTCACCGCTCCCTACTTACTGAGTTCACCATTCGGAACTATTGCGGCAATAGTTTCCACCCTGAGCACATACAAGCGGCCATAGGCCATCCGGAACGGTTGCGTGCTTGGCTTATTGAGCCTAATGAACCATCCACTCGGCCACCATGGGCTGGGGTTCTTCATCCAAAACAAGCTCGTGCACAGTACCATGCTTTGCGTGAACAAGTTCAGACTCTAGCGCAAACACACCGTATCCGTGACCTGCCCAGCAAGCAAGTTGGTCTTGATCCAATGCCAGAATTCCCAATCCATGCCCTTGAAGGCAACCTTGCCCCCACTATGCCCACGGTGCTGCCTGTACAATTGCTGCCAGCGGCTCGCAAAATCCACCCTGGTGACCTTGGCGTCAGGGACAACAAACCGCCATCGCAGTTATCCTTGTCAGCCATTCAACTTCTACAACAAACAAATGCAAAACATCCTCATTGGCATGAAATTTTTTGGAGCAGGAATAGGGCGAGCTGAAGACATCCCTCCCTTCTTCTTGGGCGATAACTTCGAGGCTGTCATTGAACGACACTGCCCATCGGCGAAGGAATGGCTTTCCCAACAATTGCAGGCTACTGGACATTGCACCTATGCCATGGCGCGAATTCTGCTGTGGCTGTATTCCCTCTTGCATCGTGAACAGGTGTCAGTCCATTTTATCCACATTGCTGACTGGGAAGACTACGCACATATTGCCGCCTTCGGTGACTCCCCTGCTCAATGGACAGTTTATTGTGTTCAGTTCCCTCGATCACGCACATTCCACATTGATACAGCTGCATGGAATTGTCACCAAAGGGTCGACATCCCTTGGCAACCCACACCCCACCTGATGGTGTTCACTGCGACGCCCATCCCATTCCATTGTACGAACCCTAATTGCATATGGTTCGCAATTCCGTATGGACCCAAAGGGCAATATCTCATCAGCCACAAATTTATTGGCACGTTCCTGTCTAACCAATGTATTGTCTGTTTTTTTTCGTGGGTCATGGAGCAAGCGTCCTGTCCAGTGCACTCAGCAGCCAGTTCGTACCCTGCACTTTCGGGATGTATGTTCATTAACAATGAAGGCCATGTCGCCGTTGCAGCAGCCCATAACTGGAATGTGGAGGACACCACTGGATATCACACTTGCCTCGTACAAGCGTCTATTGACAGTCGACTGTACAGTTACCCGGAGCACAGTGATAGTCTTCCGCATATCAACTCCATCGGAACAATTCAGCCAGAGCTCGCCCACAGTTGGAATGTCAATGATACCCTCCCGGATGTTGCCTTCTTCTTGTGTTCACTGCTTAAGGGAGACTAACTAGAAGCCATGCAGCGCCTTGGGACCGTTATGAAACCCCTGCTGCTCGAGTTTCGTAACGCGTGGTCCCGACAGATTCGAGCACTTTATGCACTCCAGTTCACGAAACGATGTCCGAAGAGTCTCTCTTGCATACAATCCCTCTCTTTTCTGCCGCACATCTTCAAGATCCGTGCACCCTGGTCTGTCATAGAGGTCCAAACTGTTGCCGACCGATGTGGTATTCCAGGTGAATGCTTCTCCCAATCCAGACTGACTCTTGCACAAGCGTTGGCCAGTTCGTCGGAATTTAGCCTGCTCTGTGCTGAAGTCCTTAAATATCGCCTGGAGAAGAAACAAGACTGTTGTGCTGCTCTTAGAAATATAACCACATGGAATGTATCAGGTTGGAGAACTCTGCAATGGACCAACCCCAAGACGCAGGCTATCCTCAGACGTGCCCGTAAAGGCATCGTCTGTCTTCAAGAAACCAAGTGGGCTGCTAGCACTGCCACGAGCTTTCTTCAGACCTACCCAGGCTTTAGCGCCGCACATACGCCTGCTGTTGTCACAGAAAATGGTGGCCTGTCGGGTGGTGTTGCCATTCTAATTCCATGTGCGTTTCGACTTCTGCGAGAGGTGGCGATAACACCTGGAAGGATCATTGCAGCACAAGTGCAAACCAGAACCGATCGTTTTTGGGTAGTGTCGGTCTACTGCCATCCCACCAACGCGCGGGGAGACTGTGAAACGCTAGCTAGATGGTTGGCTGACCACCAGGATGACGCTGACCCATTTTTTATAGTTGGCGACTTTAATCACGGAAATCACCTTTCCTATGACGTATGGCAACGCATATTAACTTGTGCACAAGGTGAGGAGATCGTCAATGAAGAGCCCACTTTTTGGGGTCCCAATGGCTCCTCCTCCTTGGATAAAGTCATCCTCCCAGCAGAATACATGAACCGTGGCCTTATCCAGCACAAGGTGTTTTATGATCGCCTATTTGAGTCTTCTGGTCATGCCTGCATATCGATTCAACTGTCCCATCGCCCACCAGTCTCCAGTAGCCCTGATCTACCCATGCACATGACTATTCCTGCTAGTGTTTTTCAGCCGGGTAAGGATAGACATGATACTCGACAGGTATGGCCGTCTTTACAAGCCTTGATACGTCGACTCTCATTGGTCTCTCAACCCACTTTCGAATCGTTGCAAACGCTGCTATGGCAATGGTGGATGTCGCTTCCAAAACGACCGAGGGGCTTCAATACGTTGAGTTGAATTCCCCAAAGTCTGGTACACTCTCTAAGGCATCTTGGAATTAAAATTCGCCTCAATCCCGTCATTGTGGCCAACGCCAAAATGCAGTTAGAAATATGGAATTCACGTGGCTAAAAACTTGCGCCGCCAGAAAATACACCTTCTTCCGTGCGCATTTTTGGTCTCCAGGCACGGCATATTTAAAATACACCTGTCCCAAAGTGTATTTTTGGTGTTTTGACGTTGTGTATTTTTTGCATATGTTTGGTGCATTTGCGATGCGATTTTTGCTAAAAAGTGTATTTTTTTTACGCGTTTGGCACCTGTGTTTCGCCCAGGCGTATTTTTTTTACGCCTTGGGCATCTGCGTCTTGTGCAGGTGTATTTATTTTACGCGTGTGTGGAAATCGGACTTGCACGTTTACTGCGAGTGTATTTTCTTACCCGCACATTGTGCATTTTTTTTGGAAAGTGCATTTTTGGACTGCACCTGTGGAAACAAAAATCACATTCTTGCTGCAAATGTATTTTGGCAGCACATGTTTTCCTAAGGTCAAGCGTACTTTTAATTGTTTTAAGATAGTTAGAGTCTCTACCGGGTTTGGGGAATTCAAACGTTGAGGAAACACCTACAGACGGACCAGCCACTACTTAACATATCCAAACAATTGCTACATGAACTGTTGGCAGCGCTTCCTGGATTTCGACCGTCCCTCGAAGAATACTGCCAATCCCCTACTATGATCACGGTTCCTCGTACCTTCCTTTGGAAGTGTTTCGAGTTCCTTGATCTGCAAGTACAGCAACAACACCTGATTACCAGGAATAGGGACGAGACAACCAGAAGTCGAGGCCTAGGTACAAGTGCACCATTGTGGCAACGTTTGAGGGCATGCTGTCCACGGACGGTCTTCTATAATGGCCCCATCATGGATGGTGCAGGCAATCAATGCCGAACCGACCGAGACCTATCCGCAGCAATGCTAGCTACACGGAAATTTTGGTTTCAACCTCCTGTACACTATGACCCTGAGTGGACAACCTACCTAACGCAATATAAGGAGCAAGCACAGGCTTGGCCACATGTCCCTCCACCTCAGAAAACTGATCTCATACGTACAGTGCTTGCCACCAACGACTCTGCTCCTGGACCAGATGGCATCCCCTATGCCGCATGGAGACTCCACCCTGGCACCTCATCGGAAGCCATGATCACCCACCTGGATGACATCTGCAGAGCAGCTGTCCCTCCTCCATGCTCGGTGCAGGCATGGATTCCGAAAGCCAAAATGGGCCACACTGCTGATAATTTCCGCCCCCTTGGAATGCCGTCAACTTTCGAACGAGTCATCGATGGTAGCATTGCGACGGTCATGACCAAAGCTATAGCGCCATTACTTCATCCTTCTCAGACGGTGTTAAACTTATTCCGCGAACCACAAAGTGCAGTACAGTCTGTCCAAGCCACGCTTGACCATGATATACCATGTGCATGTTTGTCCTTGGACTTATCTAAAGCATTCGAGCGAATCAACCCATATTGGATCTTACAGATCCTTTCCGCCTGCAAAGCTCCCTTGTGGGTCATCATGTACACTAGACATATCCTGCTCTTCCGCAGATGCAGACATAAGGTTCAAGGCAAATTGCTGCCCTCGAAAATGATCGTCACTGGGGTGGATATGGGACGGTCTTTCTCGGTCCTCCTTTTCTGCGTGGCAATGGACCCTGTCCTCACATACCTCAATAGGATCCCTGGCATGCTAACAGTGCAAGGGTATGTTGATGACACCACAATGGTTGGAGACACCACTGCCGGTATGCAATGGCTTACAGACGCTTGGAAAGTGTGCGCCCGCCTTCGATCTGCGGGTATTCAAATCGACGAGCACCACTGCTGGAAAGCTAGCGGAGTCCACATGCATGGAGCCTGCGCTGGCTCCCTTGATCGGCATCCATCCTTGCAATGGACACGACAATTACAGGGACATGCAACATTGCGTCAAGCCTTACTTTCCAGAGCAGGCTATCACACCACTACCATAATTTGCCGCGCCAACCTTTTCCTGTGCCTCACTCCCACGGAAGTTGATCACCTACTGGCAGGAGGACACATTGCTACGGTTGACCCCCTTTTTCTGACACAGTGTGACTGCTCGAACAAGTGCAGCGTCCTTGTGAATCACCCAGCTTCTTTCAGTACCCTTAATGCGTTGGAACGTTCCAACTGGGGAGCACACCTTATTGAAGGAAAAGCTACTGCTCTAGGTCTACTCCTGTACGGAAAATTCTTTCGTGACCCCCAAGGATGGAGTCCTGTTGATGAGCTCTCAGGCACACAAGCGATTAACCCAAAAGCCTTGACTAAGGCTAACCATCGACTTGCTCTGTTTGCCACGCCCGCCCACTCAGTGGTACAAAGGAGTCTTGCCAACAACTGTTTTATTTTGTCCCTCAACATCTATCAAAGCACGTATTTTGGCTTTAACCCTGACGACATCAATGTTTACCAACAGCGGTCCGCCAAATTAATCCTGGGCAGACCGTGGCTGGCAGCACGATATCTCCCCCATATTTTTCGCTGGCTAGGTATTGCCCCCGCACTGGACCCAGCTGTGACCCTTACATCCGCGTGTCTAGGCTACTGGCTGAGACAGAATGGTTCCACTGCCCTCCTCTCGCCGGGGTACCCGGACGTAGAGACGAGGCAGGGGGCGATTGTTCAGCGCATCTTCAGAGCATGGACCCCCTTACTGGGAAGCGACAAGGTGGCTGACCTGGTGCGAATCGTTGCAGGTCATTACACCCGAAAGCAGCACTTCCAATTTCTTCGCCAGCTGAAGTCAGCCCTATATCAAGCTATCCAGGAGCATGCACTACAATATCTCAAGACTCGAGTAAGTATACAATTGCTACCAGGCGGAGTATCATGGAAGTGGCTTACCAGCCTGGCCACAGTGCCCAAGCTCGCTGTCAATGGTGTTGCACGTTTTGCGGTGCTGCGCTGGGCAGTGAACGAGGATGATGATGAATGCCTTCGACTGAGGGTAGCAGGATCTCTGCAAGCTGAACAGTCTTGCCAGTTATGTGGTGTTCGCACCCGTCTTTACCCACTCGGGCTCCGCTTCGCTCCAGCCTGTGAGAAGTGCTGTTATGAACACAACCTCAATGCTACCACGCTTCACAGTGATGCGAGATGGGGAATCCCGGACACATCTGTGTGGTACCCTATTGTGGAATCCGTACGCGGGTCTGTCTCTCTCCCCGATACTTGGCGTAACCAAGGCAGAGACCTCCCACCCTGCGTGGCCTGTGGACATGGAGACAACTCGGCTCAGCACTGGGCCCGCTTCTGTGTTATTCCTGTCCTTGTCGCCAATGCGTTGTCCACCCCCAGCCACATAGTTTGGTCCCTTGACCAACTTGCTCGAACCAACACTGCTGGATGCGTAGTCGCGAGCCATGTTCTCCATCAATTCCGCCGCCTGTTGTTAGAGCATGGAGGCATGCAGCATTCCACATCCTCAGTTACCCTCAGCGTGACCGAATGGATAACCCGCTTACACGACAACTCTCTGCAAGCTATCCCGACCCGGTACCTGCCTGAGCATGCATCGCTCTTGCGCCAACAACATACTGACCTTGCCAATCCCACGCACCAATGTTTTATGCAGACCACCAACAACGAAGCAGTCACCTTACACTCTGCAGCACTTCCCGACCTCATTTGTACGGCTACCACTGCCATCGCCCCAAACCACACCATTGCAACACTTCCAGTCGCACACCCGTGGCTTCGCCTCATCACCCCCTCTGGAACGCGGGCTGCGGGTCTCTGCCCCAATGCCACCATAACCCCAGCTGAGACCACCTCCAATGTCCCTCTGTGTGCTGTTACGGCAACTCAATCCATCGGGCCTAATGAACTGATTTTAGCATGCCCGCCCGACGAAGAACAATCAGTGCCCTCCATACAGATTGTAGGTCAATTTGATGGAAGCTGCTTACGTGAACACACGCTAGGAGGTGCTGGGTACGTTGTATATGCCATAGAAAGAGGTCAGTCACGGGTTATTGCATGCAGGGCAGTGGCTCTCCCCCAGTGCACAGACAACATTGAAGCTGAGATCCTGGCCTGCCTATTCCTCGTTGAAGAAGTCTCGGTGTTGGTTAAACAGCTCTTTGCCAGCAGAGGCATCACCCCAACGGTAGTTATCCAAGGTGATATCCTTCCTGTTATCAAACACTTCCAATTCGCGAGCCGGCTCCGTAGACTGGATATGCATCAGCCACTAGAGCGCATCCGCACCACTGTCAGTCTCCATCTCCCTCAGGCACTCTTCATATATTTGCCTCGAGTTGCAAATAGCATTGCGGATGACCTAGCAGGACAAGCCTCCCGCTTTATGTTAACGCGCTACAATAGTGACCCCGCCTCATTCAACCGCGAAACGGGACCAGTGTCCATTAGACCCCTGTTCCCTACTGCTCGTTTTCAGGTAGGTGGGTTTCACATACAGAGCTGCGACCAACCCTGGATGCAACCGACACTGACCCTCCTGGAAAGGCCCACAATTGACCATGGACTCCTCCGTAAGCACCTCACTCTCCACCCGCATCACCGACAGCTAATCGAGTCGTACCTGTCCCCTTGCATGCCACAAAATTGCAGCATTGAGATTGGATACACTCCGCGATCAATAGATCAGCGAGGGCGCAAGTACTGCTGTACCATGGGCGGGCAGAGAATGCCGAGGACTGCAAGGCTCCTCTTATTCGGACACAACCATTGCGAAATTGACCTCAAAGGATCCTTCTACGAACTAGTTCGCCGCTTAGGGCTACGGTACATGCCGGATCATGTGCCTCTCCCAACTATTGATGAGTTGCGGGACAGACTCTACCGAGACCCCTACATTCAGTTAGTAGAAACTCTATGCCCCAACACGGTCAAGCAACTCCCCTTGCGGATCATCAATAGCTCTATTGAAGCAGCCTACCAGCACCTACAATCAATCGTAGAAGGTTCTCTGGGAGCGCAGCTGAATGCGATCCAACAGCAGCTATGGGTGCAAAGCAATGCGTTAGTCACTCAGCTGTTACCTCGCTTCAGACCAGAGTATAGTACCCATCTCCCTGACAGTTCCTTTCGGCTGTTCGAGTACTTTGAGGCGATGGTCGTAGAAGATACCATACAGTCCCTCGTCACCCGACACCCTACACAATCTTTGGTGTGGCTTCATGATGGATTTCTTGTTGCCCCCCCGCCCCCTGAAAACGTACTTCGGCAAATTGAACAGGAAGTTTTGTCGAGACATCAGCTCTACTTTGCCCAACCGTGGTTTAAAGTCACCTCCCTCGCCAGTTCCTCCAAAGAATACGTAACAACTCTCAGATCGACCGCCAGCAGCCATATGCTTGCTATGACAGGTCGAACGCCCCGCGTACGCAAGCAGCATACTGTGACAGGCTCACCCCACATTTGCGCTACCCCTCTGGAAGCTCTTGCCAAACTGCGTGCACGACGTGAACAAGCGACATAAATGTAGTCAATCTCTGAGTTTCCCGTAATACCACATACGGATACTCCCCCAATGTGTAACAGGCTTTACTCCCAGGGGTACTCTGGGTAGTATTTCCTGTTCCCACAAACCAATGACCACATCCCGCAGTGTATGGACCGCTCCTCTCGACTAAACCATCCCATCCTGGGTATGAGTATGCCGGTGCTGTCGCCCATCAAACTAATCTGGCCCGAGTCGATTACTTCTGGCAAGTGTTTTCCTAATGAACCCGTATGGTTCGCCTGCCTTTATGTCGCCATCCCTGGGTTCAGCGAGCGACCCGGCAAATGACACACTCCCACCTAGGGTGGGCGCCTCCCGACATGTACAAAGTGATCTCTACGGAGACATTCACCCTCATGACCACCCAACACCCTGGTGTGGCCGGCCTCCCTGTCTACAACTGATGACCGCGCAATACCAGCTAACCAAGAATATACCACCTGCCAACAGCGACGATTACAGGTGCTCTCTGGGTATCCTGTGCCACAACCCCTATCAAACACCCACTGAGGCGACCATCCCACTATTCCCAGGAGGAGCCGTGACAGGAAAGCCCAAGGGGTAATTTTTTGGCTACAAGCGTGGCACTTGATGGATTCTGGTGCACCCCCTCCGCTGTTTATTATTAGGGTTTAAAAAAAAAGCACACCAACATCGGCGCGGAAAGGGAATACGTTCCAAAATCCATTCGAACAAAGCCGCACGTCTACCTTGAGTATCAGCCACCAGTGGATGGTAGCTGACGGTTTTTGCCAATCATGATTTTGCGCAGACCTCTCTCTCGAACAAGCCATCTTTTCAATTCGCCTGTCTCCGCGCTCTCTGTTTTTGATTCGCTCCCTCTCCCTAATATTTCCAACCCCACCAATCAAAGTAGTTAATGTGCATGGTCCACTGTACAAAGTCTTCTTCACGCAGGCGGATTGCCTGCGTTACTGTATCTAAGCAAACCATGACATGTTACTTTCATCCTGTCCCAAGAGAACTACAGGGGGCGGTCGTGGCGGCCTTTCCAAAGCAACTTCCACTTGGCGATTCCACCTCTGCTGTTCCCAAGGGTACCTTGGGTAACGGCGGAGGTGTAACGAAACCGGCAATTCCTACATTGACCAAGATACCAATGCGGTGTCATATGTAAGAACATTTCCTAGGTATGGTCCTGCAGTGGTCTGAATCCTAACAGGCAAATTCCAACTAAACTTCAGCCAATATTGCCGCAGCCAGGGGGAAAGTAGTTGCGTAAACTTGCCGCACAGGACACCCTGCCCTGTGGAGTCGGTCGCAGTCTCTAGTGTACAAATGCGAATGCGAAGGCAACTCCTTAAACAACATTCGGAAAGTTGTCGCCATGGCGGCACATCCTACCGAATATGCTCAAAGCCTCGTATGGTTTCATAGCTACAACATACATTCCTGCGAATCCCCATTAACATTGATGCTGTCACTGTTCCCGAGGGTACCTTGGGTAACGTGAGCATATGCGCAGGGTTGGCGTTCACTACAATATATCTCGGGCCCATAGGGCTAGGTTGGCTTCAAGTAGTACCGGTAACATATAAATTAACCTTCCGGTATGCCCACACAAGCTGAGCAAACACCCAGTTAACTTTGGCCCCAGTGATTCTCTGACCTGCGTGCATGCCCTCCCTCCCCATCATCCAATATAGTACACCCGGACCCCCTCAACATTACACAGCGAACAGCATCCTCCCGCAACGAACCCCCTTACACGCCCCTGTGCCCCATTTACTCACTTGTGTACTCACTTGCTCACACTGTCTCATGGTGTGCACTAAGTAGCTCCCCCTCACCATCACCACGGCGACATGCGTATACACTGCAGTGGCCACACTGCCCCCAAGTGACCCATGTTCCATGCGAACCTAAGTTAGGGCAACCCCTCAAGCTAGGGTTTATAATTTTTGGTTCATCTGCGTTGCTTAAATTTGTAACCTGTTGCAATATATAGGGATTGAAGTCGTTACGTTATGTGTGATTTAACCGGCCAAATGTCTGTCGTCAGTAGCCCTCGGCTCAAACATCCGTTGTGGTTCTAAGCACCTGCAAAGCCAGAGCTGCTTCGTTCTCACCGTTTTGAGGTTGCTGCCGAGTTTTTCGATCGTGGCGCTACGGCCGACTCGGGGTACCCGAAGTTTGGCTGCAACTCTTGACTCCTGTCACCGGGCTGTAGTGATTCATTTGACCTTGTCAGGCCAACAATTCACGACCACGGCAGGGTCCCTGCTGTTGGTTTCCATGTTTAATTAGATTTTTGTCCAACGCCTTCAGGGTCCCTGCGAGCGGTATGCCGAGTAAGACACATTTTCCGTCAGGCCCAATCAAAGTTGAGAATGCGCAAGTGACGGACATTTCTGCAGGAATGAACTGGGACATGACAGACGCCAGCAATGTCCGTTTTCTATCAGTCAGTGGTATCCTGTGGATTGGGGACTGCCGAACATCATACGATTTCACACTTGTAGAATATGAGCTTGTCATTGATGAAGTACCATGGAAGCTCTTCTCCACCCTCAATGATGCGCTAGAGAATGAATTCGAAGCAGATTTCTGGACGAAGGTCAACCCAGGAAGAAAAGAACGGTGGGGCTTCCATGAATTACCTTGGGACGGGAGTGCCTATGACGTGTCCGTGCCTTATACAGAAGTTTGCATGTCAATTTTCGATGAACTCGCCAACACCGTAAGAGTGGTAAAGCCTTTTATATACAGGGACACCTACCTTCGAGTCCATCCGAATGGTGCAGCAATCTTTGCCGAAATGAAGAAGTTGGCCTTCCTACTGCCTCTCATTATTGAAGTACATGGACTGCTCCCGCCTACTCCACTTTTTTGGGTTAACGACGACCAAACCATCCCGTTGAGGAGGACCACACTATGGACGCATCCGCGTACCATACAATGGCTTGTGGATACAAAAGAAACGTACCCACACCAATTAAAAAGTGAAATCCAGCCGCGTATTGACCAATTAAGAGGAACTCAACCAGCCAAAAGAGTGCAACCACCACCTCCGCCGCGGCCTACACGATGGGAAGTGCGATCCAAAGAACCGCAGGCCACACAAGCAACGCAAGAACCTGTTTCCCAAGACCCTAGACAGGCCCAGACAGCTCAGCCATCGCCGATACAGACAGCTGACCGTGAAAGACAATATATGGAACTACAAGCAATGTTTGACAAAATGAAAAAACGAGTCTCTGCAGAAAGCCGACCGAAACACCCAATGCAGCCACAGACACCTGCAACAGCTTCAGCCTCGAGCCCACCCACAGCAGGAGGAACTCATGCCAGTCTGCCACCTGAAGCTGGGTCAAACGAGGCGATGCCGGGTGCTGCACAACCAAGCAACCAACGACCTGATAAGCTAAGTGCACAATTGCTGGCCAACCAGAGACCTGAACCCCCAACGCTGCCAGCCACACACGCGCCTAATAAAATGGATGCCCCGGGTACCGGCGAGTTATCCACCCAGTCCTCAGTACCGATTGAACCAAAGCTACGACACCCGTCGAACCAAGAGCAACAGGCAGGTAATCAAGATAGTACAGCGGACTCAGTGACACCGACAGACTCCCCCACGGAGTCACCAGCCAGCCTAGATACTGCCACTGCTGTCGCCAGCAGTCCTGAGCCAGCCGGTGACCCCGTACAGGAAGAAGCACTGGCCACGACAGATCTCCCCACGTTACAGAAGATGCACAGAGCGGCTAGTCAGAGAGTAGATGCCCTCACCACTCAGCTGGACACAGCCCGTGACAACCTGTCACGTATCGCAAAACGTATCAAGATAGTGCAGGACAACCAGCCGCCAGATACCTCTCCGCCTTGCCTCATTGTTGAAATAGACACGGAACTGATGGATATGGATTGAAAAGACAGACAACCGACCTACACAGAGGTCTAAAGAGTGGTGCAGTCCAATGAACCAGAACTAAGGTTTTTCTTCCGCTGCACATCCCGACTGCGTCCAGAGAAAAGCAGCTGCGTGCCATGGGGTTACCTCCAATATTATGGGGCATTTGGGGAATAAATTTAACAACAATAACCCCTGGAAATAACTTTAGGGTCTGTTGTCTTGTCAAGTCGACGTCTCATGGTAAAGGGTGTTTCCACGTTGCTCAATCACACCACGGTTGTATGAAGTTTACACTAGGTGAAATCTTGTGAGTAGTTGTGTTAGGGTGAGTTGGGACTTTACTGCAGCTTTTGTGGCTCCTCTAGTGTTTGCTAGACCAGCCAACAGTAGCACAATTCGAACTTCACGGCATAGGACTCCAACAGTTATCCGTTATTTTGTTTTGTTTCAAGCTGGTTTTGTGTTTTTACCATTAGGCGGCCTTGGCCAGGGTGCACTCCGACGCCGGGTACCGGTTGTTTGGAGTCGCCCCCAGCCTGGCTGCCCGTGACAACCTCTGGATCCTATCGCCTCGACAGTCTAACAGCATACTCTGCCTGATAAAAGCCTGACACCGGGTACCGGTTGTTTAGGGGTAAATCGGCGCCAGAATGAGACAACAGTTGATGACTGAGAACCGTTTCATTTCCCTCACGCCTGATGACCCTGACGACACCGATACAGACACGGAACCGACTGACCCATGCACCACGGAAAGACAAGATGACGTGTCAGCAGCCAGTGATGGCACGGAGTTCTGGGATGCTAGAGAAGCAGATGACGACACACCCTACTTCCAACAAGGAGCCGAGCCTCCTCCACGAGAAAAGTGGGAGATAGCCGCACTCCTTGATTTCTCCAACATCCAGGAAACCTTGAAGATTAGCCACCAATTAGATGCGCTTTTCCTCTCGGAAAAAGAGATTGAAACCCCACTAGGCATGGATGACATGCGACAAACGTGGAAATGCGCAGATGTGGGCTCCCGTCAAATGGCTCGTGCACCACTTACATACCCTGCTGTAATGGAAAACGATGATACAGGCGTTAGCCATCCTGCAACCAGCCAAGTCCACCACAAGACCCTATTCCAGTGGATAGTTGACAACTTGTCCTGGTTACCGCAATATGACACAGCCTACGTCTTTGTGGACAACCGAGCACTGTCAGGAGCTCATCCCCCTGATTACTGGCCCTATCTAGCACCATGGATAAAAGCAAGATGTGAAGTTATTGGCCCATACCAAGAGCGAACAACGGCCATCCACATCCCGATTGGTCCAGACACAGGCCTGCATCAGGTCCACTACACCTGGGCTGGCCCAGCAGTCCTAGAAGCTCTGTGCCTAGTATACCCTACAGTAAACTTCGCACTTACGGACTCCGACTGCGTGCCTACATCACTCTTTGAAATAGCGGAGTTGGTGAACCTCATGACCGATAAAACGAACAGAGCTGAGGCAATGCAGCATTACACCACGGCTAGCTCGAATCAATGCCCACCGGCAGTACCGCTTATGACTGAGGCCAAAGCAGAACTCAACGCTGGGCTAATTATTGTAACGGGGCATACTCCCACTGCTTCGAGCGACGTTGATATGAACCCAGCAACCCCGGATGCTAACATGCCACCAGTTGGAACTGCTACCTCCAGTGTCAGCGATGCACGTGCCCCTAAAGCTAGACGGTTAGGCCACCCAGCCAACAGCAAATCAGCGGATGAATGGGTCAATGTGCTGAGCAACAGCCGAACCAGGTTTTTAGCAACCACCGCTGTGCCAGAAGACCCTGCAGGGGCAATCAGAAGCGGTTTACTGCTCACCCCCCTAATCGGATGTAAGGCTGAAACACCACTTGACTGGACCCACGCTTGAGCAATGCTAGGTGAGTGGGCAGGCATTATAGCGTTCCCCCTACCAGCAAATGGAACATGGCCACGTCATGCAGACGGCCGATACCTACGACCGGACTTTGCCCAACGAACCCCGCCTTTTCTCACTTGGGCTCGTCCCATCTTTGAACAAGGAGCGCTCTCCCCCATGTCGGTGTTCCCAGCCAAATTTCCCATCCTCTGCCTCCCAGGAGACAAGCTATTTCAGAGCAAAGAGCTCGACGAGGGATACAGCCTCCCACCGGTAGTGCATGCCTTCCATGGAAGTAAGGTCGGCTTAGGACAAAAGCTACAGCAGTGGCAAAATCGAGGATTGCTACCACTCGCAGTTGCACTAATCGGCACTGACCAAGCACCGCCACTGTGGACGCACCCCACAGGCTGCGATTTCGCTAGAGGGAGTCGACTGGTAGCCAAACCACAAGTAGCACAACAGCGCAAGCTTACAAGAACGCAGATACTGCTACTGCAAAGTCTTTGGACACCAGCGGACTCCCCCCATCACAGCAACAGACATGTGCCCTGGCCCCAGCATTGCCAAGCTGCCCACGTTTTCTGCGGACAGCGTGCCAGCCTCTTGCTGCCTAGTAACGAGATTCTCCCCCTCCTTGAGGCACTACAGAAAAGGCTTGCAATAGACCCCCGGAAAGCAGAACTTGCCATTAATGAAGTCCTTTCTAGCCATACTGATCCGCAGTATACTCAATGGAAGATAATCATAATGGATCAGACGGCATGGCAACTCAATCCCACTGACACAGGGTCCCTGGATGTTCAGTGTACTGGATTGGGCGGAAGTGAACTCGACCAGGAATGGGAAGTGCTGCTTGCGTGTAAAAAGGATGCACACACATATGGACCATCGCTCAGCAAGCAAGACGACTGGAACGCACGAAATGGCACAATTGCAGGCACTGCCCATGCTCAAGAATACCTGCTTCTGCACATAGCCATGTTCCCAATTTGCGTTCACACCTGGTGCCATGTTCTAGGAGTGCCGGACACGTATCAACCCCAAGCGCAGATAATCAGCCGAGCAATGAAACTCCTCCGTTTCTGCTCTATCACACCTGCGCATAGAAAACCAGCCTGGCCGGGCTATACGCATGGCCTGCGATTATTCACCAAGCTGCTTGTAGCACACCCACTAGTTGGCATCTGTCTGCCCCCGGAAATACGACCTGCGGAAGATCTTAAGTTAGCCGGTTACATGGTTGGCTCCCTGTGTATCCGAGGCCACAGTGCAGGGTCTTTTGCGGGCATGGTATGGGAGACCATACTGGCAGAATTCCCAGACATCGAGGGTCACACAGTGCTAGCGGCCATTGCGATGCCGTCCACGCTCCTGACTACGCCCAGGCTGTCCCCCAAGAGGCAAGTGCACCTCATCCATCATGCAGACGATCAGCTGTGCGTCTGGGCGCCCTCCGACCAAGACATGAGGATGCTCAAGCAACAAGGCTTCATCATCACATACATCTCCGGGTGGCGATCGTACTTGGGCACGGCCCAGCACAACTACCCGCATTGGACCCGAGTCTCTCTTCCACCGGGACGACTCCACATGGATAAGCTAGAAGGAATCCCTGGAGTGCTTCCCTTCGAAGTCTACTCGCAAGCCCCATTGCGGTTGATCTCCTGGTGTAGCTTCGAACTCCCACAGGCCGCCAGACGTTTATTAAGGGAACTAGCAGTGATGTGCGAAACGCCAGCAACGACAACGCAGGAGTTGATTGCCAAAATTGCCCAGCGCAGCCCACAAGTCCAAACGGAACAAGATGCAAGCGAACATCTCGCGACACTGGCTACGGTCAGCATTGCGTCCAGAGCCAAGCTGCCCAACTACACGACTATGGTCCAGCAATTTCTTGGCACTCTCCAGCTGCCAATGGCCATATACATGTTAGACTATTACCTGCCAATGCTCAGCCCCAACGAGGGCCATAACGAGACAGGACTAACAATGCAGAGTGCTGGCCCGGTCCGCGAACCGGCACAAGCCATAGAACTGAAGTTTTTGTTTAAAGGGAGCGAGTTTGGACATTGGCAAGTGAAAGGGGGACGAGACGCTTTCGCATTCCGGCATCCAAGCCTTGGGCAAGCTGATGTTTACCAACTTTTAGCAAGCGAAGCCCATCATCATAAGGTAAATCCCATCGGCACTGGGAGACTCATTGCACTGGTAGGAACCAGGGAGGTACCAGATAGCAACACCAGTACCGTGCAGATTCTCCTTGGCATCGTCCTTACCATCACGCCACGCGCAGCCAAAAATAAGAATGAACTCCCTGCTGCCCGAATACATCGACAATGCAACCCGCGAGCCCTTGAAGTAGCTTTCCTTACGCTACCAGCCATCAATTTCTTTGCACAGGAGCAGCTCATGGCCCTCCAAGAATGGTACAGTGCCGCCAACCTGAGCCTAGAGACCATGGATGCTGAAGTCAGAGATATCAGCGGAAGTCATCTCCCGGGCACCTTCTTCCTGCGAGACATTTGGATGTTCGGATGCACCAGGCCCACCAGTGAAGTCACAGCGGTTGCCAGAACCCCCCCCCATGCAGATACCACCTCGGCCTTGGCGTCTATAACATCCAAACAGCTGTTGAAGGGATGGACGGGAACAAACGTTCGCACCTCCTGCATTTGTGTGGACAACTATTGCGCCTAGTCCTCATCCCATACCATGTGGATGATGGAGAGCCATATCACTGGACCCGTGCAACTGCGCTGTCCTTTGCTGCTGAAATGGACGGACACGTGCTAGGCACGCTATGTGCCGTTACCATGGCCCTCCTCACGAAGCGACTGGATCTATGCATTCAAGGCCTCTTTGGCGCAGGCAAATCTAAATCGATGGCAGTTCTCATTTTAGCGTTGATTGAAATTGATACAACAGACAACCTCAAAATTTTGTTTATATGTAAAGAAAACTCAGGCACACGATCCTTCGCTGACTTGCTCCTATGGCTCGACCCCCCGTCGGGGGTGTTTGGGCGCATAGGAAGGTTAGTAGGTGACCAAGAACGTAACAAAAGTAGCTATTCACACACCAAGTTCGACATCAACCCAAGAGAAAGAAGGCAAATGCTCAACAAATGCCAGTTGATTCTCGCTACAGGGGGTACTGTTGCTCAAGATCTCACCATGCAATGGTCCACACTGAGCGGATATATGAATGAATTGTCCCTCATGGTCATAGATGAAGGCCAACAATATGGTACCGACCGAGAAATTGCAGTGCTGAGCTTGCTCAAGCAACAGCCCCTGGTCTTGTGGACCGGGGATTCGCAGCAAACGCCGGGTGGAATTGCGCGTACAGCTCCTAATGCCAAAAGGTCTAGGCAACTTCTCCTAGCCAAGAAGCATGGGCTGCGCAGCGATCGCAACTACTACATGCCATCCAACCTAGCGGAAGCAATGATGCGGCTCCTTGACAACTCATCCAATGAAGGATTATCCACCCTCAGCCACATCCTTCGTCGAGGCCAACACACGCTAGGGCAAGCATGGGCTAGCCAGCTCCCGCCACAATCAGTGGATGACTTGGAAGTGGCAAATACCGTCCTCCCCGGCCTCAAGGCTCATTTTGAAATATCTCAACAGCATGCACAGAGAAGACTCCCTACAACAGTAGACCCTGAACTATTAGCGGGTACAACAGTCAACTTTCCGCGATCCCTAGTCCGTCTTGCCTGGATCTTGCAGCATGCTGCAACTCTCCTGCCAATGGCAGGGGACATACAAGCAGTGCTTAACTCGCAGACCGCAGGAGTGAGCGATATCCACGCATGGGGACTGATGCTCCCGTCTAGCTCCAGAGTCAGCCCGGTGACCTATCACGCAGTGGTTGCGGTTAGATACCCTGACTTATGCAGAATTGTTAATAGTATGTGGGAACTGGGCAGCTTTGCCTCTGGGGGACTCCCGGATAAGCCGCCAGGCTTCCAATTTGTGTTATGGGACACCAATGCCAAAATCAATGGCCTTGTAGCGGCAGACCTCGAGACGCTCGTCTCACAAGTGATAGGTCCCTTCCCCACTGGAGCGGGATTCGCCAATGGGCTCTTCGTAATGACCACTGCAACTGATCACAAGAACAACCTCAACCGATCAGGGCTGAAGAAGGACTATGCCCGCACGCTACGAGTAGAAACAATTGCCAACTCCGCAGGCGGCACAGCGCAAGTAGCAATTGTAGCCCAGCCAAGCATTGGATTCCTTAATGCAAAATACTACTCTGACGACTCCCCCACAGAAGATACGGAAGACTGCCTTGGCCGCATCACAGTCGGACTCACCCGTTCCAAATCTCTTACCGTGCTAGCCTCCCCGCTTGACATGATGGGGCTGATGGGTATGGCCCAGGTTGTTGCAACCGTAGCATACGGCATCCAAGGATTGCGCAGAGGAGAAACCACATGGGATTGGCCTAAATTTAACCCTAACCCTGAGCATGAAAACCTAGCCGAAATAAGTAGATGGTCGTTGAATACGGCGCCTTCCTGGGCCCTCCCTCCCCTAGCAATCGCCAACCAGCACTATGACCACCACACTGACCAGCAGAAGAGAGCGCGATATAGGCTCATTTTGGTGCGAGGATCCAGTCTGAATTGGCTGACAAAAGACCGCATGAAGGAAGTAAAGGCAGGGTTAGCCACCAAGCATCACTGGATTCCCAACCAAACACTTCCTTTCGATGAAGTTGTGCTGTATGCCTACGCAGCTGACCGAACACCGTATCCAACATATGTATGCCTGCCGTCAGGGTTATACAAAGCACGTAATGGACAAGTCGTAGCACAGACTGGCCCCGATCAGGAAATTGTGCCCCTACCAGGCATTTATTTCTTTGATGGATGGAGGATACACCACCACAAGGCGTGCAGCCATCAGGGCATGCAAATACCTCAGAGCCATGGTCAACGAATATGGCACGGTTATCCAAGCGGTACACAATGCAGCCCCAGCGCAGCAAGGGAACAACACGAGCCTCAGAGGATTATCGCCCCCAAGGAGGACAGCTGCCAATCATAACTCCGGAACTGACCTCTGAACTCCTGCACTGCCTATCCACACTACCGGACCCATGGCCTCTTGCAAAAATCACAATTGACATGGAGAAGCCAAGCCAATGGGTGTCCAAATTGTGTCGACTTTACTTCGCGGATGCTTATGCCAGACAAACGGTAGGACTGCCTTCGGCCACGCATGTCCCGGATGTTAAAGCTGCACTCTAGGTAGTACAGGAAATCCTTCCCAAGCTGGAGACACGAATGATTGAATTTTTGGCAGAATGGCTTGTAACCTTCCTGATGCCGGCAACACACGTACTGGGAGTGAGGGCACCTCATCTTTCCTTTATGTTTCTCAAAGAATACTGGTTCAGAGAGCTTTACCTTGGCCTGAAAGTCACGGCATCATTTGACTGCACTGAATCGTACTCACGCATCATCGATGGTCAAGTGAGATGCATCACCCCAGAGAATAAGCCGCAGAACTTACAAGTCATCTGGAATGTCCAGTTCATAACGGTCTTTGTCCCCGCTTGGATGATTCCCCCTATCTATCACAGTTTGCGTAGAGAAAGCGTCAAGAATGAAAGTTCTGCCTGCGAAATTGGGGTACAGTCTGTTCGCCCGACATGGTTTGAGGACTCCGCGTTGCCCAAGAGAGACATGACTCAATCTACTCAATCTACTCGTCTAACCAAGGGCAGACACAGCCACTGCATGGCCTTAAGCTCATAGTACGAGAAGAGGCGCTACCATTAAAGGAACAACCAGACTTCCCAGCGCTGGCACTGCTTGCCGCACCAGGGTTGCCAGCGCCAGACACATGGAGCTGTAAAAAAGCGCAAGTAAGCCTCAAAGCCACGATCGATGACCAATGCTTGGCACTATCATAGAAGAGAACGGAGACGGACTCCTGGAAGAATCCCACATGCCCGTCGGATGGCCTTTACATATCGATGGGGCCGTACGGAGCTGTATCCATCAGACAGCAACCCTGCAGGAGCTTGATGACATGCTCAAAGAGTATGACATGAAACGGGATTCCGTCGAAATCAACTACAAAGCTCCACAATGGTCCCATCATGCAGTGTGGAACCGAAAATATATGGAACCCAACAAAGGGCACACACTCCAGCAGCTCTGGGACACCTCTGAGTCTTCCATTGGACGTAAATCCACCCCGTCCTATGATGTTAGTGCCAAAGACATCCTACGCACTGTAGAAACCATTGCAAGGCTGCCTCCTGCCATATTGCCAGACAGTCCTTTCATTCTGGCATTAGGCACCCCAACAGCGCGTAACGTCCCACCCCAAACCGGAACGTTAGCACAAAGAGCCCTTGAGGAATGGGAACGCACCCTTTGTGAAAACAAGGCAACGGCAATTCTAGAACAGATGCAAGACGGCCGGCCGGCCCTTTATCCAAAAAGACAGTGGAGAAATGCTTATTGCCATTATCCTTGACAGGCCCCTGGCAGATGCTCAGGCGTTAGTGGAGGATGCCAGCGCTTTCACTAGGGAAATGACTAACACCCTCATGGCGAAACGAAATCACACACTCATCGCGCAAATGATCAAGCCAGCAGAGAGTGGAGCCCCACCGCCCTCAGGTGGCTCAGCCCAAGGCTCTGTGCGGAAGGTTACAGACCTTCGAAAACCCTTGGGTCAGCGTCCAGGACGTCGTCCTTAACTCACTAAGACCGTCCACGCAACCAAGTCAACTACTCCCAGAGCTCAGCCACTTTTACACACAAGCAACAAGGAAGGAAATGTCTTGCTCATGTCGCTATGGTTCTTGTTGGTGTGTCACGCCTTGACACAAAATGATGCGGAGTCGCCAGTTGACATGTTTCTGTCAACTTCACAAAAGCGATCAAAAAACACATGTCCTCACAAAAAGTCTTTACATCAAGACATGGTTTGTTTGTTTAAATAAGTTTGAGTGTTTGAAAACTGTTGAAACATTTCAAGCACCTAAACGTGGTTCATGATGTCTCCCTCAGATCTGTCAGCAACTCCAAGTTCTGAATGACTTTCAGAACGTTGCTCTCGCTATCATCATTGAGAGACAAAACAAACAAAACTTCTCCGATCAATCTCAAACAAAGTTCCTTCTTCCGAAGTCACAAAATGAATTCTACGATCTTCTCACGATTCCTTCGTGCACTTCGTCGACGACAACTAAAGCAAAACATATGGAAAATGGTTTGATTTTCCATGTCACTATACAAATTCAAATCCTCACGATGTTCTCCGTGCAATCAAAGTACTCAAAGAAGACGAAAAGTATATCGTTGTTGGGTTTCGTCATCTCCAATAAAACGTGCAGAATATGAAACGTGCAAATACGATGACAACCATCACGGATGATCTCACCATCAAGGTGAAAAACAAATTCACTTCTTCCAATGCAGAAAAGACCAATGGATTCATCTCACCACAGATGTCCTAACTTTTCACACCCCCTTTTGAGATGAACTCCATTCCATGTATAGCTGTAACCCATCCAGACTTCAGCACATATCGCCCAAGTTCGACAGGCCAATACATATAGGTGCCCTTAGCCGAAGGGCTACATAGTGACCACTCATCCAGTTCGACAATCTTGCAAACTACAGTTGTCCACATAGAATGAGATCCTGTAAAGATCCAACCACCATCACAGTGTCATCAATCACAAAACTCGCGACGCAAAGTAGTTCCTGCATAGAATGGCACATTAGCCGCTTTGCAGTCCACCAAATCTCGGGCCTTGATATACCTTGACCAATCCAAGGCTGGACCCTTCGCTGAGTCTTTGGTCAAATGTTTACGACACCATGAAACGTAGCTGGAGTCTTCCTCGAAGACAATCTTGTAACTCTTCTTCTCTTTCTCATACTTTCCAAATGCAAACTTGGTCTTTCCCCACATTGTCATACTCGTAACGCCAGCTGGAAGCAAGGCCTTTGTGGCCAAATCCTCGGTGCCTCCCACAGGCTCCATGAAACTGCTTCCAACCACCCAGTCTGATTCTGATCCCTCAAAGTCAGCCTCTTCAAATCGGCGCTTTGAAGCATCGGTCATTGCACCACTAGATTCAGTTGTCGGCAAAGGCATCTGAGAAGTACGACGCTGTGCCAACTGCTGAAACATCTTCATCCTCAACGCTCCAATTGGATGATGCCATGGCTGCAAAATCAAACCGCGTCCGGTAGTGAAAAAGCACCAGACCGTGGCTAAACTCTTAGGAGCAATCAATCTAGAACGTGAAACGAAGTTTCAAACCGCCATCACCTTCGTGATAGGATCAGTGACCTTTCAGATTGTTCTGCGCTTCGTGTACGCGGCGCACTGCATCTTACAGCATCGCGTAACAAAACTCTGCACAATTGCAATACAGTGAAAACTCCTGTTTGTCTTTGGCAACGTTTGTTTGAAACAAAATGCAAAAACAGGAAAATGAAACGTGACGAAACATGGTACCAACTTCTGTCTCTCTCTCTGTCACAGGGTCCCCCTTTCAAACGAAAATTCAACTCTTCTTCGAAGCATGTTTGACCGCAATCAAAATATATCTTGCCAACTTTCGGTTGTAAAACGCTGTTTCAGTATAATTGATTTGGTTCAGTTCTGCATGAATCTGGCATGTACATGTCGAAAGTTTAGAGTGAAGATTTAATGCAAACCAAGCTGAATTGGAAACAAACTTCAATGTCTTTCCAATCGGAATGCCATCCTTGTTCTGACATCCAGTTTTGCACAACTTCACTAAAGCCTCATGCCTCATGTCAAAACTCTCAAAAAGATTCACTGTCTCAGGTCGGGACCAAATGGCGTTTCGTTCTGGAAGCTCAAACGAACATGAGTCTGCATGTTTAAAAGTAACCACCAATCGCATTGATGATCTCATCCCATTCCTGATCTTTCTCAGTGACTGAGTTCGGATTGAAGTTGCGAAGCGGACTTCCACTTCCACACGGAGTCGATGCATGAATATGCACCCAAGGCGGACTCGAAGAGTTCTTCCACTGTCGGATGCAAACAGCTACACGACTCAAAGTACCAGAACTCTGCACCTTAGCAACTACACCAATGTATGGGACCTTTGAAACTTCACAAACCTTTCTCAAGTTCGAATGTTCCGAACAACACAGTTCCACAATCGCAATCGAAGAACCCTGAGTCAACACTTGCTGCAACACACACAGCTCACGAAGTTCTGCTAACTCAGCTGTCAAGCCATCTGGAACAATAATCCCAAGAGCATAACGGTGTTTGTAGAAAGCTTTGGCACTCAAGCATTTAGTGAAAAGATCTGCTGGATTTTCAACACCACTCCTGTGTCTCAATTTCAACAAACCTTCTCTCATCTGCTCTCGTAACCAATGCAATCTTATCTCAATGTGTCTCGAACGTCGTGGTACGTCCATGGACCTCACAAGTTGCAATGCGGAGCTTGAATCGCTCTCCAACCAGATTACAACTTCTTCTGGCTCGTCAATCTCATGAAGTGCAAAAAGAAGACCATGAACCAATCTTCCAAACGCAACACTTTCTTGACACACAGATTGCAAACCATAGAGTTCTGCTTCACATGAACTCAGGCTCAAAGCTTGCTGCTGTCGGCTCAGAGACCTTACCAAAGACCTCTCAAAGAAAACAGCTCCACCGCTAACACCTTTGCGGTTGTTGAAACGATACGGCGCATGTGATGCATCGCTGAAAGAGTGGAGATGGACTGATCTCAGTTGAGCATCGTCAACCTGACTCATGATGGTCTCATCTCTGCTCGGTAAACACAAGCATGCATGCATGTCAACATACAAGAATCTCAAGACTGCTTTCAATGCTTGCTCAGTCCCGTGCATCGGTTTCGCTTGCTGTGTTCCAAGAACAGACATCCATGTTTTCAAGTCATGTCTCACCTGTGACAACCAAAGCTTGTCTTCCATGGTGGGGTCCCCAGAAGTAGTCTACAGAGGGGGAAATGGCAAAAGGGCGTGTGAGCGTGGGCGTGTGAGTGCAAGGTTAGTTAAACGCAATGGATCATCCAACGACCAACTGTCCAAATTTGAAACTGCCGAAAAATGCCTTTTTCTCAAAAAACTGTCATTCCAAAAAACCGACATCTGAAATAAACATGTGCAAGTCTCAAACTGCATCTGACTGAATGAATGAAAACGAAAGCCACTCGCACCAACTCTTTTTTGACCAGGGGGGATTGGACATCCTGCGCTGTCTGATTGCGGTCTCTCTCAAGTCCAAGCACGCTGGAAAAGGTCCAGCAAATTGCATTGCATTGAAAACATCTCGAAGAAAATTCTATGCATTTCTCTCCATTCGTCTCTGAAACATTCATCTCTGAAACACCTGCTGCAAGTCGTCACTGGTCGTGACGCATTTCAAATGGGGCATCTGTCTCATTGCCCCGGTAAGGCCAAGTGATATGGTTTGCTGACAAATCGTCTAAAGTATCGTGGAGATCCACGGCCACAGCAAAGCATGTACTGCGTAGTACGCAGAAGTCCCGTATTGTAAGAAAGCTAAAGAAAATGAAGTTTTGGCGTTCGCCCATACCAAAAATGCTGCTCGTCAACTGCAGCTCGAACAGTTGCTCGTAGCGATCTAAGTGTTCCTCCGTTGTAACATCAACTCGAAATTGTTGGAGTTGATTCATCACCCAGGTGCGGGCGGGTGGGCAGCAAAATTTCTGCCTTTGAGCCAGTTCTCCCAAGTGAATCCTTTTCAAATTGTCCATGAATTTCAGCTTCCGGTGGAACTCGAAGACTGTTGTAAATAAAGCAGGTGACAAAATTTCAAACATCTTGCACTGAAAAAGGTGAGCAACGAAATTCAAAGTGACGAAATCGCAAATTAAATAACCTCGAAGAATTCAACTGCATTGATTTGTTTGGTTGTCTTGTTGCATCCAAGTTTGGGTTCAAGAAACTCATCCACGCAACGAACATGCGACGTATTTGCAGGCGATCGCAACAGACCAACCAACAAGCAAACCAAGGACCAACCCGGCACACACACGCACACGCAATGCCAGCCCCACCCCTGCAGACAAACAACTGAGGCACGCCTAAGCAGCTTGTCTTCCATGGTGGGGTCCCCAGAAGTAGTCTACAGAGGGGGAAATGGCAAAAGGGCGTGTGAGCGTGGGCGTGTGAGTGCAAGGTTAGTTAAACGCAATGGATCATCCAACGACCAACTGTCCAAATTTGAAACTGCCGAAAAATGCCTTTTTCTGAAAAAACTGTCATTCCAAAAAACCGACATCTGAAATAAACATGTGCAAGTCTCAAACTGCATCTGACTGAATGAATGAAAACGAAAGCCACTCGCACCAACTCTTTTTTGACCAGGGGGGATTGGACATCCTGCGCTGTCTGATTGCGGTCTCTCTCAAGTCCAAGCACGCTGGAAAAGGTCCAGCAAATTGCATTGCATTGAAAACATCTCGAAGAAAATTCTATGCATTTCTCTCCATTCGTCTCTGAAACATTCATCTCTGAAACACCTGCTGCAAGTCGTCACTGGTCGTGACGCATTTCAAATGGGGCATCTGTCTCATTGCCCCTCCTTCAGAAACTGATGCCCAATCACCACGCTGTCTTGTTGGCCAACTTCTGTCTTTTGCTCTGTTTTCCTTCAGCTAGCTTCACATCAACCTGTGTTTCACGTAAACTCATAAACTCATTGCGGGAGGCACACAACTCCCGGAAAAAACTTAACGGTAAATCATCCAAAGAAAACTCCACCCGGTTCTTCACATCAAACAAGCTATGGTCGCCATTGGTGATGGCGTCTGCTGGAACATTTTCTTCTCGCGGCCTCCAACGAAGCCTCATGCGCACACCGTTCGCCAAGAGCTGTGACGACACCTGCATATGAACAGCCAAGAGAGGCCATTTCGTTGACATATTCTTTTCTTGTAAAGCCTGATTGGATTTATTGTCGGTACCACCTGTTATTGCCATCCTCAAGTTCTTCGATCCACCACCCTTCTCCAAATGTCCAAACGCAAAAGAAGCAGCGTAGGAGGCCAGTAACTCCGCCGCTGTTGAGCACCACTGTGATGCGCCATCTTCTTTGAAGAGCATCGGAAGTTGTTCCGGGAAAATTTCCAAGCTGAACCATCTTGCCAACTTAAGGTTCTCCACACCATTCTCAGTGGACCACCCAGCCAAAACAATCCTGCCACTTTCACACTTCGCATCTGTTCTGAAAGCCTCTTTGGGCGAAAAACAAGGAGCTGTCGCATTAACCCAGTGCCCGTGTCTCTGAAGTTGTTCCTTCAAGAACCTCAAAGTGACGTAAACCAGCACGGGCACCCGCATCACGGGCCTCTTGCCAGAACAGAGGACCAAGCAAAGAGGGGTGCCATGAATGGCTTCAACCACGTTACTACCCTTGCCACAAAGGATAGTCTGCCAGTGAATTCTATGAATGCCCGGCCCTGCACCATCCAACCGTTCCGCTCCAACGTGTCGATCCACTGCAAGATCCACTCGGCTCTCTTGGTTGAGATACCAGCCACATGTCTGTCATATTCCAAATGGTACCCAACATAGTCCACTGAAAGACCCCCTTTGAACTTCCTGTAAGAAAAGGGGGTTCCCATAACCTCATACGCCAGAATGCTCAACCACATGGTGACAAATTTATCAGGCCCTATAGGCATAGCAAGTGAAGATCGTCCACGTAGGCCAGCTGCATAGACCAGCGTCGTCCCAGAACTCGGAGGACCCATCTTCCCACGCAACCAAATAGCCTAGTCCACCAATAAGCTGCACTTGAGACCCCAAAGGTCCCCACACAATTCAACCAAAGTGTGCGCGATTCAGCGCTGGATCTGCATGCCAGCCTGGCCCAGTCTGCTTTCCTAATCAGTACACATCTATGCGCCTGTGCAATGTCTGCTGACAAACAAAATGCCGACTCCTTAGATTCCGCTGCCATGGCAACAAGCTCAATCACTTCCTCAGGGCCCGGAACTTCCAGGCGATCAAGTATGCGAATCTTGTTGTTCAGGTTTATGCCATGGGTCCCGTCATGAAGAGGTCTGATGGTGTTGTCGGGCTTCTGGATAGCACCCATTGCTGCAACCAAGACTGCATCTGCGCCAAACTCCTGCTTTGCTTCGGCAAGAGTTGTAGGAACCATCCTACCAAGCTGTTCGTCTTTTCTGAAGTGATCTTCAAGTTGATCGGAGGACATCTCTGCAGTTGCATAGTTTTTCATGTCCGGCTGAAACTCTGATGTCCAATTGTCTGAACTTCTCCCGCTTTCTGAAGACCTGGGGTGTCCGTGGGAGTTCACGTTCCACTCCAACAGGGACTCCCTTTGAGAAACACTCTTCACCCTGCACCAAAATCTCCCAATCTGGATCCCCAAGTTTGCATAACGACTCGGCCAGGAGATGAAGGTAAAACGGTTGCCTGTACGGACAAGACAGCAAAGTATCTTCCTCTCCTGGCCTCAACAGTGATGCTATCTTACGCCTCAATCCCTGTAGCTTGTCCTGATCAAAGGGCGAGCTGAGGTGATGACCAAGAGCCAGCTTGAATGCTTCCTTACGCAAGTCTCCTATTTCTTCTGTAAGAAATTCAAGTAGTAAAGATGCCACCTGTTCTGCATGGTTTGTCGCATCTTCACTGGCCAACTTGTTTCTTGCACCCGGCATCCAACGTCCCGGAGAGCACAGTCCAAAACCGTCTGTAAATTCTCTGTGGCAGTTCTCATACCTACAAATAATAGGCTGTCCAAAACAAGCTGAA
Organism: Cladocopium goreaui; assembly: GCA_947184155.2. Lineage (NCBI taxonomy): Eukaryota > Dinophyceae > Suessiales > Symbiodiniaceae > Cladocopium > Cladocopium goreaui. Next base: position 46,400 of record CAMXCT020002931.1, read on the forward strand.
GTTGCTGGGTCAAAGGTTTCTGCATCTTGCTGTCCCAGGTCCTCTGGGCTCCCTGGTTGCTCATCTCCAGATGATATGACTATCTCTGATGCTGCTGCTGCGTCCATTGGTATTGCTGGAGTTGGGTTTTCCCCGAAAGAAAAAGGAGATGGTGAAGGATGAGGGCCAACCTGCACTGTTGATGTCTCTGCTGACATCACTGTAGCATGATCCGTAGGAGAGGCATGAAATGTTGCAGAGGAAGTCGATGCCGCTGAAGCATGTTCCCCCTGCATCGCCATGCAAAGTGGCAACGCTGACACCACATCCAAAGCTATAGCCTCACACAGGGCCTCCGGGTAGGCCGCTGAGCCAGCTGTTTTCCATTGTTGCAATTCAATGTTGAAGCCCAAAAGGGGTTCATGAAATTCATGTGGACATCGGCCCAATGGCCCTGCATAAAAACCATTGTCATCAAACACCGGCCATTGTAGCCCATATTGTTGGCAAGAGGGTAGGTTTGACATCAGCCTCGTGGGTTTGGAAGTGCTTGCCCCATAAACGCATTGATGTATCGCCCATGAAGCTGCTGATGTCAACTCTGCCAACTCCCTGATCAATGGAAGTTGCCAAATGGAGGCTGGGATATCCCCTGCCGCTGTCTTCCCTAAATCCTCCGGGTGTTCACACCAGTAAAATTTGCTTTGCAAATGCATTCTTCTTGCCGCTTCTGCACATTGGAATATAAAGAAATTTGCCGTTTGGGCCACTTCTTGGTCGCTTGACCTCAGCCATGGAAACCCCAAAGGCCATGTCGACGATCTCAGAGGTCTGGGTCCCCCATGCTTGAAATGATGTCGCGCCCGGCTGAAAGTGTTGCAGGGCGGTGACCACAAAAGCACATCTACTTTGCCCTGGTCAATGTCTGCATATAAATCGTCCCACAGCTTTGTCTTTGACAAATGATGCTGTTCCAAATCAAGCTCTCTTAATTCAAGGTGAAACTGTTCCTTGGCCAGCCGTTGCAATTGTTGTCTAATGTCACCGCGCCTTGATGCGCCCGCAAAAAGATACACCACTCGCAATACTGGCAGCTCTTCGTCCGTTTGTCAGGTTTTGTTCGGTGGTGCCTCCGCAGCTCCTTTCTGCATCATGCCCTGGTAGTGCTGCCACATCGGATGCGATTTGCCGCATCCACGAACTCTGCAAATGTGAACACGGTTGCAACCTCCTGTGCATCCCTGCGCATTGTATGCAAAGCAGATCTGTTTGTTGTCATCTGTAAATGAAACCAAAGAGTGCTCCGAGTTTCCCTTGCCTGTTTTCTGTTTCGATTTTCCTTTGTTGCCCTTCTTTCCACCTCCCTTGTGCCACTTTTGTGGCGGGCCTTGGTAGTTGGACCCTTCAGTCCTCCTCCAACTGCGGTTGCCTCCCAATGAAGGCTCCTCAGATCTGCCTGACCTCCCTTGCAAGGCAATGGGACTTGTGAAGTACTGCTCTTTGAGTTGTGCATCTGAGCACACCTCTTCCAAACATTCTCTCAAGGCTCTACCCTGTCTAAATGCCCTCTTGATGGCCTCCTTGCGTAGTTCGTATTCATATGACAACATCACGCTCCAAGGTGGTCGCAATGTGACCATCTCTGAGCTCCCCGCTGCTGCACCTGGTCCTGGAATTTTCAAAAGATAGCACTTGTCACCTAGCAGGTAGTTGGTGTACTTCATCCAGTCATCAGGTGTGAGCCCTTGCATCATCGGATTGTTGCGGTACTTGGCAGCAAGGTAACACCATGTATTGCCTTCAACTCTGAGGATGGTGCGGAGTTCCTCAGTGCCCTGCGGGAGCTGACCCTTCTGTCTGCTCTTGACAATTCTCACATGACCTGCACTATCCAGAGTTGTCTGAATGCCCATTGTCTTTGCAGTCTTTTTACTGGTTACTTCGGTCAGATAGGAAGCCATAGGTTCGTGAGCTTCCAACTCCTCGATCTTCGTTGACAAGTAATCATCCGAAGGCTCAAAAGTCTCTTCAATTTCACCATGGGTTGCTACATATGCTGCTCTCATTGCCGCTCGATCTGTCTGGGTGACAGGCCGCGTGACGCCCAAGAGACGTGCCTCGGCCTTCAACTCTGCTTGTTTTGATGCATACTCCTTAGAGGCCTCCCAAGCAGCTACCACTCCAGCTACGGCTGCACGATTCTGCAAGTTACTCACTTCGACCTGCAAATCATCACGTAGTGCCTGTCTGACACCTTGCCTTGTATCTGCAATTGCACTGAAGCGTCTAAGTTGCGTGAAGACTTGAGTCAAATTATTGCAGTGCAAGTGGCACTCCGTTCTCCTGCAGTATGAAGGCCAAATCGCCTTCCACCCGGTCATGGAGGTAGGCCTTCATGTCAGCCTCTGTTATCCCTGCCGGTGCATTCATGGCTGCTAAGTCTCTCAGCTTTCTGAGCCTACACAGCGCTGGGAATCTCATACTTCTTCCCACGCGTCTTGAAACTGTTTCTCAAAATTTTCCAAACTGATCAACTTAACTTCATGTCATTCCTGGTCTTTTCTCCAGGCTTGTCTGTGCAATTTCTAACATGATATGAGTGCGCTCGACTTCAATCTGAAAATGCAAACTGAAAACACAAAACCTGAACCTACCTCCAAACATCCAAAACACAACTCGGCACCACTGAACTGCGCAGCAAGTTTTCCACTTTTGCGGAACAAGTGTGCAAATGAAACATATGCTGAATGCTTTGCCTTCAGTCACTTGAGTCGGAACTGTCTGAGCTTGACGACGCTTCTTCTTCACCCTTCAACTTTGGTTTGCACAACTTGCAAACTGCGTCAGCTACATCACCAGTAATGCTGTAAACAGGTTGAGTGACAAGACAACGTTCCTGACGCACTGCACATGACTTTGAAACATGCAAGCGTCGAAAAAATGTCTTTCGAGAAATGGTGATGAAATAAGGTGCTTCTGGCAAGCTATCATCATTTTGAGGATCCGGCTCTCCCTGAGTTGGAGCGTTCTCCATTCTCGCAGCAACTGGCCCTACCTCCAACAAAGGAAAGGTTCCTCCCAGGTGCCAAGCTCCTAAATTCAATGACCAAACCATGACATTGTGCCTACGTGCAGTTGTAATGGGTCCTGCATTGACCCTTACTGCAAAGGCCTTGACCCGTTCCATGAGCTCCTCCTCGACTAAACCTGGTGAAGGGGTTCCTTCAAGCAGGAAACGGCAAACATCTTTTTGGACCCGATGAACAACTTGTCTTGACGTCAAAACATAATCTTGAGAGCCATGCTTAGAATAACTCCACCTACCAAGATAGTCACGACTCTCCTTTGGGATTTGTGCTGCTGCAGCCCAAGACGGCAATGTATGTCGTGCACTGTGTCCAGTCCAAAATGAAGCCATCTCTGGTGAAATCAACAAATTACCATGGTTGAGTGCCAGGCCGCCACCACGTCGCACCACCGTCGGTAAAACAAGGAGAAGCCTCCTCAACATGGTCGCCAATCCTTCAGGTTCCAAGAAATTCGGCCCTGATTTCATCCAATCATCTGAAAATGAAACTGCAAAGAAATCCCTCTGAAAACTCACTTCATCATCTTCTAAAAGATCCATGCCCAATTTCAACCAGTCCACACCAGTCAAACTGACCTCACGTGCAATGAAACCGTGTAACTCCCCTACAGGCTTGCCAGGTCCACTAGTCTTAGTCCGGCGCAAAACGAACTTGAGGCCCAGCTGTGAAAGTTCCAGTGAGGATGGATCGACGTTCTGTAAATCATCACAACGCATCGTTCCCCAGAGCAAAAGCAAAAGCACAAATGAATAAAACCTCTGTCCAATCGGTGCGGTGAGATTATCCAAAACCAACTCTGAGCTCATCTCGATTGCTACTGTGTACAAGTCCGCCTGTCTCTTTGGCGGTGCATCACGGCTGAGCTCTGCTGTCCAGGCTTTCACTGTCTCCAGCCACAACCGATCTCCAGAAAGCCTATGTTCCGTGGGCACCTGCCCCACCAACTCAAGCAACGACAATGTGGTATGTATGGACATGGGAACCGTCTTACCCATTGGCTGCACCTCATTACGCTCCTCAAGATACTGAATCAGCTGTGCCACACTTTCAGGCCATGGTTTGCCTGTTGTAACCACGAACCAGTCCCTGACACGCTTCCAAGCCTTTGCACGATTGCGCAGTGTCTTTGACCGCCGCGCACCAAATGCTCTCACCCATGCCGTGTTGACATTTGCCAAACCATTGAAAGAAGTCACAGCAGGAAGTTTTGATTCAGTGATAAACTCAGCCAAGACCAAAGCCCATTTCTTCTTCGCTAATTCCTCTGCATCTTCATCTGACCTTGCAGTGCTGCTCGTTTTTGCCCTCTTAGCCAAACGACTTTCCAACGCTGCCAAGCCCAAAGTGGGACTACCTGTAACAATGCTCTCATAGTTATCTGCCATCGTTGACACCAGACCAGACTGATCCAACTGCTTCCCAAATTCAAGCCTATCCCTGACACCAAACAACTGCATCCTCTTCAATCTACGGTGAGAGGTTGCTTGCCAGTCGAACAATGCCTGCGCAATGGCCTCCCGGCGGGCCACACCATAGCTATTTCCCAGTGCATCCTCGACCAGGTGTCTCGCACCCTCCAGATCATCAAATGCAGTTGCAACTTGTAATGCAGTTGGAAAACAAGGCTTCAATGCCTTTACCAAAGAAGCATCAATCCTATCCAGTTCAGTCCAGTCATCCATGCGCGCTGTAAGTCCCTAGTCTAAGACCAGCAAAATTTCTGCCTTTGAGCCAGTTCTCCCAAGTGAATCCTTTTCAAATTATGTCCATGAATTTCAGCTTCCGGTGGAACTCGAAGACTGTTGTAAATAAAGCAGGTGACAAAATTTCAAACATCTTGCACTGAAAAAGGTGAGCAACGAAATTCAAAGTGACGAAATCGCAAATTAAATAACCTCGAAGAATTCAACTGCATTGATTTGTTTGGTTGTCTTGTTGCATCCAAGTTTGGGTTCAAGAAACTCATCCACGCAACGAACATGCGACGTATTTGCAGGCGATCGCAACAGACCAACCAACAAGCAAACCAAGGACCAACCCGGCACACACACGCACACGCAATGCCAGCCCCACCCCTGCAGACAAACAACTGAGGCACGCCTAAGCAGCAATTTTCCCAACGCTTTCCTGAAGCGTGAGTATGCTTCATCTGACAAAGGTTTCTGAAAGTTGCTATCCGTGAGTGTCTTCTCAAGATGTCCTGAGATGTCAGGAACATTCTCAGACCCACGGGTAACTCCATAATCCAGAAACGTAGAGTCAAGATAATGTGGATCGACACCCAGAGTGATCTCAGAGGAATCTCTTTCTCTCTTGATGACACGACCAATAAAGGTCAGGGATCCTCCCTCTTCTCCGATCTCTCCAGTTGTCTTCACAGGCACTACAGACGACAAAGTTGCAACCACATGTTCCTCGGCCTCCTTAGTGGTCGACAACAACAAGATGTCATCAACGTACACAACACACAAACAAAACCCAATTTCATGACCATCTTTCACGATCTGTCCACCATACACACATGGTTCCAACGAATCTGACCAAAGGCCTACATGTTCAACCGTAAATGTCAACAGCTGCAACCATGCCAGTGAAGCATCACGTAACCCATTCAATGCCTTTTCAAGCAAATAGTAGGTCGCTTCACCTGATGGAAAGCTAATCGACAACGGCATCTTCAAGACAACATGTACACCAGTTCCTAATGGGCTATGCATGAAGGCATGGCTCACGTCCAATGCACGCAAAAGCATCTTCCGTGTCGCTGCCATTGCAAGCACCAAATGAACACTTTCAATCGAAGGAGTCGGACTGCTAAATCCCAAAGATCTAGCTGAGGAGCCACGATTGAAGTCCTTTGCAACAATCCTGGTTCGAACCCTCTCACTGCTTTTATAAGCTGCAACCCACCTCGACTGGATCAAACGAAGGTTCGGAACAGCCTTCTTCATATCGTCCAGTTCTGATTGGGTGATGATGCGGCCAGTCTTGCAGTGTTCCAAGTTCCTAACCTCCTCTTGCATACCTTTGAAACCTTGTTCCAAGTCAAGCTCTTGCAAACTCTGATCATCTATGATGCTATCTGGTTTCCAAACCAAAACATCCTGACCTCCAAGACGCATCTTCACAAAATCATGTTCCTTGCCTCGATTGAAACAAACAGAGCCAAGAGAACCAGAGAACATTTCTGGAGATGTTGCAGGAGCAAAAGACGCTGGACCTTCAAGTGTTCCCAAACTCGCAACCAACACAGGTTCACCACTACCAATCCAAAACCAATCAAAATCCATGTTTGTTTGAAGCAATTCTTCCGAATCTTCACGGATCTCTCGCTCCAACTGTTCTCGGTCGGTCTCAGCTTTTCTTTTAAACCTTCTGGTGTATTCAACCTGTGTTTCTGGCTGTCGCCGAGCGGACTCAGGTGTAGATACCATTTCATCATCATCAACCTCTTGCACTGGTACCTGAGCCTGGGGCACAACAACATGGCTCTCCGGAGAGAGTTCAGGTTCAACACGTCTTTCATTTCTCCGTTGTTCCTCAAACTCTGAAAAACGTTTCCTGCATGCCTTGTTGTGCCCAATACCAGGTGCTTCCATGCCACTCTCACAGGCTGGACATCGACGTGTCGGTTCAAAACGTGCTGTGTCAGGTGAAGTCCTTTCAGAACTCTCAGGACTACCAATGGCTACATCTGCAGTATCTGCTGGTGACGTAGGAGATGGAGTAGTAACAGAAACTCGAGACGGCTCTGCTGGAACTTCCTGTGGAGTCACGGCAACGTTCGATCTTGCCAATGGCACTGCTGGCGCCAAACGCAACTCACCAGATTTCTTCTTCACACTGCTGGACTCTGGCAAGACAAGTTTGGGCTGTGAAGGTGCCGGCAAACTCTGACCTTTCAACTTCCGCAACTCTTCAGGAGGTAGCTGACTCATGTCAGCGGGTGCAGTCCCACTGTCATTCACAATTTGGGGTCTACTACCTACAGTCCCAGTGTCAAACTGTGCCAAAACACCCTGTCCCGAATTCAAATCCCATCTCAAAGGTGAAATAGCCCTGATGTTCCTAGTTACAAAACGCATCAACTCAGCTTTGCCATCCACACGAATGAGACCCTGCACAACTGGACCTCGTTCCAATCCCATGTGAATGAAAGTACACTCAACATTTCTTGTTGAAAGTGGTGAATGCTGCCGAATTGAATCAGGAATCTCTGCCAAAACCTGAGCACCAAACAGAGTGCAAACTGGTTTGGATAATTTCCTACCCGAGACCATTTCCAATGGACTTCTGTCTGAACCCCTTGACGTCGAAAAATGGTTGTTACACAAAGCCAAGTACGTTAAGACATCAACCAAATTTTCATGTGAGAACATGACATCCAACCCTTGTGCATTCAGATCAGCCCTTAACACAGAAAAGGATTCCTTTAATTCCCTAACTGCTCGCTCAGCCGACCCAATTGATCGATGTTGTTGCGGCGCGGCTCGGCGAATAGCGAACGTGAATCGACCAGTGGAATTTCCAATGATCTCTCCCACGGCCCTTTCGCTATCGGTGTGGATATCAATGGAGACTGCCTTCGAAGTCAAGCCAAAATGTTGAAGCCATACGACAATCTGTCTCCTGGCTGCTTCGACATCTTCTCCAACCACCACATAGCCAATGCACCTCGACATCATCTCAGACAACACAAGGATCTTCACTGAACCTGGAAGTTCGTCTGCAACGATCTCGCCTGTTGTGTTGAGAAATGCAAAATCAACCTGAATTGAAACCTCTTTCCTGTCACCTTTGTCTCTTCTGTGCTGAAAAACAGAACGACCTTTGGCACATTCCAAGCAGTTCGGATTGAATGGAATATGTCCCTGTCTCCGGTGACGTGCCAGTTCACTGTCGTCTCCTCCAGACACAGCTGCGACAGAAAAGTCACGAGTATCACTCACAGTCAAGTCAGACCTGTATGCACTACTACTACCAACATCGGGATACAAACGAACCCAAGGACAATTGGCAAAATAAGCAACGTCAAGACAATGCATTCCAAGCTTCTCATGGAACAAATCAAAACCTTTTGGACCTTGTGTGAATCTCCATCCCGAATCTGCCAATGAAGTGATTGACAAAATGTTGTGCCGGATGGAACCCACCAAAACATTCAAACGTGCTTTCTTCCAACACCAATCATCACCTGATGTGCCTGACATGTGCATCTGTACTCCAATCTCAGCAGTGCCTGACATGTTGACTGAGGATCCATTGGCAGCTCGGTAGCCACCTAATCCCTCACTGTCCTGCAGCACTGACCTTAAGGCTGACAAGTTCGACTCAGCCAAAACACTTGTAGATGCACCAGAGTCAAGAAGCCACCAAGAAGCATCGGTGTTGTCAGCGACCTGTGAAAGCAAAGGTCGTAAAAACTTAAAATAAGGTTCAATCTGTTGTTCAACCGAAACTTCACTGTGGTCATCAAACCAGTCATGTGCACGCACCAAAACGACTTTCATCGGTACAGTGGCACACAAGTCTCGGCTGGGGTCATTAACAAAACGTGTTTCCAAGTTGGAGCTATCACCAAGTCCAACTTCATCTCCACACTTCAAACCATAAAACCATGGCTCATGAGTACAGCTGTCGCAGCTCCCTGCCAGCACACAACCCATGTCAGCCGTTTCACTTTTCAATCCTTCCGACTCACGAGTACAGCTGTCGCAACCTCTTGCCAGCACACAACCCGTGTCAGCCAGTTCATCTTCTGACAACTCTGACTCATGAGTACAGCTGTCGCAACCTCTTGCCAGCACGAGTACAGCTGTCGCAACTCCTTGACAGCACACAACCCGTGTCAGCCAGTTCAATATCTTCTTCTTCTGACTCATGAGTACAGCTGTCGCAACTCTTTGCCAGCACACAACCCATGTCAGCCAGTTCACTATACTCTGACTCACGAGTACAGCTGTCGCAACCTCTTGCCAGCACACAACCCGTGTCAGCCAGTTCACTTTCAAAGTCTTTGCAATCAACCACAAGCCTATTCTCGGTTTCCATGTCAGCAACCTCATGCTCATGCACAAACCTAAGACCTCCAGTGGTTTCACATGTCATGTCATACAACAAAGGATTTATGATCATGCTGCCGACACTGCCAGTCTTTTGGACATCAGACCTATTGTCGTGGCTTACACTCATGTCCGCACTTTGGACTGGTTCCTGTTGCCAGGCATATCCATACCCGTCGCAATACCATCCAGAACCATCGTCCCACCAAGTCTGCGAAACTCCCCATTGACCATCACAGCTCTCCAGCCATTGGTCATTCCACCAATAGTCATCATCGTCCCAACTTTCAGCAGTCCAGTCGGTCCAATCCTCTGAAACTTCATTCAACTTACCTTTCTTTCCTTTTCCTTTGCTACCTTTAGAGCCTTTTACACCTTTGGAACCTTTCTTGTCCCACATGTCAGATTTCACAATTCCAGATTTGCCTTTCTCACCGCCCTTTCCTTTTCCATTTTCCGGGCGTGCAGTGCAATTGTAAATGACATGTCCTGCTTTCCCACATCGAAAGCATCTGATCTTACTGACGTCCACGTTGCATGAACCTGCAGTGTGCCTTCTGCTTCCGCACTTCCCGCATCGGCCTTCAACCGTGTCGACGCCGAACTCATCAAAGGAATAGTACTCTGCATTCCCCTCCAGAGAGTTCACTTTCTTACTGTTACCTGTTGTCTCAAAATCACTGAACAGTCGTTGTTGTTCCTCCCACCGCATCGCAGCGTTCCGGTAAGCCTCATAATTGTCTGCGCTGCTGTGGTGGAGGACATAGTTCTTCACTGTTTCAGGCAGGCTTTTCAACAGAACAACTAGCATATCTGAATCTGCCAGCTTCAGTCCTGTGGTGTCCACTTGCATAGGGAGAGTTCCTAGCAACCTTGAGAACCTTGCAGCCTCATAATCAATTTTTCTAATAACATCACTAACCAAGGAACTCGGCGATGTCTGGGTCGCCGCCAGGACAAAGGATCTCCCTGCAATTTGCGTCCTTAGTGAGAGCGCTTCGGATCTTGACCTCAGAGAAAATTCAAGAGTAAGTTGCCTAAGCAGTTCAAACCCGTTTGCTTGTTGGTTTACTGCTACTGCCAGTCTGTCCATAGATCCTACTCCATGTAATGCCACACCCTCACTGAAGGCGTTCACCAACGCCACACACCTGGGGTTGTCGTGAAACGCGGCCTTTAAGATGGACATAAGCCTCCTAGACCTTGCCTGTTGTGCTCCACTGAGAGCACTCCATCTGATGGGACCTGGCCACCTGCTGCTATGCTGGATCTCTACAGAAAATTCTAAGCTTCCACCAGCTGCCCAGGATGACAGTTCATTCAGATAGCCAGCCCAACCTAACACCTCTTCTTCTCGTGTCTTCCATACTCCTACTGGAGTTGGTGCCGGTGTCAACCATTTTTCACTTTTGGCGAAGACATCCAAAGTTTGTTGATTACTATTACTGTTTGATTGTTGAACACCAAAACCAGGCAAAACATCAAATGGCTGCGGAGTCACAAACGACGAATCAGCTGCCCTACCAAGACCATCACCAAACACTTCTGGAACCCCTCTTCTCTGTTGCATAGTTACAAAACGATCTTGCATATGCTGCTGCACTGTCTGTAGCTGTCCCTCACTCATGCTACCTAACATGGCCATGACCTCTTGGATCTGCGCCGCCTGAGGCGTCAAACCTCCCAAGCTCGCTCCAACCGGGCCACTCGGCATGTTTTCCTTGGCAACTCATTGGGTTCACTCCTAAGTTTGGAAAACTTCCAGACCTTGGTCCACCAGACATACTCGCACAACCACAAAAACTCGGTACACGCGCTTGCGCATTCTGTTGCATAAACGTTTGTTGTTGGGGAATCCATTGCGCACCAAACCATGCTGGTCCTTGTCCTTGCACTCCTTGCACCGGATACCCTTGACCACTTGCATCCAGGTTTGTCGTGCTCGCAAATCCCTGTACATTCTGTGACACATTTGCTTGTTGTTGCTGTGGCTGCTGCTGGGGCATGGTACTTACTTCAGGTGTTTGTCCATCCATCCCAGATCCACTACCTTGCTGACTAGGCGTTCCAGGCACTGGCGGCAATCCGTCACTACGGTTACAACCACCATTTCCGGTGCCAGGTGGCAATCCGTCTCCACGGTTACAACCACCACTTCCTTCACCTCTTTCAGCCATACCAGGACTACCTTGTACACCTTGACTCGCACCACCTGAATCCATTCCTACTTACGCGCAGCAAGCAGGCAGCTCCGCTACCATGCAGAAGGTTACAGACCTTCGAAAACCCTTGGGTCAGCGTCCAGGACGTCGTCCTTAACTCACTAAGACCGTCCACGCAACCAAGTCAACTACTCCCAGAGCTCAGCCACTTTTACACACAAGCAACAAGGAAGGAAATGTCTTGCTCATGTCGCTATGGTTCTTGTTGGTGTGTCACGCCTTGACACAAAATGATGCGGAGTCGCCAGTTGACATGTTTCTGTCAACTTCACAAAAGCGATCAAAAAACACATGTCCTCACAAAAAGTCTTTACATCAAGACATGGTTTGTTTGTTTAAATAAGTTTGAGTGTTTGAAAACTGTTGAAACATTTCAAGCACCTAAACGTGGTTCATGATGTCTCCCTCAGATCTGTCAGCAACTCCAAGTTCTGAATGACTTTCAGAACGTTGCTCTCGCTATCATCATTGAGAGACAAAACAAACAAAACTTCTCCGATCAATCTCAAACAAAGTTCCTTCTTCCGAAGTCACAAAATGAATTCTACGATCTTCTCACGATTCCTTCGTGCACTTCGTCGACGACAACTAAAGCAAAACATATGGAAAATGTTTGATTTTCCATGTCACTATACAACTTCAAATCCTCACGATGTTCTCCGTGCAATCAAAGTACTCAAAGAAGACGAAAAGTATATCGTTGTTGGGTTTCGTCATCTCCAATAAACGTGCAGAATATGAAACGTGCAAATACGATGACAACCATCACGGATGATCTCACATTCAAGGTGAAAAACAAATTCACTTCTTCCAATGCAGAAAAGACCAATGGATTCATCTCACCACAGATGTCATAACTTTTCACACTCTGCCAGGTGGCAACACCATGACACTAGCTCACAGGTGCAGTTCCAGTAAAATCTAGGGGCACCGTGGGGTACCCACGGTTGCCACCCACGATTTAACAATTGTTAAAGTAGTTTGACATCTGTCACCACGGGGTACCCATGGTTGACAAATGCCTGAACTACCCATTGTACCTGTAGGCCTTAGGGCTTGACCAACGAGGACGCCGCCTTCTTAAGTAGGGGAGGGAAGGGGAAGGGGTTAGGGGTGTTTTGTTCCCTTGTCTCCTTACGGGTGGACATATATAATAACATTAATTTGGAGTAGCTAGCATAGGACGATGTCAAAGTACATCAAGCCATGGCGCCTGTCGCTGTTTTGCACAGCCTACCAAACTTCTGGACCCATGTCTGGTGGATTGAACAGATGGCCACAGCTCAGCCGAGCGCGGACTCTCAGTGTCCAATGATGCACAGTGTCCTTTTTTTCCTGCAGGACTCTGTGTCCCAATTGTCGCACACCCAACAAGCAACGGAAGAAACCTACAAGGGAGGTCCCACCGTGTCTCCAAAAAGTCTGCTGATTTCAGGTGCTAAAAACGAACCCTTTGGACATGGCGAGGTGCACACTTCCGAAAGTTGCACCTTTGCACCCTGGTTTTTCTCTATCTATTTTTTAGGCGCAAAATAACAAAAATTGACCGCGCTGTTATTCCATCCGAAGTGGAAAGACTGGAACCTTATTTGCCACAATTTCTCGAATTTGGGCACGTTCCCCTGCACCCCTCCAAACAATAATTGAGAAAAATAAGATAGATGATTCTTTGCAGCATCTGCACTTTGATCTTTGTTTCGGGAGGAAGGGGGGATGCCGGGCCACATGTACTTGTGCCAGCTCAGGAGTCCAAGAGCTGGTCGTTTGGACGGCTTTTACTTCTGCCTGTCATTCAGAAGGGTCTATTTTTGGGCCGAGAAAGACAAGAAAAATAGACACGCAAACACGGGCCTCCCCAGTGTGCCTTGCTAATTGCACATCAGACCCCTTGCATGCATCATGAGTGAGCAAGAATGCAGAGCCCTTCGGGGTTAGGAGGAGGAGAGATTGAAACAGCTGAGGAAAAAAGGCACTCAGAACTTCTGCATGGACACAGGTGGTCATATGCAGCAGGGCAAATCATAGCGACCAAAAGCACAAAACACGAACCAAAACAAAAAGGCAAGACGCAGATTTCCCAGCCAGATTTGCGTCTCATCATCCAAAGACAGAAAGCAAAAAGCGAATGGGGCAAGAGCCCAATAAGACCACTCGCGGGGCAGGGGAGGCAGGGAGGACAGAGACAGGAACCATTCCAAAGGAAGGCAGACAACACGGGAAACACCAGGGCCCGCACACGCACAGCGAGG
>CAMXCT020002931.1:65000-81684 GCA_947184155.2 Cladocopium goreaui
CTGAACAGGTGCTACATTGACAAGAACAGGTCACGACATCGGCAACCCAAAAAAGCAATAAACAACTGCAAACCCAAATACACGTCATGGTGGTACAAACGGCTACTGCACAACCCCACAATTGCCAAGTCTGGTTGTGAAAGGCTTGCAAAACAGAACTGAGCTTGTTCAAATCACAACCTATCTTCTTCGAAGGTACAAGGAATTAAGACCCACCGCGAGGCAATGGAATGAAACGTTGTTGCATTGTTACACCAACAGTATGAAAACACAAAGCAGCAAAAGTCACACTGAAGCTACAAAACGCTTGACACGACATCAAAGCACAAAAGAATAACGAAACCCAACTTGTTTGGAGATGTTTGGTTTGCAAAGGGCGCGAACGCACGCAACGCGAAAATGCTTGGAGGTACATAAAGTCGGTCACCGCACAAGCAACGAGTTGCACGCCGAAGATAGTTGGAGTCTAGAACTCCCAGCGCAAGCGTAACGTATCCGTACGTCCTGCAACTATTCCAAGGAAGTACGACTCCATGCCGTTATTAACCCGTTAGTGTACCGACGCGCGGGGAAAACGGTGCGTATGGAACTCTTCCCACCCACCTCACCCACCAATGGTTTTTGAAAGCCAACCCGTTCACACCGGTGTTTAAGGTGTACCACACCCCTGGTGTTTAAGGTGAACCACACCGGTGTTTAAGGTGTACCACCCCCCTGGTGTTTAAGGTGAACCACACCGGTGTTTAAGGTGTACCACACCCTGGTGTTTAAGGTGAACCACACCGGTGTTTAAGGTGTACCACACCCTGGTGTTTAAGGTGAACCACACCGGTGTTTAAGGTGTACCACACCCCTGGTGTTTAAGGTGAATCACACCGGTGTTTAAGGTGTACCACACCCCCGGTGTTTAAGGTGAACCACACCAGTGTTTAAGGTGTACCACCACCACGGTGTTTAAGGTGAACCACACCGGTGTTTGTGTACCACACCCCTGGTGTTTAAGGTGAACCACACCGGTGTTTAAGGTGTACCACACCCCCGGTGTTTAATTAGGTGAACCACACCAGTGTTTAAGGGGTACCACCACCACGGTGTGTAAGGTACACCCCACCTGCAACCCTGCAAGCCCGCCTACGACCCTCAAACCTCCACCTACGACCCTTCCAGATCACACCTGCGACCTGCAAATCTCCTTGTATAGGGAGCGCACCTACGACCCACAAACCTCCACCTATGACAATTCCAAGTCACACCTACCACCTGCATATCTCCTTGTAGGGAGCGCGCCTACACCCAACGATTCACTACCCAACGAGTGCAAATGTTTTCTGGTTGCTTATGTGCTGCACACAAATTCCCGCGCTTCTGCGTGAACATGGCCACACGCAAAACCACGCGTATGTTTTGAGCAACAAAACTACAAGTAGTCGCTATACATTACACACCGTCCAGAAACAGTGACAAAATTTGCAGCATTGTAGAGATTAAGTCACTAGAGCAATTTCTGTCCGAAACTGTGAGCGACATTGCTCATCTTACAAAGAAGCTGCAAAATGACAGCTCTTTTTCCCAGCAGATCGGCCTCGAGTTACAATCGGCAGAACATGCGTCTGCTTGCCAGCTCGAAAAATGGAGGAAGGTCGAAAAATGCTCTTTACACACATACAGTTGCTCTCACTTAGCCTCGGAGGCCGGCCCCTCCACTTCCTTTGCCTCGGATGGAAAGCGAAAGCATGAAAACGAAAATGGGGGAGACGCTGGGAATGATCTTACACAATCAAAAGAAGGCCACCCGGCCTCCTCAACTTCCTTGCTCTTTGCATCTAGGAGGAGTTGCAGATCTGCCTTTGACAACCCTTTGGCAGCCTGCCATTCATGAACATGAGGACACACAGCGTCCTGCACGTGAAAGTCCGCCCAGCACTCACGCAGAGGCAGAGAGGCACCTTGATTAGACGGGTCCGTTTGCGGAGGGCATTCTTTTCCATCTTCTTGGCTTCGCGGGCTGCTTTCTTCGCAGCTTCATGCTTGGGCTTCAAATCTTGGAGCTGTTCACACAGCACGGCCTCACACATAACAGACTACAGTCGTCCCCAAAATCACCCCAACACAGATTTCCAAGGATAGGATGCCCACTCAAGGTGAACTTGGGGGGCATGGATCACTGGGTGATGCCAGGCTGAATGCGATGACTACCTACCTGCCTGGCTTCACCTACTCAACTCTCCACCTGACGAACTCTAAACGACATGCGTGTGGACATGCATCAGCGCCCCGTGAACTACAAGACTGCCGCACGATCTTTTTGCAAACAAACTTGTTTTAGCCGGTTCTATTTCTGGGACCGCAAACTGAGCTGCAAAGTGGCTTCGCTCCAGTGGGCCTCCCTAGTTGCTTAGTCCAACGTGAGTACTGGTCTGCTGCGAAATGTTGGAGGAAACTTTCGCCGCTTGGGAGCTGGACCACAAGATGAAGAGGCATCTGGGGCAGCAGGCAGCGGTTTCTCAGGCGGGCCCCAATGAATGTAAGACATGAAGTTCAGACGCATCCAATTTGGAAAAATGATCTTGGCTTCTTCCAATGTTGGGGGCGAAGTAGGCACCACAGGCACGAACTTCCAACCCAAACTTGCCCGAATCTTGTCCGACAGGTCTGCTTGCTGGTTCAAGATCCCATCTCGATGGAAGGCTTTGCTCCAATCACCAGGCAAGACTTGGTCTATGGTTTTGAAAATCACTTGCAGCCACCTCTGCGCATCCACAACACCCTCCGTCTGCTTCAGACTTGCTGCGTTTCCAATTTTCCATCAAAGCAGTCTTGAAAGGACCAAACACGTGTGTGTCACAAGGCTGCAACCACCGCGTCATCCGAGCACGGACAAAAACCAAACGCAGCCCGCGCTGCCGAGCCAATTTGTAAATTGATTGGTGTATGTGTGCTTTTGCCGTGTCTACAATGAGAATGACATATCGCTCGTGGACCAAACTCCCCAACGTCTTGGCTAACAAACAAATGTATCGCCGCATTGTGGCATGGGAATTCCAGGCAGACTTTTGTCGCCACAGGTGCACCTGTGGAGGGCAAATCTTTTCAACCCTGCGAAGCAAAGTTTTGGTGAAGCGGTGCTCGTTTCCGAGAAGAACTTGAGGCAGAAGTGCTTGCACTTCTGGATCACTTGCTACCGATGCCAGGTATGACACGTCCGCGAATCTCGGACAAGGAAGCTGCATCAGAAGGCTGCTCCCGGGAATCAATCTGCAATTTCAATACCGTCCCACGCAGTCCACAGAAGTGATATGCCAGCGAGGTCTCGTCCATGTTGATGAGCAAAGGCTGCCGCCCTGAAGGCGCATCGGCCACAGCTGCATTCATCCAACGGAAAAAAGCCACGGCCTGCAAAATTGGGGTCAAAGATGGTCCCAAAAATGGGTCCGCCAAAGTGGTAGGAAATGAAAACAAAAGGGTGGTCACAATTACGGTCCCAAAAATGAGACCGCCAGACGGTCCCATTTTTAGGACCGGAAATGTACATAAAAGTCTTTCAATCGGCTCCCTAAAATTTGGATCATTCCTTCAATACTCATACGAGACACCTTGCTATTCCTAAGCTCAGGAGGAACATGATCGTGGACTCGCAGCATCCCAATACGGGCATGCCAGCGACGCCGAAAGCTTGCCAACCACTTTCGCTGCGCCCGGGCAGAAGCTGCAAAAATCTTCTCCATGGCACTTTTCGTTGCCGCTGGCAAATTTGTTGGCAACAGTTTCGGCCCTTGTTCCATAATCTGGCTGCGCGATGGCGCCACGCCATGCACAAAATTCTGCGCACGCAGCCAACTGCAAAGCCTGTGCTCCACAACATAACGGCAAGCAACAACATTGTCCTTCGGCGTGACATGTGCCCAAGCTGTGGGGTCTGGCCCGCACTGTGCCATTTCTTGTTCAAATCCAGATTTCACATCATTCACTATAGCGTTCTTTGCGCCCAAATCTGGAGGCTGGAGTTGCAGCTTGCTTTGTCCCCTTCCCAGAAGGAAGTCCGCCACAATTTCCGGCTGGAAGCTTGAGAAATGGAAGACAAGCAAGGTCCTAGGAGAGGACGACGCGTGCAAGGTCTTCTTCTGCGCAGATGACAGTCTGCGCTTCTTTTGCTGCAAGGCACGTATTGGCGCCGCAGTTGCAAGCTACATGGATTCGGCATTGCTTCTCTAGGCAACATGAAGAATGGAATGCAAATAATATGTCGTGAAAGTTGCTTGGCTTTTCTTCTGGAACCTGCATGGCCTATTTCCCACCCTACCCAGCAGCCACACTTCTTGTATACCAATGCTTCTGGCCACGGCAAAAAAGCATCCGGAATCATAACAGGTACGTTCATGCTGCCATCACGAAAAAATTGCGGTAGCATCCTCATGCCTTGCGTGCTCATCATGGACGGACACCAGTTAAAAACTTGCATGCCGCTTGAACTTCCAACAAAATGCAAAACCTTATTGCAAATAATCTGCCAAAAGTAAGAAGTCGCTACAGGGGAGGCCCAAAAACTCCGAAGCCAATCCAAGGAGCAGCAAACGGTACCAAAAACAGGACCCCCCACATTAGCCCCAGAACCACCAGAGCAACACCAGCCCTCAGCCTGCAGCGCATTCTGCTTGCCAGCTGCCTTTGCCTTTGCTTTGGCGGCATCACCTGCAAGCACGCCACAACAAAGCAGCGTATCACAAACCCCAGACTTCTTCCATGCGAACAGAATCGCTGATAACATGTTTGATTTCCAGACGCTTTCTGCAGTCTAATTGCCATGATGTCCAGCTGCTACTCCGCCTACTCCGCTACTCCCGGCAAAGTGATGCCCCTAGATCCTATAGGCAGAAAGACATTTCAGGCAACAGGTCGGAGTAAGACGAACAAGAAAATTGAGATTTCCAGACGCTTTCTGCAGTCTAATTGCCATGATGTCCAGCTGCTACTCCGCCTACTCCGCTACTCCCGGCAAAGTGATGCCCCTAGATCCTATAGGCAGAAAGACATTTCAGGCAACAGGTCGGAGTAAGACGAACAAGAAAATTGAGATTTCCAGACGCTTTCTGCAGTCTAATTGCCATGATGTCCAGCTGCTACTCCGCCTACTCCGCTACTCCCGGCAAAGTGATGCCCCTAGATCCTATAGGCAGAAAGACATTTCAGGCAACAGGTCGGAGTAAGACGAACAAGAAAATTGATATTTCCAGACGCTTTCTGCAATCTAATTGCCTACTCCATCCCGTTTTAAATTAATACTATTATTGATTAGGGGGATGTACGGAATTGTCGGTGTACATGCTTCAGAGTTCACAAACGTTAGGAGTCTAGGGGGGAAAGGGGTACAGACAAAAGACTCAAGCCCGACTATCAGCACGCCCATTCTTGCCTGGAAGTCACTGCTCCGGAGACAACAGCTTCCAGCAGAAGTGCGACCTTGGCGACACCGGAACCATGGGGAAAAAAATTGGCCACAACCGTGTGTCCTAGCTTTAGCTCTGCGAAACTACTTGCAATGTGGGGCAACAACGATCGTTCCTGACACGAATGGCTCCTATAATGCAACCTACTGTCTGACAAATCCGAGCTGTCCTAGTCCATCCAGTCTCATTGTCTCTCTCACATGTGACTAGCTGCTTTGGGGTCCGCACGGCGCACTCCAACAACAAATGGTCACTTGTGCTGTGGTGACTAGAGAAACGGCTGCAGCCACTAAGAGCACTCACATTGCACATGTTTTTACATGTCCGCGCATGAATGCTCATCAAGGTTCGAGAAGCTTCCATATATAAAGAGAACAGAAAAAGACAGTCTCGGAATGTGGTTTGTCCAAATAATAAATGTCGACATCACTGGGGCTCCAATGGAACAGGTGCTATCCAAATAATAAATGTCGACATCACTGGGGCTCCAATGGAACAGGTGCTACATTGACAAGAACAGGTCACGACATCGGCAACCCAAAAAAGCAATAAACAACTGCAAACCCAAATACACGTCATGGTGGTACAAACGGCTACTGCACAACCCCACAATTGCCAAGTCTGGTTGTGAAAGGCTTGCAAAACAGGACTGAGCTTGTTCAAATCACAACCTATCTTCTTTGAAGGTACAAGGAATTAAGACCCACCGCGAGGCAATGGAATGAAACGTTGTTGCATTGTTACACCAACAGTATGAAAACACAAAGCAGCAAAAGTCACACTGAAGGTACAAAACGCTTGACATGACATCAAAGCACAAAAGAATAACGAAACCCAACTTGTTTGGAGATGTTTGGTTTGCAAAGGGCGCGAACGCACGCAACGCGAAAATGCTTGGAGGTACATAAAGTCGGTCACCGCACAAGCAACGAGTTGCACGCCGGAGATAGTTGGAGTCTAGAACTCCCAGCGCAAGCGTAACGTATCCGTACGTCCTGCAACTATTCCAAGGAAGTACGACTCCATGCCGTTATTAACCCGTTAGTGTACCGACGCGCGGGTAAAACGGTGCGTATGGAACTCTTCCCACCCACCTCACCCACCTCACCCACCAATGGTTTTTGAAAGCCAACCCGTTCACACCGGTGTTTAAGGTGTACCACACCCCTGGTGTTTTAGGTGAACCACACCGGTGTTTAAGGTGTACCACACCCCTGGTGTTTAAGGTGAACCACACCGGTGTTTAAGGTGTACCACACCTCTGGTGTTTAAGGTGAACCACACCGGTGTTTAAGGTGTACCACACCCCTGGTGTTTAAGGTGAACCACACCGGTGTTTAAGGTGTACCACACCCCTGGTGTTTAAGGTGAACCACACCGGTGTTTAAGGTGTACCACACCCCTGGTGTTTAAGGTGAACCACACCGGTGTTTAAGGTGTACCACCCCCCTGGTGTTTAAGGTGAACCACACCGGTGTTTAAGGTGTACCACACCCCTGGTGTTTAAGGTGAACCACACCGGTGTTTAAGGTGTACCACACCCCTGGTGTTTAATTAGGTGAACCACACCAGTGTTTAAGGTGTACCACCACCACGGTGTGTAAGGTACACCCCACCTGCAACCCTGCAAGCCCGCCTACGACCCTCAAACCTCCACCTACGACCCTTCCAGATCACACCTGCGACCTGCAAATCTCCTTGTATAGGGAGCGCACCTACGACCCACAAACCTCCACCTATGACAATTCCAAGTCACACCTACCACCTGCATATCCCCTTGTAGGGAGCGCGCCTACACCCAACGATTCACTACCCAACGAGTGCAAATGTTTCTGGTTGCTTATGTGCTGCACACAAATTCCCGCGCTTCTGCGTGAACATGGCCACACGCAAAACCACGCGTATGTTTTGAGCAACAAAACTACAAGTAGTCGCTATACATTACACACCGTCCAGAAACAGTGACAAAATTTGCAGCATTGTAGAGATTAAGTCACTAGAGCAATTTCTGTCCGAAACTGTGAGCGACATTGCTCATCTTACAAAGAAGCTGCAAAATGACAGCTCTTTTTCCCAGCAGATTGGCCTCGAGTTACAATCGGCAGAACATGCGTCTGCTTGCCAGCTCGAAAAATGGAGGAAGGTCGAAAAATGCTCTTACACACATACAGTTGCTCTCACTTAGCCTCGGAGGCCGGCCCCTCCACTTCCTTTGCCTTGGATGGAAAGCGAAAGCATGAAAACGAAAATGGGGGAGACGCTGGGAATGATCTTACACAATCAAAAGAAGGCCACCCGGCCTCCTCAACTTCCTTGCTCTTTGCATCTAGGAGGAGTTGCAGATCTGCCTTTGACAACCCTTTGGCAGCCTGCCATTCATGAACATGAGGACACACAGCGTCCTGCACGTGACAGTCCGCCCAGCACTCACGCAGAGGCAGAGAGGCACCTTGATTAGACGGGTCCGTTTGCGGAGGGCATTCTTTTCCATCTTCTTGGCTTCGCGGGCTGCTTTCTTCGCAGCTTCATGCTTGTGCTTCAAATCTTGGAGCTGTTCACACAGCACGGCCTCACACATAACAGACTACAGTCGTCCCCAAAATCACCCAACACAGATTTCCAAGGATAGGATGCCCACTCAAGGTGAACTGGCATGGGGGGGCATGGATCACTGGGTGATGCCAGGCTGAATGCGATGACTACCTACCTGCCTGGCTTCACCTACTCAACTCTCCACCTGACGAACTCTAAACGACATGCGTGTGGACATGCATCAGCGCCCTGTGAACTACAAGACTGCCGCATGATCTTTTTGCAAACAAACTTGTTTTAGCCGGTTCTATTTCTGGGACCGCAAACTGAGCTGCAAAGTGGCTTCGCTCTAGTGGGCCTCCCTAGTAATCCAGACCACTGGCCTAACAAACTCCACGCATGGCACCAAGCTGCAGTCACCCGGGTGGACGTGCCAAGCAGAGGAGAGCCAAGTAGTCCACTAGCAACTGCTTGCTCAACGTCTGCGGGTGGATATGTAGTAGCAAGGTAGGCTTCAACATGTCTATGATAAGCACTGGCAGCAACTAGGGCTATTTCATCAGGATCCGTATCCGCGTCCTCGAAGGCAGTGACAGGTACAGGACTCTCATGACCCGAAGCTAGTACGATAACCAGACCCGCATTGATTTCAGTGAATGCCTCACTCACAAGGATGACTCCTTTGGACCTACGCGCAGTGACAGTTTCATCCACAGCTGCTTTGTCCTTCCGGGTATGTTTGGTTGACCCTGCCGGGGAGGAGTCATCGCTGCTGGACGTCGCCCGACGAGACATGCGGGGACTCGGGTCTGGCGAATTACCATAGTCAACTTCGTCTGCCAAATTGGCACCGTAGGTGAACGGAGGGGCTCGTGGCGGATCAGCTGTTCGGACAGCAATATGGTTCCCTATGCGATCTGGATAGCTTCGATGGTGGACCAACCTGCTGCATGTCCCCTCCCGTATCCACAGAGCGCGCACGTTTGTGTGATGACGCAATGGGGCTTGACAGTTTGCTCTTTGCAGCTTTGCTTGATGTAGCTGGGCGGGTTGGGTCAGTGCTCGCTAGCCAAAGTTCTTGTATCTCAAAGAGGGTCACTGGCACACAATCGCTGTCAATCAGTGCAAAATTGATGGTCGGAAAGAGAAACACACAAGCATCAAGGATGTAAGTCCCTGCCCGTGTCGGGTGTACTTTATGCAGACCAGTGTCATCTGAAATGTGGACAAAGACAACTGTGGTGAGTTCTCCATATGGACCAACATAGCGTAACCGTTCTTTCCACCAAGCAGCGACCATTGGCCAATGGCTGAGTCCAGGCACAGACTTGACCTCGTCCGATTGCAAATCACGATTGTCCGTCACCAAATATACCGTATGGTAAGGCAAGAAAGCAGAGCTTTTGACTAACCAACCATCGGTACAACTTGTGCCAGTCAGGTCCAGGCACGGTTTCGCTCCCGTTGACCATTGCAATTTCGTAATCATGGCGATCAGGTTCAGCTGTCTTCTTATGGGGGTCACCAAATCGCCAGTGCTGTTCAATTGATACATTGAGCCCGTACTCAGTAGAAATGCTCTTGTGCTGTTCAAGTGCGTAGAGCAAGTCAAGGAAGCTGATGTTAGGGTTCTTCGTGTACCAGGATTTCACAACTTGTTCCCTGGAAATCAGAGACATCACACTGTGTACTTCCTGTGTAGCAGAATTGGGTGTAAAAGTTATTAAGGGGGAGGGTGGGGGGTGTTGAGAATCCTGACACGTCTTTGGTCAGAAGACTCAAGCACTCCAGTCAGTCTCGAAAGTCGAAATTGATCAGATAAGGAAGAACCAACGCAAGAACGACAAACAAACAACAGCCAGAAAAGGCCAAAAGCAACACAAAACGAAGAAACAAGGGGGGAGGGGGCGAGTGTTGAAAAACCTGACACGTCTTTGGCCAGGCAGTTCAAGCACCTTAACAGGAGAAAAATGGATCGAAAATCCCCAACACTCGAGAAATTAATGTACGACAACAGCAGAGGCGGCGCACAAGGCAGTGAGGGAGCAGTGAGGGAGTGAGTGAAATCAGGGGGGAAGGAAAGGACAAGAGAGGCTGGAAGCCCTGACAGTCTTTAGTCAGAGAATCCAGGCACAACACTGAAAAGGAGAAAGGGAGGGAAAGGGAGGGAGCAAACCACAAGGACGAGCCAAAGAACAAAAGAGGGGAGGAGAGAGCAACAGAAAGAGAGGGGTGGTGGAGAGAGGCGCTGGTAGCCCTGGCACGTCTTTGGCCAGAAAAACCAGACACCAAGTGGAAAGGAGAGAAAAGATGAGGTGAAAGGAGATCACGCAATGAGGGAAAAAAAGCTCGAAAAATTAGCTGGGTTACACAACCATTTTGACCGGGTACATGCTCATCGCTCGCTGCTCACTGAGTTTACAGTTAGAAACTATTGCGGCAACAGCTTTCATCCGGAATATATTCAAGCAGCCGTAGGGCACCCCTGAGCGTCTACGTAGCTGGCTTACTGCACCTGCTGAATCAGCAACCAAGCATGCATGGTCCGGAGTCATTCACCCGAAACAAGCTCGCGCTCACTACCAAGCCTTGCGTGAACAAGTACAAACCCTGGCACGAGAACAACGTGTCCCTGATTTCTCCTCCAAACAAATTGGTCTTGATCCAATGCCGGAATTTCCAATTCATGCGCTCGAAGGCCACTTGACCCCAGTCATGCCGACTGTACTGCCCAAGCAACTGCTACCTGCTACCCGTAAGATCCACCCTGCCGACCTAGGCGTCATGGACAACAGACCACCATCGCAGCTTTCGCCAACTGCAATTCAACTCCTTCAGAAGAAACAAATGCAAAGCATCCTCACAGGAATGAAGTTTTTCGGAGCAGGAATTGGAAGAGCTGAAGATCTGCTGCAATTCTTCTTTTGGTCATAATTATGACGCTGTAGTTGAACGCCATTGTCCACAGGCCAAGGAATGGATCTCCCACAAACTTAAATCCGCTGGACAGTGCACCTCCACCATTACATCATGAGCAAGTTTCTGTTCATTTTGTTCATATTGCTGACTGGGAAGATCAAGCACATATTGCTACCTTCGGTGACGCCCGTGCCAAATGGACGGTCTGCTGTGTTCAATTCCCACGCTCGCGTACCTTTCGCCTTGACACAGCTCCGTGGAATTGTCATACCCGGGTTGACATCCCATTGCAGCAATTGCCTCACCCTGTGGTCCTGTGGTGTTTACGGCTGCACCTATCCCGTTCCACTGCACCAACCCCAACTGCATCTGGTTTGCTGTTCCGTATGGACCCAAAGGACAATATCTGATTTGCCATCGATTTATTGGCACATTCCCATATAACCAGTGCATTGTTTGCTTTTTGTCTTGGGTTGTCGAACAAGCCTCCTGCAACATACACACGGCAGCTGGTTCTTGTCCTGAACTCCGTTTATTGACAATGAAGGTAATGTCGCCGTTGCTGCTGCACACAACTGGAAGTTTGATGACACTACAGGATACCAAACATGCCTGATCAAAACATCTATTGACAACCGTGTATTCAAGTACCCAGAGCATAGTGACACTCTTCCACATATTAACCCTATTGGGAAAATCAGTCAGGAACTCGCATGCAGCTGGTGCACAGACGATGCCCCCCCAGATTTTGCTTTTTTTGTTTGTTCCCTGATCGAGTGTCACCAGTAACCATGCAGCGCCTCGGGACAGTTGCGAAACCTCTGTTGCTCGAATTTCGCAACGCGTGGTCCCGGCAAATTCGAGCGTTGTACTCACTTCAATTCATGACCAAATGTCCGAAAAGCCTTCACTGCTTGCAATCACTCTCTTTTCTGCCGCATGTACTCCAGATCTCCGCACCGTGGCCAATATTAGATATCCAGACAGTGGCTAATAAATGTGGCATCCGCAGTTTTTTTTTCCGTCCAACGCTGTATGGCTTCTGCCAGGTCGAACAACATGTTTCCAAGCATGTGGCATATGAGATTAATTAATAAATTCACGCAGGGGCCTGTAGTGGCCGCAAAAGTAAACTGGAGAGGACCGATACATAGTCCAAATCCCTTGTCACGTTTCCGAGAACAAAATCCGAAACACAAAGAACAAAAAGCAAAAACCACACCAAAACAGACCCAAACAGACAAAACAACCCACACAAAAGAAAAACAACCACACAACCACAAAACAGTGACGTGACAGGTTCCAGTTTGTGGGTGAAACAGATCTGTTGAGGCGAGAGGTGATAGCTTAGTATCATCTCGGCGCATGCAGATGACAACTTATGTGTCATGTTCGCAGGCCCATAAAAATAAACAACCACAAGACCAACGACAAAATCACCATGGGCCACTTGAAGGGTGCGGGAAGCAACATAAATGTGGCATCCGCAGTGAATGTTTTTCCCAATCTAGACAATTCCTTGCACAAGCACTGGCCAACTCTTCTGAGTTTTGCCTCCTTTGAGTCCTCAAATATCGTCTGGAAAAGAAACAAGACTGCTGTACTGCCGTCAGACATTTAACCACATGGAATGTATCAGGTTGGAGAACGTTGCAATGGACTAACCCTAAGACACAAGCCATTCTCCGCCGGGCTCGGCATGGCATTGTCTGCCTCCAAGAAACCAGATGGACGGCGAGTACTGCTACAAATTTTCTCCAAACTTATCCAGGCTTCATTGCACACTCCCCATCGATTGTTACAGAAAATGGAGGCCTGTCTGGAGGAGTAGCCATATTGATTCCGTGCTCCTTTAGACTACTGCAAGAAATTGTTATCACACCTGGCAAACTCCTTGCTGCACAAGTCCAGACCAGAACCGATTGCTTTTGGGTGATTTCGGCCTATTGTCATCCCAGCAGCGCTAAAGAAGTTTTTTGTGGTCGGTGCCAGGTGCCTTTCGGCTGGTCACCACTTTGAAGCTTACCTGCGGACCAGCGGGGAATCGAACCACCACCGGTAGTCTGGACGCCCTACCAACTACTCCACAGGGACGCCTCCCAGCAGCGCTAAAGAAGACTGTGAAGCGCTTGCCAAATGGTTAACTGATCATCAGGATCATCCTGACCCCTTTTTCATTGTCGGAGACTTTAATCATGGTCATCACCTCTCCCTTGACGCTTGGCACCGCATTTTAAGTTGTGCTCAGAGTGACGACATCGTCAAAGATGAACCGACCTTCTGGGGCCCTAACGGCTCGTCGTCAATCGACAAAGTCATTCTTCCGACCGAATATATGAACCGTGGGCTAATCCAACATCAGGTGTTCTATGATCGTCTTTTTGAGTCTGCCGGGCATGCATGCATATCCATCCAGTTGCGCCACAGGCCACCAGTTTCTAGTAGCCCGGACCTGCCTTTACATATGACCATACCGGCAAGTGTCTTCCAACCGGGCAAGGACCGACATGACACCCGACAAGTGTGGCCGTCACTCCAATCGCTGGTTCGCCGACTTTGCCTGGTCTCCCAACCCACATTTGAATCCCTCCAAGCATTATTATGGCAATGGTGGATGTCACTCCCCAAGCGGCCTCGGGACTTCAACACTCTGAGGAAGCATCTCCAATCTGATCGACCACTTCTCAATATCTCTAAACGGTTGTTACGAGAGCTTCTGGCGGCCCTTCCAGGCTTCCGCCCTGCCCTGGAAGAATATTGCCAATCATCCACTGTAATCACGGTTCCTCGTACCTTCCTTTGGAAGTGTTTCGAGCTCCTTGATCTTCAGTTGCAACAACAGCATCTTATCACAAGGAATAGAGATGAAACTACCCGCAGTCGTGGCCTAGGCACTAATGCCCCTCTGTGGCAGAGATTGCGAGCTAGCTGCCCGCGAACAGTCCTTTATAATGGTCCTATCCTGGACGGTGCAGGCAACCAGTGCCAAACCGACCTGGACTTGTCTGCAGCCATGCTCGCCACCCGCAAGTTCTGGTTCCAACCGCCTGTTAAATATGATCCTGAGTGGACAGACTACCTGGAGCAGTACAAAGCACAAGCCCAGCCCTGGCCACATGTTCCCCCACCCGGCGAGGAAGACCTAATCAGAACTGTTCTTGCCACCAACGATTCTTCCCCAGGTCCAGACGGAATACCCTATGCGGCATGGCGACTCCACCCTGGCGTGTCATCTGACGCGATGATTACGCATCTCAATGATATCTGTAGATCCTCAGTCCCTCCCCCTTGCTCAGTCCAAGCATGGATCCCGAAAGCCAAAATGGGCCCCACTGCTGATAATTTCCGTCCATTGGGTATGCCATCGACATTTGAGAGAGTAATAGACGGAAGCATCGCGACAGTCATGACCAGAGCCATTGCTCCGCTACTCCACCCCTCTCAAACGGTGTTAAATGTCTTTCGCGAACCGCAAAGTGCTGTTCAATCCGTCCAATCTGTTCTTGATCAAGATGCACCATGTGCATGCCTGTCCTTGGACCTTTCCAAAGCATTCGAGCGGATTAACCCCTATTGGATCTTGCAAATTTTATCAGCATGTAAAGCCCCCTGGTGGATCATCATGTACACCCCCGGCATATACTCCTCTTCCGAAGATGTAGGCACAAGGTCCAAGGCAAGTTGTTACCCTCAAAAATGATTGTCACAGGCGTTGACATGGGTCGATCTTTTTCAGTCCTGCTCTTTTGCGTTGCCATGGACCCTGTTTTGACCTATCTCAACCGAATCCCCGGCATGCTGGGAGTTCAAGGGTATGTGGATGACACCACGATGGTGGGAGATACCACAGCCGGCATGCAATGGCTCTCAGATGCCTGGCAAGCTTGTACCCGTCTGAAATCTGCCGGCATCCAAATAGACGAACACCACTGCTGGCGGACCAGTGGAATCAATATGCATGCAGCTAGCTCTGGCCAGATCGACCAATACCCTCCATTAAAATGGACACAAAGTTTACCAGGTCATGCTACACTGCGGCAAGCATTGGTTCACAGAGCAGGTTATAGCACCACCACCATTGTATGCCGAGCCAATTTGTTTGTGTGTCTCACCCCAGCAGAGGTTGATTTAGTATTAGCCGGAGGACATCTAGCTAAAATTGACCCACTCTTCCTCGTACAGTGTAGTTGCTCCAACAAGTGCAGCGTACTGGTTAACCACCCAGCCTCCCAAAGTACTCTGAATGCGCTAGAATGCTCCAGCTGGGGAGCCCACCTCATTGAGGGAAAAACTACTGCGCTGGGTCTGCTACTATATGGTAAATATGCCCGTAGCCATCAAGGGTGGGCCCCAGTGGAGGAACTTATAGGCACACAAGCCATTAACCCTAAAGCCATGTCCAAAGCCAACCATCGGCTCGCCCTTTTCGCCACACCTGCTCACTCTGTGGTGCAAAGAAGCCTTGCCAATAACTGCTTTATTCTGTCCCTCAATATCTACCAAAGTACATACTTTGGCTTTAATCCGGACGACATCAATTTATACCAACAACGCTCTGCGAAACTTATCCTCGGCAGGCCATGGCTGGCCGCACGGTACCTCCCACACATATTTAGGTGGTTAGGTATTGCTCCTGCGCTAGACCCAGCGGTCACACTCACTGCAGCGTGTTTGGGTTATTGGCTTAGACAGAATGGCTCTACCGCCTTTCTCTCACCGGGGTACCCGGATGTAGGGACAAGGCAAGGAGCGGTTGTCCAACACATCTTCCGAACATGGATCCCCCTGCTCGGACTTGACACAGTCGGCAACTTGTTACGCATAACTGCAGGACAAAACACCAGAAAAAAACAATTCCAATTCCTCCGCCAGCTTAAACTCAGTCTTTACGAGGCCATCCAAGTGCATGCGTTGCAATATCTGCAGTCTAGAGTAAGCTTACAACTCCTACCAGGTGGAGTATCGTGGGCTTGGTTAACCCATTTAGCCACAGTGCCTAAACTTGCTGTTAATGGGGTTGCACGCTTTGCTGTCTTGCGGTGGGCAGTGAATGAGGATGATGATGAATGCCTTCGGCTTCGTCTTGCAGGCTCTCTTCAGGCTGAGCAGCCATGCCAGCTCTGTGGAATTCCCACCCGTTTATACCCACTCGGACTTAATTTTGCCCCAGCCTGTGAGAGATGCTGCCATGATCACGATATCAATGCTACCTCTCTGTACAGTAGTGAGAGATGGGGGATACCAGCCACATCCCCCTGGCATGCCATCGTTGAATCTACTCGGGGATCTTTTCCTATTCCTGCCTCTTGGCGTGACCGTGCACGAAATCTCGCCCCCTGCGTAGCGTGCGGACATGGAGATAATTCCTCTCAACATTGGGCTCGTTTCTGTATAGTGCCTGTCCTAGTTGCCAACATCTTGTCACCTTCCCCCAACCCAGTGAAATCATTGGATCAACTAGCCCGAGTCAACACAGCTGGATGCGTGATCGCGAGCCACATTCTACATCAGTTCCGCCGACTCTTGCTTGAGCATGGAGGCATGCAACATGCGCCATCCTCAGTTCCCTTGAGCGTCCCTGAATGGTTAACCCGCCTACATGACAATGCTCTGCAAGCGATCCCAACTCGCTTCCTCCCGGAGTCTGTCTCCCCGGCTAGACCCCAGCGTGCAAGTGCAGACAACCAGACTCATCCCTGCTACATGCAAACCGCCGCCAATGAAGCAGTTACTCTCCACTCTGCAGCACTTCCCGATCTAGTTTGCACAGCTCTTACATCCATTGCCCC